>OU015527.1:61011150-61561150 GCA_907165065.1 Caprimulgus europaeus | reverse complement strand
TTTTTATGTAAAAACCACAAGTTGATAGTAATTCTAATGAGCCCTTAAATGTGTTTTATAAACTTAATATTCTGCACAGAAATGCATTCTTTTACTCCTGGGAAAGTTATTAATATTTAACAGGAACATTTCTGTAATTTTTTACAAATGAGAGAAACTTCACTGCAGATTTAAACACAGGGGTTTAAGACAAGGAAAAGCAGAGGTGGGGAGAGAGTTTCTGGAAAGAGTACTTAGTTTATGGCTTTAAATGGTCCTTTGTACCATTAATTCATTTTTCTCTTAGAGTTGGAGAGTAACAAAGCTGCCTGTTGAACAAAGATCTTTATCACAGCTTTCCTGGGTTTTTTTCTGTATGACTATTTTTTTCAAAATGGACCTCTGTTGTTTAGTTCTTTTTCCGGAGGGGAAAAAAAAAAAAAAGTAAATTTTTACAGTTTGATTTGAAGTATTTTAAAATAATACAAATACAAAGTTATTGAACTGATTTTTCCTAATCTGTAGTTACAAGTTACAGTATTAATTTGCCTTTTAATTTTACTCATTAAAAACACTTGCATTATTACATGAAGTGCGAATTAGATTTCATACATTCATGATTTCCACTATACATTTTTGGCAGCCATACTTAATCATAGAATCAATTAATGTTTTTGGTTGGAAAAGACCACTTTTCATAAAATACAAGAAAAAAAAATGTTTTGAAAGCAAAACTTGAGCCTCTCCAGAAAGATAAATTCTTCTTAAGACCTAACATGAAGCTTCATTAAAATATAAAGTAGTACTTTAATTAATGTTTTACTTTTGAAGAGAATGCCACATCCTACTGATCTGACAAATGCTTTATAAAGTATGTGTAAAGGTGGGGAAGAAGGCCAAGAGGAATTGGCTCTCACCTCCAACAGAGCAGGACAGGACACAGCCAAAGTGAAGACAGGACAAGGAGAAACCTGCAGCTCATGGCAGGGAAAGAGGAGGCATGAACTGAAATGGCAGTGGGGCTCCAAACTTGTTCTCAGAACCAATGGCAGCTGAGGTTAAGCTATGCTGGGCTAGAAAGGAGGCAGTGATGCCATAGCTTTCCTAAACATTGTGTTTTAGGAAGGCACGGTAGCTGAACCACAGAGAATGGACATTTTATACAAGTCTTAAAAATAAAGAAGAGAGAAGGAAAAGCAGGAAAGGAGGAATTTTTATGCTTTGTTCCCAGAAACCCCACTGATCCCTGAGGAAAGATCACAGACATCTTTGTGCTGCTCTGAGAAGAGCTGGTTTATGTTTTCATCCACTTGCTACCTCTATCCTTTTATGTATCAATAGGAGAAACCAGAGAAATATAGCGTCTCTTTGATGTAGTATGTAAATATCCCTTGGGAAGCAACAACAGGAAAGAAACACAAAACTTGTAAAGGAGCAGCAGTTCTTGATTGTTGTGCCAATTTTATTTACCTTAGCAGAAAATTTTGACCTACAAAATAAGAATTCACACAGTTCACGTTTCTAATTTTGTCTTTCTGTTTGCCATGTCTTCAAATGCTGTGCATGTGCAGCAGACATACAAGCGCCATCCAAGAAATCCTCCTCTACTGCTGCCAGTTTTTTGGCACATAGCACAAGCTGTATTGTGATATGAGTAAAATTAATTATGTGGGGAAGTGGATCTAAAAAGATATTTGTATGTTTAGCATACAGGACAGAAATGCAGAGGTGCAGAGCCATTCAAGTGCACTAAAAAACAAGTTTGTGTTTTGCAAGCTGAATTCTTTCATGACAGATTCATTAAAAGTTCTTGCTACCAAATGCTGTTTGCTTTCACCTTCAAAACTGTCTGCATTAATAATGAGCAACTCCACTTGCAAGTTACTTATGTATTGTTCCTGTCAGTGGTGCAGTGCTAGGCAAGGGTGGAAGGGAGAGCACACACTGGGCAAATGAATTCAAGTACCTGTTCTAATGTATTGCCCAAAAATATTTGTACAGTCTAAGCTGGTATGGCACATCCTGGATGAAGTCTAGCTTAGCAGAACTTGGCAGTAAGGGGGATTTACTTCTGCTAAGTTAACTCTGCTAACTGTACTTTGCAAGCCTAAATAGTTATTATTTTCAAGATTACTCTCAGAACCTTGGTTTCTCTGTTCTGTATTTTGAGACTTTCCAGCCACATAAGCTTTAAACTTCACGTGGTATACAGATTCTTTTTGAGCCAGGTAGCTTGCTGTTCCTAAGTGTTTCTGCTTGCACAGGTGGCTATTACATTATATCTCTCCATCCCTCAGGGACCATTGTTCTCAGCACCTAGTGCATTCCTCATACACTAAGGCCTTCAATAGTATGACAGTTACACAGTAATAATGAGAATCTACTGGAAATTTCCCATAACAGTTAAGGGTTTGTTTCAAGGGAGAAGCACAGGACAAAACCTGGTTCATGTAGTTACTGTAAAAATAACTATTTCACTTTAAGTTTTATCGTACTGTCAAATTCAATACTGGCTTTAAGTTTAATTCAAATGAACAGACAAGGTAATCTAGAATTATCTATATCAATACCATTTGATACATACACAATAAAGGAGAGGTGGGCAAATACATACCAAATTGCTTTCTTCACTTTGAGCCAGAAACAGATATTTTGCACACAATCTGTATCTCTACCTTTCCTCTTTCACTGCCTATACATGCCCTACTCAAGATCTTTACTGATGGAAAAACATTATTGGTTGTTTTTGCTATCAAATTTCTGGCAAAAAGCAATTAATGTTTTTAATATGAAATTATACATATCGGGATCTGGAGCATAAAAATGTCTGCAAATATCTAATCTCAATTACATGTGAAAAAAACCCAACAAAAAAAAAAACCCCAAAACCAAAACCCAATAACACACAAACCACTTACTAGAGACATCAGAGCAACAAGGCCAAACTGCAAGTTTCTGTCTTCCAAATACTCAGGATGATGGGCTATTAGTCAGTGTGCTATATGCAATGCTCAGAAACTGGATAAAGTCTAAATTACCAGGTCCACTAAACCTTATCATTCTGTGATTCAATATCTAAAATCTAATGCCTCTTTAAAAAGATTCACTAAGATAAGGTTGCCTAACCAGAAGCTAATGGAATTATGGGAACTTTATTAAAAACTGAATTTATGAAAGTGAATATAATATTTGAATTTTTTTCTTGCAGCTGCTGATAACCTTTTTGTTTTGTTTTGATTAAGATTTTTAAAGTACCTCTTTTTTTTTTTTCTGTGCATGGAACTTTTCATAAAGCATTCCCTCACTGTCATTCATTGCCTTCTGCTTTTCCACTCTATTTTTTAAATGAACAGTCAGTTGTCCTTACTAGATAATACCTACATGAATGAAAAGGCCCCAAGAATATCTGTCTTGTTTGCTGCCCATCAAAGATGGAAATGAACTGCCTTGGTTTAAATGCCAGTCAAAAGTAGGTCATGTTCTATCCTCCTTCAGGCTTATTTTATTTAGTTTGTCTAAACATCAGTCAGTACAATATACAGATATTGTACTTCAGAATTTAAACCTAAAAAACTTTTGCAAAAAAGGCTAAGATAACATAGCAGCAGCCAGTGAGCACATCTGAACAGGAAAAGGTTTTCTTCAAGTACAAGTACAGAACAGTATCTGCAGATAAAATCATAGTGATTTACAGATATAAATATTATGAAATATGGAAATCAATTATTTTCTACTCAGCTCTTCCACAAGAATAAAAGCTAATAAACAGAGATAAAGGACATTTATATTGTTGCATTATCTGTTTCAAATACATTAATCTTTTTAATAAAATATAGTATTTAATATTGAAGTATTTGATATTTCTAACATGCTTTTTCTCCTGACAAATGATATTTGACTTTAGGGCATTTATGAATATATTCTAGTCAGAATACGAAGTAAACGTGTGGAACACAAAAGTTTTGACAACATTGATTTCTGATATTTGAGTTCATTTCTTACATGATCATAATCACTCTACTGCATAATTTATACATTAGGCCAATTAAAATTTAGTTGCTTCATTATAGCAAATGAATGGAAAATAACACCAACAGGAATGTGATTATCAATGTTTGAAACTAATTAACTCAATTTTGTTCATGGTCATCCATCTATGCCATATACTGAAGTACCATTTTACAATTTTTTCTTTTTTATCATCACATTAACACAGCATATTAGATGCCTCTATTGAAAATAACCCCAGATACCTGGTTACTTCCCAGACTGACCCAAATCAAATGCCTAGGTCCAGAAGAGTATCTCCTATCCCAAAATCAGTCAGTGTTTATATCTTCATCTGCAGGTTAATTTCCCCTTGTGGAAAATTATTTAAGAACTTTTAGCTTGATTTGTCTTCCTTTGCACTTTTTTTTTTTTAATTCCCTATAATCAAGAGTGCTTACACCCACACTAGCTACCTTTAACACTGCACAGAAAATATTTGGTCTTGGATAGGAAGCCTCACTGACTTACAGCCTTATTGCTATGGTTGTTCACTCTTATCTGCAGGCAGGCTTCAGTGGAAATCATCCACAGCAAAATAAGATTTACTTCAGTAGCAGTGGGCTCCTGCTTGTCATACCATCACATTTCCAACCGTACATGTCTCTGACTGACAAACAAGCATATAGACACTGACAATTTTTTTTTTTTAATTGTGTCTTTTCTGTACAGAAAGGCTGCATGCTTGCTGTAGGCCATATTCTCCTTCTACCCTTCCCAGCTCTTTTCCCTAATATCAAATAAAATAAATGAATCCTGCAAAACATGTGAGAGTAAACCTCATTCCATAAAATAAATATGAAAAAATGGTTTTAAATAATGATGAGTGATATTTCTTCTGCTAATAAATTATTTTACTCAACATTTCAATGCCACTTTCATCTTATTGACAGTCTATGACCTACTGAGAAAGAACTGACCTCTGAGTCTCAGAATATGCACAGGCTTAGTGCAAGAGTCTTAGTACCCTCATATTCAGTAAAACCACCAGAAAATTTGGGAGCATTTGGTTAATGCAGCTATCCAGCCCCCAGACCACAGTTGGTATAGGCTTAGCCAGCTCAGGTTATAAAACAGAAAAAGTTTAGGTCTATCTGGCCTTTCCCACAAAGACTTAATCTAATCTCCTGTGAGACTGAATAGAGTCTAACTTCTGTGTTGTTTTTCCATCTTGGATGACTGAAACTACATCAAAGCAGTAGTAGCTGTAATCCAGAATGAACAGAATCCATATATTTTAGCCAAGTCCTTCTTTGGTTTCAGTAACTGGTTACGTTTTATTATGTTTCCTCTTCTATAAGTGATTTCTGATGTATTTAGAATCTCCTTTTTTTAATTATTAGTTTATGGGATTAATTATATATGTGTAAAGAAGAAGGCTCACTTTCAATTTTTCTCTTGTTCACAAGGTAGTATTACTAGCCCAGAAACCATTTTAGAAAACACACTAAATAAAACATTTTTTTATCACTGGTTATTCTTCTGTCTCTGTAGGAAAGCAAATTAAATTAATTTGTCTGTATTGTAAGGTAAATTATTTTTCTATCCACACAAAAAATCTGAAATAATGAAATTAAATTTCAAAGTTTGTTAAAATTGAATACATGCAGATGATCTATGAGACAGTTACAGGATTGCACTGAAATGTTATGTGTGTCTTATCTAAAGCTTTTAATATTTATGGTTTAAAAATATTAAATAGGTATGCTGGAACAGGAAATAGTTACACATTTCCTGTATTTTAGTTGTTGCTGTCATATCACAGTCTTAGTACAGACATGGGTGGTTATGCTAGATGTTGTATATAGGTGTATAGATGTAGTAACAGGTAGTGTCTGCCCCCAAAATTTTTTAATGGAAATAAGTAAAGCAAGGAGTAGGAGAAAGGAAGAGTTAAATTTCTTACTTAAAGGCTATTGAATGAAATACAACGAATAAGGGAGAAAACTGATTTGAGGTAAGGAACTGCTAGCAAATTCTTTTTATTTCTGTCAGATATCATCCTTATTTTAAAAGCAGTGCCCTCCAGCTTTTATTTTGTCAGAACAGATCTGTATTGGTTGACATGAGCACCAATGACTTAAAGTTGCAAGACCAGAATGTTTAGACATTGCTTTTTGGTCAGGATCATTCCAGACATCAGGAAACATCCTGATCTTAAAATTAAGATCTTAAGGATGTTATTTCATTTGAGCATTTTATCCAGGACATGAGATTTTAGCTGTCCCCTCTGTCAAACTGGGAAGGTACAAAGCAGGAGCAGGAGACAAGGTTCTTTTCCAACTCTCAGGTTGAATGATATGGGATATATGACCTGACAGAGGGCCATAACCTTCTGCTTCTCTCCACTCTCACCTCATGACAGAATGGATGTGTCCCTCCTGTTATGATCCAATGCAGAATTCTCCTTTTTCCTGTTATTCTCTGTTTTCTTCCCCTTGATTAGTTTTATGAGTAGGATTGCAGAGTTGTAAAATAACTGTTGTCAGATTTTTCGTTCTATTAAAGAAAAATTATCATTTGCCAATTTATTTGCAACATGTAACAATTTTGTTTATTATTGTTTCACAGGACACAGCAGGTCAAGAGAGATACAGAACAATTACCACGGCTTACTACCGGGGTGCAATGGGCTTCATTTTAATGTATGACATCACGAACGAAGAATCTTTCAATGCTGTGCAGGATTGGTAAGTAGTATGAATTGGAATTCATATTAAATAGCACAGAGAATATTTAATATCACTCTCCTGCTGTGACAGTGTAAATTATTTTGGAAAACTTATTTCCAAATATAGTGCCTAGTTATTCCTATACCCAAATATATGGTGGGGTTTTTTTGAAAGATAATGTTTTCAAATGTGTTGCATATAATTCATTGTAACCATTCTGTTTTCTGTGATTTCAGTTAATATGCATTATTCATATTACTAAAACCAACAACATGCTACTGTGGAGTATAACTGCTAAGACAGCAGAAAGTATTTCCATACTTTATGGAAAAAAATGGGATACCATGTGTGGGGGTTGTCTTTTAATTTAATTTTTCATTATGTTGCTTTTAACTATAGCTGGTTATACATTACGCTATTGGACTTGCATCTCGAGTGTAAAAATGTTGAGTGAACTTCATCAGAATAGCAGAACCTAAAATCGCTGGTACTCGTATTACCTTGTACTATGTGAATGCCAAGACATCTCCATAAAAGTGTGTAATTTTAATCAAACATGGGTCAGTCAGGATCCAAACTATCTAGGGCATTCTTAAGTAAAGTCAACCGAAAGGAAATCAGGAGGTAATCTCAGTGATCTCTTCCTTTACATGTTATTTTAATATCTGAGAGCTTCCTAGCAGTGTTCTGAGCAATATGAATAGAATTTGTCACGTGTGCTTCACGTTCTCTCTTGCATGCTGTTCCCATGGGACAACTGTGTTTGAGAGAGGATTTTGTTCAGAGTTTGTGTGATTTTTTGAGTATGTTTCTTTGGCTCCTCTGAGAGGAGTATCTTCTTGACATTCAAAGAGGAAGACACGTTTGCTCACTGTGACTTGTTAAGCCAAAAGGATGTTCTGCCCATTTTGTACAAGCTGGAGGCATCACACTGAGTACTTTCTGTTACACATTTGTGAGCACTGTGCTGTCCAGCAGCATGAGACAGAATCTTCTACCTGCCAGGAGGTAGCTGAAAGTGTTATTCACAGATGCTGCTGTGAAAGTTTAGCAAAACCAGGGAATCAATGAGTGTATCCAGCCTCCCAGCTGAACCTGCAGTTGTGGCTGCCAGCACCACTGCTTCCTGGGCCTGCCAGCTGTAGCACTTTCTTGCTTTGCCTCTGCTGTCCTTTGTCCATGGACTGATTCTATTTGAGCAATGGGTTAACTGGGTGATAATGACTGTCTAGGACTAGCTGTAATCTGCAAATCTCATTGTCCCATCTCTGGGCAAACCAGATGGCATGCCATGTGTTATCTATCTTCCTCCGATACAAAGGTTTCTTTATAGCAAGTGTAAATATGAGTTCTTATTATTCATTTTCCCACCTGTTTGTTTTCTACCCTCTCAGATCTAGTATACTTGGCACTCTTTTTCTCCTGGTGAAAAGTAAGTAGACTTCATACTAATTAAAAAAAAAAAAAATCCCTGTAAAATGAAACAAGAAAATATTTTAAAGCTATGGAGGTCTTAAATAGATTTATGAAATATGATTTGTCTATCATTTTTATCTAGAAGCTGTACAAACAGTTGGCAGCTACTATAGAAATTTGGTGAACTGGAGGGATTGCATTATTATGTGCTGAGAGCTACTAAGCAGTCATCTGCATGATGAAACGGATGACAGAGAGGCAGAATGCTTCACTTGTCAGGATGAGACATAGATTTGCTTGTTATTTTTATTTTTAATTTCATGAGCCCAGTTGCTGCCCTGCTGTTCTTTCTCTGTTTTATTCCTCCCATCTTGCAGCTGATAATTGACTTTGATTAGCCCAGGCCCCAGTTTTAGTAGTAATTACAAAACTACATCTTGCTTCTGAACATGAGAGAAGTTAAAGAAAACTCGCAATTACCAATGCTGCAGAAGAGCAAGCATGGCTATGCACATGCCTGTATATTTGTGAAAGATATGAGGGGAGGTAGTAGGAACTTTTAAGCCTCTCTGGGGCTTAAAATGCTTTTCTCTGTGATAAACGTGCCTCTGAAGGCAGTGGTGCCATTTCACATACATACACAATGAGCCAAATCCGAACTGAAATCACATCAGCTTCAAGGCTTGATCTATAAACTGCACTGCAGTCAGGACAATGAATCTACAGGTGCCTGTTAGATTTGGATAAAGGAGTTTGGTTAAAAATGTGTGTTGGGATGATTCTTTAAAAGCCATTAGTTCAAAGTGGTTGTACCCATATTGAAATGCCTTTTTTCCAGTCTGAAGTCTGGCTGACATTTCTCCTTTATAACAACAGATGGATAGTCATATTTCTGGATGCCACCTAGGTTATCATGAATCTATTCAGCCATGAGAAATGCTATATTTGATTTGAAAATTAACATTGTACATTAAAAAAAATCAGTATCTATAATTTTACCTAAACCTCTTAGCACCAATATATGCAATGGTATCACAGGCAAGTATTTGTCCACCACCCTGTAAGACTGAGAAAGGGTCTTTTCTAAAAGCTTATCTAAATGACTTTAAGGTCCAATAAATTTCAACAACACTGCAGACACTTCAGGAAACATCCATATTTTCCCTAATTACAATAAAAAACCTTGAAGACTCCAAATTGCAATAAAAACAGAAGCTGTCACCTGCTTTAGAGAGTTTTTTGAAAATCAAAAACTTCTGGCATGAGAAATCTTGAGTTGGTACTTCTGATAGTTCTGCTGTATGTACACACAGTGATTTATTGCCTTCAGTCTCATCCAGAGGATAATGCTAAGAATATACTGTCAGTGCTCGTGTCTTATAATTGTTGACTCACTTCAGAATTGCAGTCTTCTAGGGTATATTCAACTAACCTGTGTTTTCAAAATAGCTATGTTCCCTGTATGGTTTCACATGTACTACAACAGACGCTGTTTAAATGAGCCTAGCTTGGCAGGCAGTTCAGACTGACTTATAAACTGACAGATCCTTAATTATTTTTTACCATTTGAGCATTTTTCGTATCATCTATAGATTTTATCAGCAGTTAGTCTAAATATTTTAAAACTTTGACAAAGTAATTGAAGAGCATTTCTCTTCAATTTCAGGTCAGTTTCTGAATGTGTGTTGGGTTGACCCTGGCTGGATGCCAGATGCTCATCAAAGCCCATTCTATTACTCCCCCTCCTCAACTGGGCAAGGGGAGAAAAATATAACAAAAGGCTTGTGAGTGGAGATAAGGACAGAGAGAGATCATTCACCAATTACTGGCACAGGCAAAACAGACTTTACTTGGGGGGAAAAAAAAATTATTATTTCCAACCAGACAAGGATAATGAGAAGTAAAACCAAATCTTAAAGCACCTCCTTCTACACCTCCCTTCTTCCTGGTCTGAACTTCTCTCCCAGTTTCCACCTCCTCCCCAGCAGCACAGGGGGACAGGGAATGGGGGTTGGAGTCAGTTCATCATACGTTGTTTCTGGCGCTCCTTCCTCCTCAGGGGGAGGACTCCTTCCCCCACACCAGTGTGGGGTCCCTCTCACGGGAGACAGTCCTCCACAAACTTCTCCAACATGAGTCCTTCCCATGACTGACAGTACTTCATGAACTGCTTTAGCATGGGTCCTTCCATGGTGTGCAGTCCTTCAGGAACAAACCACTCCAGCACAGGACCCCCACAAGGTCACAAGTCCTGCCAGCAAACCTGCTCTGGCCTGGGGCTCCTCTCTCCATGGGCTACAGGTCCTGACAGGAACCTGCTCCAGCATGGGCTTCCCACAGGGTCACAGCCTCCTTCAGGCATCCACCTGCTCCATTGTGGGGTCCTCCACAGGCTACAGGTGGTCATCTGCTCTACCATGGACCTCCATGGACTGCAGGGGGACAGCCTGCCTCACCATGGTCTGCACCACAGGCTGCAGGGGAATCTCTGCTCTGGTGCCTGGAGCACCTCCTCCCCCTCCTTCTTCACTGACCTTGGTGTCTGTGGAGTTGTTTCTCTCACATCTTCTCACTCCTCTCTCCCGAGCTGCAAATTGTGCCACTTTTTTTTTTTTTTCTTTTCCCCTTTTTTCTGAATTATGTTATCACAGAGGTGTTTCTGATGGGCTCAGACTTGGCCAGCGGTGGGTCCGTCTTGGAGCCAGTGGCGGGTCCGTCTTGGAGCCAGTGGCATTGGCTACGTCAGACCTGGGGGAAGCTTCTGGCAGCTTCTCACAGAAGCCACCCCCGTGCAGAATTTAGTACTAACCAATATGCCTAGAACAGCATGAAAATTAAGTTAATTTCAGATTAAAACCAAAACATGAAACACTGGTTGTGCATCCTTCATCTGTGCCCATAACACATGGGAAATGGTTATTGGGTCTGGTCAAAGACATAGAAATGAAAGAGTAACCATCAGGTAGGACCAGAGTAGTTCCTGAGTTGTGCAATATGAGTTTAGCCATTACCAGAAATGAGTGAGTTTTTTCCTATAATGTACATGGCTTTAATTAAATTCTATCATTTGAGATTGTTTTAAAGCTGAACTGTAAAGAGTGACTATGCTACTATCAGTTCAAGATAACTTTCAGAATTAAGTCTTTAAAAATATGAGCATTCACTACCACATGGCAATTGGCAGCTAGATTTACTGGATATGCCAGTACTAGTTGTCATTCTGGACAACATTGTGTAAAAAATTGTTCCATTTCTTCAAGCTATTAGCTTTTTCTTTCCTTTTAGCACCTCAAGTGAACTACATGTTAGCAGCTACAACTACAGTGCACTATTTTTTTTTTTCTGTGTTCTGTCATGTCTGTCTTGAAATAAGAGACATGATGGCATTTTTTGAATTGTCAGTAAGAGAAAAAATAAAATTGGAAAGTATATTAGCATGTTAATGGGTGAATCTAAGAAGTCCCCAAAGCAAATTAAGCTCATTAAGTTAATGTCAGGACAGCTACATGCATTTCTAAAGGCCATATGTTCTAAAGGATGCCTTCTTTTTGCTTCCATCACTAAAATTTCAGCCTAATAGTCATACTCAGCACATGCTTGATCTACAGACAGGCTGTTTTTCTTTTACCTCTCAATATTGAATTTAGTTCTATCATTTAAGAAAAATCCATTATTTTTTCTATATAAGGGAACAAATTTGAAAAGCATTTCTAGGCAAATTTAGCCTTCATCCCTCTTTGTCAAAGCATATGATCTGCCATGCATCACAATTTGTGCAGTTCTGCTGCACAAAGAACAGACACAAGCTGTGTATGCCATTCCCCACATGACTTCTCAAGAGGTCTATCCTATGGGGCTCTGTCCAGACGAGAACTGCATCGTGTCCACTGATGATCCACACACAAACCGATAGTCTGCCATGCAGCTGACAGCAGCCTCCACACAGCAATGCAGCTTAGAGACAGCTGCAAAAATATTCTGATGGAATAATATGACAATATTAAATGTATTAACTTGGGCTTGACATGGACAGAGATTTAAACAGACTCCCTGTTTTTTTGACATCGTTGTAGTTTTCAGCCAAGCATGTGCAAGAAGTTGCACATTGGTGAATACTTTTGTCATTCTCCTATTTAAAACAAAAGAATTAAATGTTAATTTTTCACAAATTATATTCTGTGGGAAGAGGAGAGTGAAATTTTAAGGGTGAGTATTTAAAAATAATCACAGTTTAGTATATTTTTTCATTTGTCTAAGTCTTTCTTCTGCACAATGGGTGAACATAAAGGGAAAGGGGACTGGTGTTCTTTACAGACTTAAATATGGGAAACAAAACCACATTTTACCATCTGAAGTATCTTTGGTAGTTGCATTTACATGAAATCTACAGTTTTCCCTTTTAATGTTCTCTAGTGGAAATGGACTTTTGTTATGCACAAAATGACACTAAAATTCTTTTCACTTTTTATTCCTGTAAGAACTAAGGCCAGTGGCAAATTAGTTATGTTTTCTAAAAAAAAATACTTTTTCTCACTCAAAATAGAATTAAGACATTTATCAAAAAGTTATTCTTAGTGGAACAAATATATTTTAAAATATTTAAACAAATTCTATGTTCAAGGTCAGTTTTCTTAGCCATTTTTCATCCATTATTTGGTATAGAATTCCTGATGTAGTAAATTGCATACAGAAAATGTACTTCTCTGAAATTACATCTTATCTTTTTCCTCAAAAGTCTGTCATCAAACTTTGGCTCACAAATGCTAAACTGGTGCTAGCTCAAACCACCAACATGCTTTTGAGTTTCACAGATCCACTACAAAGTTTTCCACAATGTTTCTCCTGCCATTAAAAATAAACCCAGTATCTCGACATTTCAAATTCAAGGACAAGGCACATCCCTAGAGATTTGAGGAGTAGCATGTTCTACAACTGAATCTTCCTGGGGGTAGGGCGGGGAAATCTATGATGATAGGAAAATCTTTCAAATGGTTTTAAACTACTATTTTCTATAATTTTCAGCAGATCATGACAGACCAGCAGAAAATATTCAATGTCATCCAAAGTATTTATTTGGATGTGCCAGAAATTAATGTATTACCCTCTCTTAGCACTGACATTGTCAAACACATGGCTTTAGGTTTGCCTGAAAAACTCTCACTGACAAAAAAGAACATGTGCCTGGTTTTTTTTAAAGGCTCTTCAGGTTAATATATCTGATGTCAGGCTTAAACAGCACAGTAGCCTTGACAACATCACTTTAATGAAAATATTTTCTTATCTTTTTCTTTCTGCTTTACTCTGAACTTAAATGCACATATTACACATGTAATTGATGTAAATCCTTGTCAAAGTGTTTGGTGTCTTGAAAATAATAAAACTTTGATTTGAAAGTTCAAACCTCATCATAAAATGTTTTTTGTAGGTTTACTGTCTAAAAATTATTCACATATTGTAGCATTAAATCAGGAAAGACAGCTGTTAAGTTTTCATGAAGTATTCAATTTTTTCCTATTTTTATACTCTTAAACCATAGAAAGAAACACACTTGTGGAGCTGAAATTATCCATATGTGGTTCTCGATCCTATTGGCCCTTAATCACACTTGCTCCTTTCATTCATTTTGCTGCAGTACTAAGTGCTTCTGCAGAGGGTCCTACACCCCTCTTGAACTTCCTTCACTATGAATGTGCCATTTTTTTAGATTCTAGGCAGCCACCCAGTATCAGGGTGTTCATTTAACTGTCCTCAGCTGTATCAAACCATATTAATGCTGCCACTGGGGAGTCTAATAAGAAAATGGGATAAATACTGATTGGACAGAATTCTCTCAGGATACTCCATGTTTTTCTTTTCCCTCAAATTCTGAGATTGGGCAACACATTCTTGAATCCTGCTCAGTCACTGGTGGCTGATTGGAAGTCCTCAGTGGAGCTAATCTCAGTAATATGCTTCAGGAATTCACCAGCAAGATTAAGTCACCCTTGACTTCTACTGGAACTCACTGGCCTAGTGAGTGGCTTAAATAACTTCCTATGTTTTGTTTTGTTTTGTTTTATTTCAGCTCATGTGGTAGATGATTAAGACTGCTGTTGGCCATAAGTACACATGACTTATTGCAGCACTATGGATTGCAGCCTATCTGTTATCACCAGCTGCAGACTGGTAACTCCATCTTGAGTGTGGCTGCACCTTCTCTACAGCCCCCACCCCTAAAGATAAGGGCTGCAGTTCTGGCGATTAACTTCCCTTCTTCTTAGAGCTGGGCAGTAGTAAGGAAGACTGCATCATTCCTTTCCTAGGCTTTTTCCTCACTCATAAAAATGTGGCAGTCCTGTCTGATATGAAACCACCTAAATCTTTTATTTGGGAAAATATTACAAACTTGCAGTCATGCCTAGCTATTATCTACATCTGGCAAGAAGAGAGGTCTGACTTAACTATCTCTGTACTTCAGTTCTAATTCTCAGGAGCATATGTGGAAGAATTATACTCTAGTTCATGAGCTTCTGCTCACTACTTTTTATGATCACACAGCAAGAAACAGAATATATCTCTTTTTTAGCCTCCTATCTCTCAGCTAGTAACTGAACTGCAAGTCAATAATTACTAATAAAAGTGCAAATGTGACAGTGAAAACATAAACTCACTTTGTTGGACTGGAAATTTCACAGTGAAGTTTCATTGCATGGCTGATGAGGCAATATAGATACTCAGCCATTCAGGGAACTGTTGTTAAAGAAAGGTGTCTTCCATTCTCTGCCAGATCCTGCTTTTCTTCAGATATGGTCACTGAGGGTTACACTGTGGTGGATGAAAGCAAACCAGATAATCAGATTAACGTCTAAGTGCTGCCATGCTGAACTGCTAGCCATTAACTAGACTACACTAAAATACTCTCTTAATAAGATTTTCAGTTTGGTCTGTTTTTTCTTATGATAATACTTCTGTTTTTCAAAAAGTTAAAGTGAAAATGCCTCTGAGAGGCCAGTGATGAGCTGCTAGAGTTTATTAGGAAGACAGATAAACTTAAGCATGGCAATATAACCGTATGCTAAAGAAGATGTATGAAAGATTGATTGCAATAGTTAGTCTAGTCTAGTTATAGAGACACAGGCAGTAGCAAAAGAAACAAAATCTGGCATGTTATCATCAACTCAAAATATTTATTTTTGTTAGCAATAATTGTAAGAAAATCATTATGACAGTTATAGTTTTTATTGCTAAACAGTAACAAATATACTCTTTTTAACTCTCTGTAACTGTGCATGTTGATAAGCATTGCTCAGCATTCTCAAATGAAAGCTCTGCTGCCAGCCAACATGTGAGTCTTATCGGTGACTCAGTAATGTCCCTACACAGTGCCCACTCTCAGCTCAAGTTGCAGAAGATTTACTTTTCTCTGTACTCTAGTACTCTAAATCTGTTATTTTTAACTTCAGAGTAATACCATGGCCTCTGCACCAAAATCAAACCTGAAAATTTGCTGAAGGAGCTGTTCCTTTGGGGGATTTCAGATTTGCGGTTGTCTTTTGGGGACTGGGATAGATGTCAGTAGCACTAAAGGCTACAGTTTCATTCATGCAGCCTGCCAAATATTCTTTCAAAAAGCCAACAAAACCGAGTCTGTGCAAGTCAGCAGCAAAGCAGTGTACAGTCTGAAGAAGTTTAACTCTGTTCCCTCACCCTCATTAGCTTCCTCACCTCTGCTCACGTCCGGCCACTTCCTTTCTCCTGCTAGCTCTTCTGCTTTTGATTCCTCCTTTCCTCTGCATCCGATTTCAATATGGCTTGTGGCTTGTTTAGAGTGTCAAACATTGGCAGTTTTAAAAGGATGATAGCTATGTGAGATACAGGCTGGACGTGGGTGAGTACAATAAGTTTTATTGGAATCCAGCCCTCTGATCAGGCAGGGAAATTTATGTCCATCTTCTTATATTGAAACCCAAACTGAAAAGTGACATGGTACTGTAACCCAGTAATAGTGGTAATTTTCAAAGCATAACTTAATGCTATTTAGCTCTGGCCTGCAAATAAAGCAGTCTTTAGAGTCTTTCATCAGAATATTGCAAGGCTTTGACCATTAAACTAAGACATTTGTAGTGACTGCTTAATAACGAATGTTTTCAATTTTCTAAAAAGAAAAAGTCTATTCTTTTCATTTCTATTTGTTGTTTGATCCACTGCCAAATCCACACACAGAACATCAGGGCATGAACAATATAACTTTTGGAAATGTCAGTTTCAAGGAAGTCATGAACAGTGACTTAAAACAGATCTTAAAACTATTATGATGGTCGACCCCATCTGGCTGCCAGAGTAGTTTGCATGGTACTTGAAGAACTGTGTATTTCAGCTTCTTAGGAAGCTCAGGACACAGATATTTTCTGAACAGCCTGTGTCTGGTACAAATCCAGTAGACCTGTAAAAGCATTGTTACAAAGCATACAAAGCTACAGCCTCAAGAAGGCGTTTACATCAGGAAATCAATTTTTGTCATATGCAGGTGTGACCAGTAACCTACTGGTCCCAACACCTGGTGATATGGTTAGCATAATTAACACCATTTTATAAGGCAAACGGCCATTCTCTATGATCAAGCTGGTCACGTATCTGTTCCTTTTCCCCTCATTATCAGGCCTGAAGGTCTTGTGAACCAAGCAGACAAATCAAATAGATTTCTTCTTCCCCTCCCTGCTGGCATCAAGGTTCCTGGGTGCCAGCCTGGTTACTCCCTTCCTCACTGGCCTTTAAAGTCACAGGTACTTGGCCAGCCAGGTGGTGATGACCCCATCACAGAACAGAGAAGCGTAAGAGCACCAAGATTTCTCTCTATAAAATTAAGCAGATACAAATCCTAAGTGGGGAACCTGGACTGAGTTGCTGCTGGACAGTGAGACCTTGGACACCTTGGTGGCCAGGGAGACCTCCACCATAGCCTGCATCCTCCAGGGACTGAGTGAGTCACTCATTCTTTTATATGATTCTTGAGTCTAATTATGATTGTTATATTGATACAACAAACCAAGTATTAAGAGCTGACCCAGCCTGCAGAGGGTCTAAGGGATTAGAAATCATATGTTAAGTGGTAATATAATTCTTCTAACACTACATATAAATTGTGCTACATTGATTCTGCTTGTAGAAATCCCGTGCCATTCTAATAATTTCTGTGCTATACAATTAATAAAATTCTGTTAAGAAAATAAAGCTTTAATTATGATTTAGTGCCGTTGTCATTCTGCCAAGTATCCCTAAAATAACCTGTCTGTCCCCTTAGTGTCAGCTGACAGCATGTTTAAGGCAAATAAATATTTCTGAATTTCTAGGTTTATGACTATAGAAATATCATAGGAAAACAAAGGGAAAATATCTTGTTAATCCAAATTTGAGGACCTACTTCTATCCAGTGCTCACTCATGTTTCCCACAATACAAGAGGCATTAGGGCCCTTCTCTTTCTGGAGAGTAAGTAGAACAGAAAAGCCTGTCTTCTGCTTGGGCCAAGATTTTGTGTGTTTATTAAATAGGCTTTAGCAGAAAACATACTTCAACAGCACTTAATTGTTCGAGACATCATGTGATACCCTTGAGAAGTGGCTGTGAAATCAGTGAGACTTTGAGGTCAAAAGCTGCTCATAAAACTCCCCAGAGCAACCAGAGGGGGGACTATCTTTCTTTAAACGTTCTCTTCACTGGCCACCAAATAGCTGAGGACCATCTCAGTGGCTGAATATGTTGCCGTTGCCCTTGCTGTATAATGCAGTGCTGCACAGAAAGATGCAAGCTACCTGAGATGTCCCAGTAAGATTCTTAAGCTAATTTGTTCCACCTGAACTTGGGTATCACTGTGCAGTGTTTAGTCCACCTAGTATAGACTTTAAGTAAAAATTATTCCTGTAAAGTCATTGCAGTACTCCCTGTGACAAAACTTGGTACACTTAACCTCAGCAATTTAGGGATGTTAATTGTAAGGGGTCAGGCAGTGACAACTCGGTGATCACATGTGACAAGTATTTCATGTATACATTTCATGTATACATTAATGTTTCAGGAGGAGATTGTGAACTGTGGTTTCAGTGGAGTTGGGCAGAGGGACTTAGAAGGTACTGGGTCTGTGCTTAACTCCTGGAAACACTGAGCAAAGTGTGGACAAGAAGATGCTGCTACATATCACGTCAGCTCTAAATCTACCAAGAACAATAGGGACATCAGTCCATCCTTTCCTCTTTCTTGCTACCACTGGGATTTTTTAAAATGCAGATAAAATTTAATTCACACACGAAATCACAAGAGAGTCGTAACTTTCCAATGTCCACAGCAGGGAAGGCTTTCCTAAGCTCTCTGCTCCCCTCTGCTTTTAGCAAACATGCTTCACCGTGAGTTCATATCATAAGAGTTCACAACATACTCCATGGCGAAGAACAGATCAATATATTTTATCTTGAATTGCCTCCTGTCACTTGCACTTTAAATCTCTATTTACAGTGCTTTGTTCACAGCAAGTGAAAAGAAAGTGTTCTGTCAATTAAAAATTATTGATAGGGAATGGGTCCCTTGTAAAACCGTAATACTGACAAAACTGATTTCAGGCTCAGTTTGACAGAGACAAATCAGACCCACGTTTTGAACTGTGCCTTTCAGACATACTGTAAACACCAAAACTAGCATCTCTTGTGAGAGGTGGTCATTTTCCTGTTGTTCCTGGAGGGCAAAACTCTGTATGAAACCATATTAACTGAACACATGAAATTCACACTTAGCTATGTATACACATTAGCAAAGTGTACTTAAGGAAACAAAAATAAAGAAAAGAACCCACAAATAAATTGTTTCAAAACAATTTTGAAGAAAGAACAGGACTCTAGCAGTTTCTGCTGCTAGTCAGTGAGAGGAGTCTGCATATTACAGCTCCCTTGCTACAAACAAGGAGATAATAGAACTGAATGTTACAGCCTCTGGGGAAAAAGGAGAGAGCAAATATGAACCAGCCAGAAAGGACAGGGATGCAAACCTTCCTTTGATGTAATAGTTAATATTAGTCTTTTCAGTGTTGGTTGCTGGGAGAGAATCAGGAAACACCTCGTGACAAGTGTCACCCACAAGAAACCTGCATCTGCTATTAAAAAAAAAAAAAAGAAAGAAAAAAAAAAAGAAAAAGAAAAAAAAGGAGAGACAAATTAAAACTGCATGGGTATAAGCTGTGGAAAAGTTGAAAGAAATAAAAACTTTTATATTAGATTTTTAGATGCACAAATTTAAATTAGCCATTTTAGCCTATCTCCTTATTTAGTACATTCTTTTTAATCTATGTTTTTTCTGAGCTTTTATGCCCACCACTTTACATAGCAGTTAAAGTTATATTTCTAAGCAGATTTAAAGACATTTCCCTTATAGATCAAGAAAAATCAATATTGGTAGTTCATCTTAAATACAAAGGCTTATTCATTTTATATAATCTTCACGGAGTTTTGTTGTCTATATGTGTATTTACGTGAGATTACAGGAAACACAAAAGTAAACAAAAATTATCAGGAAATGTTGCCTCTCTAGCTGCAAATTCATACAATATCTGCTAAAAGAGATTTTCTGAAAGTCATGGGTGTTTAAATTGACTTTTCAGTCGCCATGGAGACTCTTCACTGGGGTAGTTAACTGCAGTCTAAGCTTAGATATATAAACAAAAGCATGAGTACAATGGCTAGAGGGGAAGTTTGGATTTATCTGAGGTTGTTAAAGGGCTTTTCATACTGTCTACTAAAACAGTCTTCTGGATCCAGTGTGTTACTAAGAAAACAAAATTTTCCTCACATTTAAGTTAAGGTTTTAAAATTTAAATAGTTGTTTAAGTGTCCTCATTTTTCCCTCCCCAAAGGAGAGAACTTCCAGGGCTCATATTTTGAAGAAATCAGGGATATGTTAGAAGCTCCTTTATGAGACTATCTAAACTGCAAGCCCTGAGCTAAAGCTTAATTTGTTTTAATTCCAGTTCTATACTTAAATATTTCTCTTTCCCAATAAAGCCACACAAGGAACACCCAGCCAGAGCTTACAAGATCTGTCCTGCCAGCTTAATTTGAAATGTCTCAGGAGGCAGAAGGGAACTATGCAAGTGGGTGACAAAACTGCTGCTTTCCTAAAGAGACAGAAGTGCTGTCGCACTCAGTGAACAGGGAGGGCAGACAGAGAGTAAATTATCTGAGGCCCCATCTCCTTTTTGGAGATGATGGCAAAATCCCAAATGGACAGAAAGGAGATTTTTAGAGAAGAGATCTGAAATAAGAAATAGGTCTTCCAAGCCAGGAAAGGAGAAGCAAAGGTGTTTATCAAGACTGGTGGTTATGTTGGAAAGTTATAGATATATTCCTAGCAGAGAAGGACTGGAAGATGATCAGGCCCCCTTCAGAAGTTTGTTCAAGTCAGCTTTCTTCAATATTGACTTGAGGAAACTTCACCAAGCACCAGGCAAAGGGCAGCAGCTCTTGCTGAGGTGCTCAGCAAGAGCTGACCCCCTCAGCAGTGGGAGTGGAAGTATCAAAGGGACCTGCAGGAACCACAAAATGCCACTAATCAGAGGGAGCTGAGTGAGGGCTGGGAATGAGGCAGCATGGATCATCCCTCACAGCTTGAGCACCTGTCTTCAGACTGTGACTGCACTGGAGCTGGAGGGCTCATACACCAAAATCACTAAGGAACTGCTGCTGGAAGCTTGTCTTTATTTGTTTTTTTTCTGTTATTGATCTTTATTTAATTCATACATCCCCTCATGCTGATTTCTCTCCCTAGTCTCCACTACAGCTCTTCAAAAATAATTCTCAGTACTCTGTGGTTATCTTCCATACCCTCTAGCCTATTGATATCCTCATTTTTGTTGCTGTTCTTAGTTTTTCTCTTTAGTACAGAACACTAGCATGTTCTTGAGAATCCTTTTCCAAAAATGGGGTTTATGTCCTCTTCACTTGACTGGCAAAGGTTTAATGGGAAGGGTTAAAGGACGAAGGGAAAAGGCTTTTGCTAGGAAGAAGGAGAATACTGCAGACTAAGAGCACTTCATAAAGTAAGAGGAGGTTTATAAAATATATTTAAACAAGTCTTGGAATGGTTCTGTTTTCACTTAGGGTCTGCCAGAGCCCACTTGTGGGCACACACATATTGCTAGAAAGTCTCTGAAGCAGCTGTCTTGCATTTTGGTCTGATTTTGTGTAATAAACTGATGAAAGTGACTTTTCTGACAAAGTTTATCTTGAGAACAGTGCAGCAAAAGACCAAACAAGGGTGTTTCAATATTGATCTGGTATATTCATAGCACAAAGCTGAAGCTGATAATGACAGTCCTTTCTCCTTAAAATAATTTCCTGAGCACTAAGCGCTGAAATGCAGTCTCAAAGCACACTCAGCTTAAAACAGCAGGAAACTGTGCTATTCAGGTGCTGGGATAGCTTGGAAAAGCACAATTATCCCCACTGTATGACCAGCACTCTGCTGTAAGAACACAGTCAGCTCTTCTCCTTGAGCATGGCTGGTAACCCACACTGCTTTCTGAAGGAAGAATTTCAAGGACTAGAGTTCATCCCATGAGTTACAGACAAGTGATGGAAGTAAAGGCTTACGTTAAATTACTGGGTAGGTTAAGGTGGTTCATATTTCCATGAGGTGTGTGAAGTGAAGACAGCTGGAGACTGTCTCTCGTGCTCCTCTGTCCTATTATCATCTACAGAGGAAGTGTTTAACTTTGCTTTCATGGCTTCCAGACTAAAGCTGGTTCATAATAAGCAATCAGCTTATTCCCCAGCCATGGGTAGGCAGTGCTAGCCTCTGTCTGCGCCTAGCCAGTCAGGCAGAACTGAGGAAGCATTTTGAGGCACAGAGTTGCACTGTATGTGCCTGTTGGATTAAAACGTTTTTGTAGAATCCCACAGATTCCTTGGGTGCCTGTCACAGCTTTATTATACGAAGGTGGTCTTTGCCTTTGTGAAGGCAAAGGTCTTCTGATGTGCAGCAGTCTCACCAAAATACAGTATCTTGAAACCAGTTTCTAGATTTTATTTTCTTTATTAAAGATGTTGGAAGAAATTAATAAAAATTAAACTTCACAACCTGGAAAACCTGTCAAGAGAAGTTAATAATGTAGGTACCTTCTTATTTAGTAGAATAGTTGTATCATTAGCTGTTTTATTGCATAACGTATGTATACGTCCAATTTGTTTCTATATTTTCTATACTTACCCTGTTAATAATGCTTTCTTGTGGAGTCAACACCAATCTCTCATAGACTTGGACTGACTTGAACTAAACATCCTAATTTCAAATTTTGAAATAAAGGATGTTCTTCTAGTAGCAAAAGTCACAAGGATGTGAATGGCATAATAAAGTAACTATTTTGATATTTGAATGTATTTAAGTTGTTTTTATTAGGGGTCACGGGTATGACCATTAATAAAAATATCCAGGAAATGCAGCACTCCTCTCTTATGTGGTAAGATTCGAACAGAAAAACAAACTCAATATATTCTGCATGAGAATCCTAGGGAGGAAAATGTTCATAAACACAATTGTTTGGATTCGCTTTCAGGCATTATTAAGTCAATCAGTTAATACAGATTTCATTACCTTCATTTTTACTGTATTCCTTTTTTGGAGTTTTTTGTTTATGCTGAAGGCAATGTGACACTTTCCTAGCTATACTGAACTGAAAACTGTTGATTCATTACATTGGTTGCTCTACTTTTTGATTTTTTTCTTTTTTATACCCATGGCCAATTTTGTACACTTAAGAGCCTCCTGCACAGAAAACTGAAGTTCTCCACACTATTAAAAAACAGGTTTTAAATGTCTTTTGTTTTCTTATTCTCTGCTATTGCTACAGCTATCAAGGATTAAATCAGCCAATCCTACCTAATTATGTGCCTAAAAATTATGAATGCTCAGACTACTGCTTATTTAATATTCAGCAGTTAATCAGCATTTTTAGCATTTCTTTTGATTAACATTTCCTGGTAATTTATTTTTTTCTTTTTTTTCTTTTTTAAAAAATTAATTCTGCACTCATAAAAACACCAAAGAAACTAAGGCAGTTGACAGAAAGAATTTCTGTAAAGAACATATACATGTCTTACCATGGAGTACATGATTTTCTTCTGAGCCCTAGCAATGAAGTCTGTTGTGAATGTCTTTCATTTTTTCTTAGGATTTAGACAGGGAGGAAAGAAGCAAAAGGCATGAATAAATTGAGATGGAATCTTTTCTGTTAAATCAGGTGACTATTTTGTTGAGGCTTTCTGTTTGTTCTCAGCACACATAAAGGTGTAGATTATACTATTTGGGGGATGTAGAGTATGTCTTCAGGCTTTGGTTTTTGAGGAGATGACTATATAATAAAGGAGAAAAGCATGAGTGCAAAATAAAAGGCCCAAATTAAATGGCTTCAAGAAGGAGAAAGTTAGGAGTGTGAACAGTGAGAATCATGCTTAAGAAGGACAGGAAAAAATTGTAAGAATCATTTCCTTTTTTTGAAGAAAGATTAAGAAGTAAAGTGGTTTGATGGACTTTCATCAGGTCAGCAGCATTAGTGGTACTCATTCCAGCCATTTTCCATTTCGGGAAACTCCCCATGTCTTCACTGATGGCTGACAAGCAGTGCACATTTTGTGCTTGCTCACCATGACACCAAAGAGCAGTGTCGCTCAGATTCCGAGCCAGGGGCAATTTAAAGCCAGGACAAGCTGTTGTATTTAGAAGCTGCAGGAATCTGTCTGCTCAGCCAGGGCACATGCCAGGGCTGGCCAAGCTTCCTGGAGCGCTGGCATCCTTGATGTCATCAGCAGAGCTGTAGACCTCCATGGGGCAGGGTTCAAGAATATAAGCCTGTCAAGTTTTAAACAATTTCCAGTCCAATTGAAGACAAAATGTCATGTTCACAGTAAAAATATGTCAAAATACATGCCTCCTGACATATATAAAACTGTGGAGATGGAAAATGAAAGTAAAATACACTGGAGCTGAGCTTGTTTTTTCCCCCAGATATTTATTGCTGTGCTCCATGTATTAATTCATTGCAGCAGCTAATTCATAATACCCATTTATTCAAACACAGTACTATGTAATCATAGTAACTTAGTGAGCAGGTGGCAAATACAGTATAAACTAAAAGCATAACAAACACCAGACTGTCCGTTGAGCAAAGCACATCCAATGTTTGGTGTGTTGCCCACATTAAAGAAGACAGAGACACTGGGTTTTAAAGTATCTAAAAAAAAATCATCCAGTGTGTTGTTTGTTTCTCATGGTGATTAACAGGACATTGCTACTGTATTCCTTGATCAAGTTAAGACTTAAAGTAGGTTGTTAATAGATTAGCATTAATATTGTGTAATTATTTTGGCTATCCCTCACACAAATTGTACATCCAGAGTGCCTTATTATAATTTTCAAGTATGTATGACTGTAAAAGGAGTGCTTGGAAGATCTACCAGTAGAATACCATTTTTCAGTATTCAGAATAGGAAAAAATTGTTTTCAGCTCTTCAGCTTAAGCAACTGTGCTGTTGATGAGCAGTCTGTCCAATATCAGTTTTTCCGAACACATTTCAATCTGATTTTTCATGTTGCTGATCTGTACTGAGCTTTGACAAAAAAAAAAGAAAAATCTAGGGGATGAGAGACACAAACATGAGAGTATTAACTTGCAAAAGATTTCTGCTTTAGGTAAAATGCAATCTGTGATGATATACCATTGACAGATGTCCTAGGAAGTAACATGATAATCTTCAACTGGACAGAGTTAATTAGAATGATGGAAGGATATGAGAATGAGGTCTGTAAAATATATTGCTTATACTTGTATGTCAATACATAACAGGAAAAGCAGACAATTGGACTTTGGGGGCAGTATGAACTGCACAGATATTATAGCCTAATTGTTGACACTTTGCCCATATGAATGATTTTTATGATGGATTTTTAAACTCTATTGTAAGAGTGTCAATAATTGCCTGATCTGAACAAAGCATACACTGAAGAAGGACCTAGAAATAAATGGTTTGATAATAATTTTCAGCTATGTTCTGACAGATACATGCCCAGCATTTTAAAGACAAGTAAGTTCCTGTATACAGGTAGGGAGCATTTCCTGTCTGACCTGCAGCTGGCTACATCATTGGGCTGGGCAAGTTCTATTTCTGTGCAAAAACTAAACCAAATATTTAATTCAGTCCAAGAATCTTCTCTTTTATCTCCAAAAGAATATTATTACCAAAGTAAGAACTGGGAGAAAAAATATCACAGTGAAGAAAATATTTTGTCCTCTCTTAAAAATGGTAAGACTTTGTAGTGAAAGGGACTTTGTGGCTTGTAAAGGACTCATTTTTTCTTGTTTCCATGGGTTGAGGTTCTGAGGTACCTTTACACCTTTTTTGTGTGTGTTTTAAACGTTTTCAGACCATTACCAAGGACCACAAGGGCAAATAATATCCCTTTTAAAAAATTACATGTAATATCACAATCTCAAGAGCTGGCATTTCAAAGAAAATGATGAGTTTTATGAGAAGTTTCAAGAGACATAAAATCTTGGCATTTGGAGTGGCTGTGAACGTATAACCTTTGATATGTTTCCTTGCAAGAAACATGCTCTGCCATAAACAAATCTATCTGTTCTCCCTGGAAACTACTAAAAATGGATGGCTTCAGAAAATATTTATATACAGTGACCTTAAGAATCGCTCTAAAAATCTCATTATCACTTAGCTCTTATGATGATGAATTAACTACACATTAGGAATGCAGCCCAATCCTATTTTCACAGTATTATGTATTAATAAAACTATTTCACAGTATTAATAAAACTATTTCACAGTTTTATGCAGTTCCAAATTATTTCTGTCCTTTATCAGGTTCAGGTGAATTTCAGTTGGTGAGTCCTTGGGTTTTTTTTCTTTCTGCTCATTCCCCAGCTTGGTGTCTCCATTATGCCAAGGAAGAGAGAGTAAATTCACCAAAGTAATTCATACCAGATGATAATCGGTATATGCACCAGGCAAGCAACCTGACTGCTTCTGGGCTTTGATGTCATGCCTCCGTGTGACACTGTGTTGCACTGTGTCACTGAAGACATCCAGATTACCTAAGAGGTTCCCTAAATCAGCAATACATTGTGCTGTACACATGCTCTTTGTCTGTATTTGTGTGTATATGTCATTCCTACTTTAATGATCCTTTCTGTTTTCACTTTCTTATAACCTGAAGTTTAATAGGATATGATGAGAAAGGTAGATTGATGCAGTTGCTGTTGCCCTTCTATTGTTAATGTACTGCATTAAAGGTCTTACCAGAACTGAGTGCCAATTGTAATGAGCTGCATGCAAAAATGCCAGTTCTTACAAAAAATAAAACAAACCTTTGCAGCTGAGGTCATGGAAGGCAAAATAATACTAAATATCTGGTGGAAGTTTGTTTCAGCTTTGTAAGTTTTGTAATAGGATGGAGAGTGGCTTGTTTTCATAAACAATTGTTTAACTATATTCATTAAGCACTTTTTGTAAAGAAGACAATATGTTGGTCAAAATATTTTTTTCAGGTGTTCACAAGTATTTCAAATAGAGTGGAAACAATATTTGTGAAGAAGATTATCACATCCTTCCACACTTTCACTTTTCTGCTCTCAACTATCTTCTCACTTTTGAAGGCTTAGGAGTGTGGAGTAAAAAATAGTGCATTTAAGCAGTACACAAATATTCAGTCTTGCTAGGAAGATCTTTTTTCATGAACTTTGCAAAAAGCTCCACCTTAAATCCATACACAGCAGTTGGAAATAGGTCAACACTGAGCATCTTGTTGTTTGATGAAAGAATTTAAACCTGTTTCCAAGGTAACCAATCCTCTATAAATCTGTGCCATGCTTCCACCTGTTTTGTGAAGCTGAATGTTTTTTTCATTTCCTGAGATATTGTTTGAACTTTAACACATATGTGTATGCATACCACATGCTGTTTCTTTCCACTGTGACAAAGGAGACAACAAAAGTAAATATGAGGTGGTTAATATTTAAACTGTTAATGCAGGTGTCTCAGTAGCACATTTTTAGAGGTATTGTAAGTGGTGCCAAGCAGCACTTGAACAAATAACTCTTACGGGAAAAGCAGATTAATTTTGGATGAATTCCTGGGTACCTGGATGTCAAGTCACTGTAGTCTCCTTTGTTCTCTGCTCCCTGCACACGCCAGGAAGAATACTGTATTTTATGGAGAGTAATAAGGATGTGTCAATAGAGGCAAATGGTACTAAATAATAGAATTTAATGCATCAATTGCTATCTTCTCTGTTGCATTAACTAGTTGTTCCACACATCTAATAATAGCATATATTGGCAAAACACTTTAGAAAGTTCTTTTTGCGCATTCTACACACTTTGAAAGTTCATCTTTTTTCTCTTAAACTGTTTTTTTCAGTTGAAAAAGTAAGCCCTTGGGAGGATTGGAACACAAAATCTGTGGCAGGAGAGCATGGAAGAGTGCAAAGTGGAGGGAGACAATGATACCTGATTAAGGACATTCTGAATGTCACCAGTATTTATAGAATGCATGCCCAATTATAATTTATTTTGGTTTTGGTTTATTTAAATGTTGACCATACAGGCAATTTAGAATTTCCAAAATGGATCTCAGAGTAAAATTAAATGAAGCAATTGCTTCAAGACAGAAATTGCTCCTGCTCCGATGCAATAGGAGATGTATCAAATCTATAGCTCACTTTTAATAGCAGACTTAATACTGATATAAAATATGGTCTAGTGTCTATAATCCAATAGTAATGTTCTAGATCTATTAATCTATTAATCATAATTCACTAGTATTAATCAAAGAATGTCTAACTGCTTTAAGTCACCCATAAAATACTTCCCTGCAGTCTGATACACAACTTCAGTTCAGCTTTTGAAAACTTAATTTGTTATCTGAGAAGTGACTAGTTGTATCACTTAAATAAATCAGCTTAGTAAAAGACACTACCCGTAACAGACGGTATCTCAAATAAAAGAAACAGGTGATTCACCAAATAAATTCTACCAGGGCCTCTTCAACTATATATGAGTGATTACAATGTAGTCCAGATATCTGTTCCTTACATTCAATTTGTAACACCAAGGATCATTTTAAACTTCAGTTTGAGAGAGTAATTGTCTTGGTTTTTAGCTGGAACAGAGCTGGGTTTCTTTTTAGTAGCTAGAATAGTGATGTGTTTTGCTTTCAGCCTGGGATTTGTTATGAGAGAAACACTGATAACATCCCAGTGTTTGCATTTTTGTCACTGGAAGTGAAGGACTTTGTGCTTTGTTAGCCTACAAGCAGGAGATCTAAGGTGGTGATAATGTTTAAATTAATAAGCTAAACTGGCATTTGGATATGCCAATGAGATATTCTGTATCATATCATGTCATGTCCGGTATATTAGTGAGAATTTCTTCCTCTTTTGGCTCTCTCTGACTTTCACTCAGGCTCTCGCTTTTCCGGGATTGCGGTTTCGGTTTGGGATTGTTGCTCCTCCGGGAACGGGCCGGGCTTAGTCAGGAGGGTGGTGAGCAGTTGCACTGTGTATCACTCATTGGCATATTTTGTTATTGTTATCATTATCACTACTATTTTAATATTAGTATTATTTTAAATTTTCTTTTATTTCTAATATTAAATTGTTCTTATTTTAACCTACAAGCCTCCTTATCCTTGCCCCACAATCCTCTCCCCTATCCCCTGGGAGTGGGGGGCAGTGGGTGAACGGCTGTGTTGGCTGCTGGCCAAGGGCTATCCCAGTGAAACTATCACAGTCATTTTGCTCTTGTAGAAGAGGCAACATACCCATAAACCCTTTATCTTCTTGAGGTAACTCATCATTGTGTTATAATCCTCAGGACAATTTTCCTGGTCAGAAGACAGAGGAGGCTTCAAATCAGTTTTCTAGTGACAGAATTAGAAGAAGACACTGTCAGTAATAAACTTCAAGGCTCTCAATTCATCTGGGTAATTCTAGTGAAGATGACTTTCAGTAGCACTTCCATCTGCAATGGAAGTTCTGCAGAGTCTCAGTGCAGGGTGCACAGGTCAAGGAGAAGCAATGACATGGATTCATGTTTCTTTTATGGAAGTCATGAGTGTTTCTCTAGCTGCCTCTTCTGGGTAATATTTTGTAACAATCGGCACAAAACATATCATAGGTCATGTCTGCCTACATCATCAGGAAAGCAAAATGCATCCTTTGTACATGGTCATATTTATTTCTAAAGTATTTATTCTATAATACTCCTTAATTAAAAGTTGTTGATATAGCAGTATACTATAGCAGTTTTGCTCTTGCTTATTAGCCTTTAACATTTTAGTCACAAAAGAAGACTTATTAATCGTGCAATTTTAAAAGCTGTTTATTATAAACATACAGAAGTTGCAGAGTATGTACCTAATATTCAGTAAATCCCTACTTTGGGGGAGTTTTGGAGCCTCTGAGCAAATGCTTGTCTTGGTGATTGCTCAGGTCAATGCTGGATTTTTTTTTTTTACCTTTGATCTTTCTTTATATTTTTATTCCAACGTTAATTTTTTCTATGTCTTCATATCTAGTATTTTCAACCTCTTAAAATTCTATTTACTTTTTATATGTGTTGTATATTAATCAATGTTCCTTTGTCTTTGACCCTTCAGATCTGTGTAAATATAGATGAGTAAGCAATATGCTCAGTTAGGTGTAACAGTGTCAATCGTTCCTAACAGTTAGGTTTTAATCTCAGTCAGTCATCAAGAGTCTGTTTATAATCAAAGGAGAGAAATAAGAACGTGGGAGGGGAAATTTATCTACCAAACTTTCACAATCATTATACAGTGTAATGAACTGCTCTCCGCTAGGCGCTGTGCCTTTGCTTTGACCATGCTAGAAGCCAAAGCAACTGAATTAGAGTGGATGCCTAAGCTCTTAGAGGCTGAAGTTAAAAGTGCGGAATCCTCATCCTGCTAGGATTTTTTGTTTTGGACTTATGATTGCTCACTGTTCCATGAATAGGTCTTGTAAAACTATTATGGATGTTCAGGATCAAAACGTCAAGACACAGTATTTAATTAGGTAGCTAAAGAAGTATTCATTTAGTAGCTGTTTGTGGACAAATCCATCTATTTTGGGTGGATTTAGGAGCACAGGGCTCTTTCATGTCATCTGAACATATCATTCAGTTCTTTGAGTATGGACCCTCAGTTTGTGTCAGGTATCTTGGGTTTATCTTTTGTTAGAATTTTATAATCAAGCAACTTGGACAGTTTGGGAGATTCAGAGACTTATCATGTTTTCAAATGTGGTTCTATAACACATATAAAAATTTTCTCTGGAATAGTGTGTACATAGCACAACTGCAAAGGACAAAGAGAACTGCTGATGTATACCTGGGTGATAAGGAGTGCAACAAACTGATTTGCCATAGAAAGGATATGCAGAACCACAGTAAGCCAAGCTCGTCAACTACATCACTAAGAACAATGTGTCATGAAATCAAAATGCTCCCTGCCAACGGGGACTGTGGGAATGCCAGAACAGCATCTAGTCCATAGCCCTGTGCTAGACATTCCCCATGGGCCACTGCCAGGGCTCACAATATCTCATGGGCTCTCCAACCTGTCTCCAGCTGAGATTAATGATTTATTTTTTTCTTTCTATCTGTTAAGTATTAGAGTACTGTTATTATGTTGCTTCTTCTACCACCTTTTCTAAATTAAAATTGTAATTCTTTAATATTTGTTCACAAGTTTCTAAACCTCTGATATCTTATTTCTATCCTCTATAATCCTACTAATTTTTCTCAAAGTGTAGCATGCAAAACAGAGCAAAACTCCTGCAGATGCTGAGTAGAATGGATAAACTTTGTTCTTTATAAAACCTCTTAACTCTGCCAAGAGTTGTCTTGTCACTGTGTTACCCATACTCAGTTTTTGGTTACTGCAGCCACAGACTCATTTCCTCTAGAAGCACCATCTAGTCAGTTATTTCAAAGCTCATATTTATGCATTTATTCTCTTCTTCCAGAAGGTAGCACTTTGTACTTGTCTGGATTAAATTTCATCTCATTGATTCCAGACTGATACATCAGTCTTTCAAGACCGTTTAGAATTCTGATTCTGTAATCTGAAGCACTTGCAAATACTTCCCTTCAGCTTGATGTCTTCAGATTTGATCAGTCTTCCTTATTCTGTCTTCCAAGTGATTAATTAGTACAGCAGCAAAGAGAAACACATTGATGGCCCATGCTCAGAGTGCCTTTCTAGCTTGACAGTGATTCATTCATAACTAATCTGAGGGCAGATTTTAATTTTCTTCGGTTTCTCTTTTGTGTTTCCTTTGCTGCTGTATAGAAAATTCCTGTTAAATGTTAACCTTAGTAAAATCAAGAGGAATCTCAATCATTTTCTCCCCTGTATCTGCCGTGTTACTTAGCCTTTCAACAAAGGCAAACAAATTGGTCTGACATTCTTTGTTATTGACGTAGCAATATCAGTAGCATGTCTATGGTGGCTATGTGTTATACCTAAGGAGCCAGGAAACTGCCCTGGGTTCCAGGAATTAAGTGGCTTTATTGGTCTATAATTACTCAGTTTCTGCTTTAATTTTTTTTTTTTTTAATGTATTCTAAGCTTTCCTGTGTTTAATTTCTTGGGACCTACTCCACAGTACTCAAAGATAATCACTAATAGTTTAGAGATTACTTCAACAGTTTCCTTAATGCCTTAGGAAGCATCAGGCTCTGCTGACTTAAATATGTCTAAATTACGTGAACTTTCATCAACATATTTGCTATTTTGGCATGCATTTCCCTCTTGTTATTAAACTTGCATTATGCATGCAAACCAATATTTATTTTAAAGACTGAACAAGGTATCAAGTACAGGATATCAAATACTTGGACTTGGATACATATCATAACTCTTCGCCACTCAGTCAGCAGATCTATGTTTCCCCTTATTTACAGTTTATTTCTAATACATAAGTACATAATTTTTAAAATTAATTTTCTTATTTTTATTCCCACCCCACCACACGCCCCCCCAAAATTGTGTTAGCTGTAACTCTTATAAGAGTCAGATTCCTACTGAACCAGAAGGATTCAGGTAGGTACTTATAGCTTTGTTCTGTGGAAAACACCTATCTGCTTATCACCAGTCACCCGAAGGCATTTCACAAATGCAGTTTTTGTGTGGATATATTCTCCTGCTTTTCCAGTACTCTGGAAAACATGCTGGGGAGCTAAGCACTTTTATTAACATGCACCATAATCTTCATTTTTAGATTCCTCTCCACCTTAGATGAGGAAACTTTAAAAATCACTCCTTAGTCAAGTCAGGTTACAATTGAATGTAAGTAAAATCTACTTTTATTGGATCAATAAAAGTAATAAAGATACAAGATTTTAGGCTTTTTTTCCTGAAGACTTAAGGAAAGATATACTTGGCTGAAATCTTTTCTGTTTTCGCAGCTCTGTCACTTGGCCTAATCAAAGATACTACCTCCTTGTGCAGTCTCCCTGTATGCAGCTGTAGATGCTCTCCTTATACAGCTGATTTTTTTCACTTGGAGTATTCTCTGTCTTAGATTTTACTCCTCAGGGACAAAATAGTTTTCTGATGGAAAATGCTGGCTTTTATAACTAAGCATCTTAGAGCCCTTCAGAAGATTCAGACATATTTAATCTTTCCTTCTAAAACGTATTTACTGCAAATGTAACCAAAGAATGGTCTTAAAGTGCCACCTAAATTAATTACAAATTTATGTCTTCAGGGACACAAATGTCAGTTGGGTGGATGAGGAACTCTGCCTGTATCTGATTGATCAATTAACAACTGTTTGACTGAGTGACTGAGAGTCATATCTTCTGCTATTCTGTGAAACAATATGCATTTTTTTACTGTAAAGCAACTCTATCTCCTGAATCTTATATTTTGTTTTAGCAGATAACCTTAACGGAAAAATATGAACGGGCTACATGCATGTAGTAGAAGTGAATTTTGTCTAAGAATAGACAAAATGGTCATACTTTGTATGCAAATTCTTGGCACAGCAGTAAACCTTTGAGATGACTGACTTCAAAGCTTCTTGCCAAAGGGTATCTTAAAATACTGACGTGTGATGGGTGCAGGGAGGACAATAATGCCTTGACTAGTGTGTGTTGCTCACAGTTCTGAGCAGTCCTCTGTCGCTCTGCATCGCTCTCCATCATTTTTGATTTAACAAGATAATTCAGCCAAAATGCTTAGACAATTTTACATACCCATTATGACAGTTGGTGTCATGTCTTTCTTCATCCTTAACAGTCCTATCTCCCCAAGTTTTGCTGTTTAGAAATGCCATAACCTAAAAAAATATAATTTCAGAAAAAAGACCACATATGCTACATCAAAATACTTATTTCAAAATATCTTAGTCTTCCTACAAAAGATCGATTTTATTTATGCATTTGCCTGTTCCCTAATTCTTTGCATAATTAGTAGAATCACTTGTAGTGTAAAAACTGAAAAACAGGGACCTCTGAGAAAATCTTTCATTTTTATACACAAACCAAAACGTAAAAAAATCCACCATTCACAGGGAATGGTACAAGTGTTGTAACTGTGGCGGTCTAAAGACCTAACTAGAGAGTCATCAATATGCAATTCATTTTATTTAGCCACTCAGTGTATTTGAGAATTGCAGAGAACGCTTTGGATTGCCTTGAGTCACTCTAAATTCAAGCCATAGTAAGGCAGGATGCAAATAGATACTTTTAAAATGCACAACATTGTTACAAATTTTTATAAAGGGAAGGGTCAGCAAGCTAACAAAAATAGCATACTTTTGGCTACCTGTGTTGGGTATGGGGCGGGGGGGAGCGGGAGGGGGCAGAAAGGGAGGTGTTTTTGGTAGTGGGGGAAGTGGCCTCTGCGAATCCATATTTGTGAGGGGAAAGACTGTCCTGAAAAGAAGCAGGTGGAGAGAACCTGGAGGAGAGGCCACTGACCTGAACAAAAGATGACCATTGGCCTAAACAAAGAGAGAGCTTTGTTGCCAGGAGGAAGAGGAAGGAGGGGGAGAACAGAGAACCTCAGACCGCATGGGGTAGGGGAAGGCAAAGGAGGTCCCTGCAGCCCATGGAGGTTCAATGGTAGAGCAGATACCCACGTGTAGGCCATGGGGGACTCCAAGCTGGAGCAGATAAGCTGAGCCCAAGGGTGTTTCTGAAATTGAGACCCCAGAGTCACACAATGGCAGAGCAGCAGAGGAGGAGGTGCGCTGGACCTGTCTGCAGCCTGTGGATGTCCCCATGCCAGAGGCAGGAGCTGTGCCCTAACGGTCTGTGACTCCATGGGAAGCTTGCATTGGAACACTTTGTTCCTGGACTTTCATGCCAGGAAGAGAGGGTAAACTAGCTGCAGCCCCCATTCTCTGTCCCCTGTGCCTCTCTGGGGGAGAAGGTAGAGAAATTGGGAGCAAAGTGATTTGAGCCCAGGAAGAAGGGAGGGGTGGGGGAAGATGTTGTAAGATGTGGTTGTTATATCTCACTGTGCTACTTGGATGAATGGTAACAAATCCAATTGATTTTCCTTCCCCAAACTGAGTCTGTTTTGCCTGTGACCGTAACTGGTGAGTGAGCCCAGGACAGGCTTTCATCCAAGTACCAGGCAGCTGTAGTCTACTCAGTTATTTAGACAACAGAATAATTCTTAGTATATTTTTTTTAATTTGGAAAATAAGTGGGTACTTCTGCAGAATTAATATGATGTGCTTCTGTCAGTGGAACTAATAAATTCACTTGTCTGAACCAAAAATAAATGTCAATTAAACCATAATTTGTTATAGACACATAGGACACTGATATTTTACAGGACACGAAAATTCCATTTTCCATATCATACAGTATGCTTTTTCTCAAGTCTTGTTTGTATCTCAAGGCTGTTTTTATTTATACATTTCTGTGCCAGAGTGACTACAACTGAGCATCTTGTTCCAAGCAAGCTTCTGCAAACAATGTATGTATTGGAGTTACTGGGTTTTTATAGTGAAGGTCAGGTGAAACTAGGATGGCCATATGTCATTAAACACAGATGAAATACCAGTAAAAACTCCTGTTTTTTAAAAAGCTAGTTAAAAAGTTGAAAATTTCTACTCTCCCTCTATATATATTATATATAATATTTCGGGGGCTGGAGGGAAAGAGGTTAGGGTTGAGCTGTGATCATGAGATGTTGGTGATATGTAAGGTTGGCATCCACCTGACAAAATGTGCTAGTTACTTTATGCTCAGTTTACAGTCAGTGCAGAGAATGGGGTACTTTTGTCTCATAATTTGTCTGATCCTAAAACAGACATCTAAAATGAGTTGCACGATTTGTGCTTTAAAGTGTCTCTCTGTCCTGTGAGGGAGTCAGCAGCGACAAAACCACAGTCATGAACATTTACACTGTTGATTTCTCAGGTTAGGTAAGGTGGACCCTCTTCTGTGGATTTAAAGGCAGAAGACAGAGAAACAGCCAAAAAACAAAACGAAAAAGAAACATAAAATGTGCTCCTCCTATCAAATGCAAGTTTTTTGTGCAGAGATTTATTCGAGGAATAGGCTGGTTTTATGAGGTTTGTGAACTGTGTGAAAAATTACTGCCTCCTATTTAATGTCTTTTTTGACCTCAGCTTTAAGCACATTTTTTGTATATAAGAAAACTGCATCAAAGATGTGCAACATTCTCCTACAGAAATCAAAACATAATAAACCAACAATGAAAACAAAAAAGAACCCTGCCTACAACACCAAACCCTACATTTGGATAATGATGTTGGGCAAGAAGGAGTCTTTTAGTATTCTCCTCAACTGAGTTATAAGCCAACATTTTGCTTGGTTATTTAACTGTTACAACATATTGAGCACCAGTTTTCATTACACAGTTTGCAATGATGCTTGAGGTTTGTCCTAACTGATAGTAGTTCATTTAGACTTCATTAGAGATGATGAGTAGTACAGATTATCCCCTTCTAATGTGCATGTTTTAAATTTATCAACACTAAATTTTAGCAGCTATGACTGTCCATTCATTTAAATTCCTTTGCTCCTGCAGAAGTTTTTCAGGTCCTCTTCCATTCCGACTATCTAACATGGATTTGTCCATGTGTTCTCATTTTACTTTGTTTTTCAGAAAGTCAAGTTTACAGTTTCACATAAATTAGAGACATTGCTGCTTTTTTTTCACCAAATTAAATATTTGGTTTTTTCCTCTCTTTGTCCTGTGTCTTTTAGCCACTTTCTATTCTATGATGATATTTTAGTACTTGAATTATACTGATCTACTTGTGTTTCTACACAAACAGCTGCCATAGTCTGAGCTGTTACTTCCCTACCTCACCTATCTGCATCTGCTCTTGCTCTGTAGTATTACTGCTATACCAGCTCAGCAGAACAGAACATGTACCTGCTCTTCAACCAGCAAACAGCCTAGAGCTATAGTTCATCATGAGATAAGCTTATATGTTGCTGCCAATGTAAATATTTGAGAGACATTGTGTTTAGTCTGTTACACTAAAACTCCAGCAGGAAGAATGGAGAGAGAACTGGGATTTCTTTTGTCCAAATCCTCCAGCTTCTTAAAATTTTCTAATTTTTTAACAGTCCAAATAAACTGTGTCAACCAACTGGTGCACAACTAGAACAAAAGCAATTATTGAGCTTTATAGAAAACATTTCTTCAGAGTACTTGAGCTGACTACAATTTTCCTTCATAGCTTTAGTGCAAAATAAATCACAGAATCACAGAATGCCAGGGATAGGAAGGGACCTCAGAAGATCACCTAGTCCAATCCCCCTGCTGGAGCAGGAACACCTAAATGAGATCACACAGGAAGGCATCCAGGCAGGTCTTGAATGTCTCCAGAGAAGGAGACTCCACAACCTCCCTGGGCAGCCTGTTCCAGTGCTCTGTCACCCTCACAGGAAAGAAGTTCCCTCTCAGATTTAAGCGGATCCTCCTGTGTTCCAGCTTAAACCCATTGCCCCTTGTCCTATCACTGGACACCACTGTGAAGAGCCTGGCTCCATCCTCCTGACACTCACCCTTCATATATTTATAAACATTAATAAGGTCCCCCCTCAGCCTCCTCTTCTCCAAGCTAAAGAGGCCCAGCTCCCTCAGCCTTTCCTCATAAGGGAGATGCTCCACTCCCTTAATCATCTTCGTGGCTCTTTGCTGGACTCTCTCAAGCAGTTCCCTGTCCTTCTTGAACTGTGGGGCCCAGAACTGGACACAATATTCCAGATGTGGCCTCACCAGGGCAGAGTAGAGGGGAAGGAGAACGTCTCTTGACCTACTAACTACACCCCTTCTAATGCACCCCAGGATGCCATTGGCCTTCCTGGCCACAAGGGCACAGTGCTGGCTCATGGTCATCCTGCTGTCCACCAGGACTCCCAGATCCCTTTCCCCTACACTGCTTTCTAACAGATCACTCCCCAACCTATACTGGAACCTGGGGTTGTTCCTGCCCAGGTGCAACACCCTACACTTGCCCTTATTATATTTCATTAAGTTTTTCCCTGCCCAGCTCTCCAGCCTGTCCAGGTCTCTCTGGATGGCAGCACAGCCTTCTGGAGTGTCAGCCACTCCTCCCAGCTTTGTATCCTCAGCAAACTTGCTGACAGTGCATTCAATTCCCTCATCCAGGTCATTGATGAATATATTGAATAATACTGGTCCTAGTACCGACCTCTGAGGGACTCCACTAGACACAGGTCTCCAACTAGACTCTGCCCCATTGACCACTACTCTCTGGCTTCTACCCACCAGCCAGTTCACAGTCCATCTCACTATCTGACCATCCGACCCAGACTTCCTCAATTTGGCAGCGAGGATACTGTGGGAGACCGTGTCAAATGCCTTGCTGAAATCAAGATAGACCACATCCACTGCTCTGCCATCATCTAGCCACCTAGTTGTGTTTTCATAAAAGTCTAGTAGGTTGGTCAAGCATGACTTCCCCTTGGTGAAGCCATGCTGACTGCCCCTAGTGACCCCTAATGACAAAGAGAATAATGTTATTCTCTTTGACCTTGTAGAATTAAACATAAAATCCTTGAAAGTACAATAAACATCAAAAGTTTAAATTCTGTTATTTTATTACCAAAGCCTCAGAATGCTATGAATTTGGGGAGGGTGGGGGGGGGGGGGGAGTGGAGTCGGGGGTCGGGGGACTTAATGGTAAAACACCGTGCATCATTCTGTCCGAGCAATAATTAGGAGTAACTTTAAATATAGATGCATTACTCTTTAAATATCTTTTCCCCCTTCCCCCGCCTTAGAGTACAGAGGTAATGGATATATATTCAGCATTCAGCACAGCTCTTTCTCTGTGATGGATAATTTTTTTATATTATTAAGGTATTTCTTTTTAATTTACTAATACATATGAAGTGTCCTGTTTCCCTGAAGACAGTAGAAGCAAACAGGAGCCAGAGGTCTTTCATGTGTATCAGCCCATAAAATTCTCATGTCTTCCTCCTGCATCTAATTCTGGTTTTGTTTTCTTCACTTGCCTCTATTTTGGCCCCAAGAGCAAGACAGCGACAAACCAATACTATATTGTAATCCCGCATGCTTTGCTCTAAGATGCTGTCTGGTTTAGTTCTCGGGCTTTTCCTTCAGTGTTTGCAGCTCTCTGTTATTGTCAAGTCTGAGGCAGTATGTGGCATACCATTGTGTTAATCACCATACATTAATATTTAAAAAATATATATATCCCTGGCCAAAAAACTATGGGTAAAGCAGGAGAAGAAGCATAAGGAATAAAAACATAAGACAACATGAAGAAATATGGGATACCAGCGAAACAGTCAGAATTAGTGCAGTAACTTCATTCACAGCATCCCAGCTGGCTACTCATTAAACAGAGACATCACTACACAGGTTGTTTTTCAGCAGAGATTTAAAGGGGGATAACATCATACTGCTATTTACAAAGAACAGCTTGGAAGAATGTGTGGAGGTTACTAGTAGAATAATGAAACATAATGGCCATGCAGGCTGCAGTAAGGCAGAGGTGAGGTTTGGTGTCGTGAAATATGGGAAACATGAGGGGTTTTGTACAGAAGTACTCCAAATAGAAGCAGTAGTCTAGTATTTCAGAGAACAAACAGCAGCTTTCTTCCATGATCCAGATCATGCCAGGATCAGCCCAGCGTCAAATATGTGGGTGTCTAATGTCCAAATATGACATACTCTGCTGGAGACCCTTAGTAAGCACTGAAAATGAGGGACTTGAAGTTCTTCTCATGGATTATGGGCAAGCGCAGAAAGAGGGATGGTTTAGTGTCTGCATCCGTTTTAGTGTATCTGTGGGAGGTCAAGCAGAGCATAGCTCTAACCATTCTGTGACTGACTGACAGTCCAAAAATAGATTCATAAATCTATATTGAGACACTTGAACAAGCAACTAAGTTTCGTAGATCTCAACACCCAAATCCAAAGCTCAGGACAACGTGACTCCAAATTTTAGATGTCCTGACTCTGAAGATTGTTGTCATAAACTTTGAAGTTTTACAGCACAAAATACATTGCTAAAAAAATAAACCAAACCAAAATCTGCTAGGATGCTACCGTTGGTACCTGTCAGTGATTTATATAGCAATACTTCAGGTTATAATTAAAACCAACTTCTTCTCTTGTCCACAGCCTGAGAATTATAAGTTGTGGTGTGTTTGCTTTTCCTTTGACCTCTCAGCAAAGGTTAGATTAGAGTGAGTCCTCAGGACCACCTGTGCCACCTTACTCCCTTCTGTGGATTTGCAGTCAGCAATAAGACTTTGTTACACTCAGGATTTGATCCCAGGCGTTCTGCTGCTCGGAGACATACACTTAACAGGACACACAACGCTGACTGTTTTATCACAAATTCCTTAGCTGCAGATCTTCACACAAGGAGTGAGAGTGCAGCACGCCGGAGGTATAATTTTGGGAAATCTGTTTGTGCTATCTTTCAGGGGTCAGGATAGAAGACCTTGTCATCAGTTTATTTCTACAGTAGTGAAGGGTCTCTCCCTTCCCCCAGTCTTTAGCATTTATATCTGCATTAGGAAGCATTACGTACTGTTCTTAAAGCCCTGAACAGAGGGACAGAGGTATATAGAGATCAATTTTGCATAACCTACCATTTCTCTGCATGAAGGTTTTACAACATAAGTCATTTATTTGATTGCTAGGTATGCTTAAAGTGGTTGGCCAGAAAGCTTTGAACTTCACTGAAGTACAAAAAGCAAGCTGTTCATTTAATCAGCACATTTAATTCATCCTGCTTTGCATGCTGTGCCACACTGTCTTCTTTCCATATAAGGATTCTGTGGTATCTTCCTGCAGCACCCCTGCCTCTCTTCTGAAAGCAGCCAAAGATGGCTTTGTGCATATTGCTTATATATGCTATAGGCCCAACTCCTTTTCGGTGTGCTGTGTAGCAGCTACCTCCTTCTCATATATCTCTTCTCTTCAGGTGAGTTGTTTATATTCAAGGGTTTTTTTCACACTGATTGAGAGCATGTTCTTAATTTATCTTGCTTTTAAATATTTATTTTTGCTCTGTATGACTAAGTGGGAAATGAATCAGCAAACCGAGTTTTTGTTATATTAAGGATGTATATAATTTATAAGTGTCTTCTGCCTTTAGACATTTATTTTTGTTTAATACTGGTTATTAATCAGATTTCTCTTTAAGCAGCTATTGTTTAGAATCAAACGAGGGTTTTCTAATGCTATGCAAAATTTTAGAAAAACCTTCAAGGCAAAACTGAGGAGAAGGAGGAAAGATTTTCTAATTTAGCAATCATTTTATATTAACAAAAATATAGAACATTTGTTCTGGGCTTTAGTAAGGTTAGGGCTATTTGGTTTTTTCTCTCAGACTTGCTCACTCAAGCATGATATGTAAATATGTAATATTCAAATTACAACAAATTAATAGGGCCTTTTGTGTCACTTTTGGTATTATCTTTTTTTTTTTGTCTGAATTACCTTCTTATTCTAAACTGTTTAAGGACAGCGTGGCACTTCAGCTTTCAGATATTATCTGCCACAAATGTTAGAAAAGGTACTTGATTATCCCTTCACATCCATTCATGCATACCCCACCTTACTTAACTGGACAGGTTACAGAGAACTCATTATTTCTTTCTCATCCGTATCCTCTTTTCCATTCTAAATCCTTCCCCTGCCAGAGGTCCAGTGGGTAGTAGTTAAAATCTGTTTATAAAATAATTGATTTATTCAGCACTGGTGTGACAAATGGGAAAAGACAATACAGATTTAAAACTTGTTGTCCAGATTCTATTCTCTAATTTTGTGTGGAAGACTGAAGCTGTTGATGCTCACCTAGAGGTCATGGAATTGCCTAGGTCCACAGGACAAGCCCTGTTTCTCTGGAAGCTCTGTGCAAGTTCCCCTGGGGGTCTGTGGAATTCAAGAAAGGAGAGCAGTTCAGTTGCATTGCAGTTCATTCTGCTTCCTCTCCCAAATCTCCCACATCTGTGCTTCAAGTTGGCTTTGGATTGCATGCATTCCTTTTCATGGACTGTAGGAGGTAATCATCATTTGTGTCTTTGAACACAAGTGCTGGTGGGACTGGATCACCCGCTTGAAATACCTTATTTTTTTCTGTTAGTAGAGTACCATTGACCTTCTTTTTACCACTTGATTGGTTCCACTGGCAGTTCCTCATTCTGCAAGTCCACAATCCACAGTACAAAAGCCTATTTACAGAGGACACCTCATGTCTATGAGCAGAGCTATCAATAAAGTCCTCAAGTTAGATAACAATTTGGAGTTGACCTTTTAGCTGTCTTGGGGAATCTTGAAAAGAAGGATCAACACTGAGACAATAGAAAAATTTTATATGTTTCCTTTTTTCCTCTTCTCCTCTCCCTTCTTTCTTTCTCCTCTCCTTTCTTTCTCCTCTCCCTTCTTTCTTTCTCCTCTCCCTTTGTGTTTTTTTGTTTGTTTTTCTTTTTCTCTATTTTTGTTTTTTTGGGGGGGAGGGTTGTTGGGTTTTTTGAGGGTTTGGAGTTCTTTTTTGTTTTTCTTTATTGTTTTGGGGTGGGTTTTTTTTGTTTGGAGGGGGTTTGGGTTTTTACCACACTTTTTCCACTTTTTTGCTTATTGTTGTTTTTGTTTTGTTTTTGCTTTTTCTTTTTTGTCTGTTTTGTGGCAAGTGGGTTAGTTCTTGGGTTTGCAAAAAAGAGACAGAGTTTTCCTCCTCTTTGAATATATGTAATTACATTTGCGGGCGTTTAGTGCTTATTTTACAGCCCATTCTGCACATAAATAGTTAAATGGTTCATACGGAGCTAATTGCTGCAGCATTTAGGATTCTCACTGATTGCAGCATTTAGGAATTTTACGGATTTTAAGTGATTCACAGAAACACATTTTTCTTAATTAAGTTAGAGTCCCTGCCAGCACTTGATCTGTACGAATTATAGGTCCCCACACTCGCTGTCCCTCTACCTCCAGGCTGGGGTTTTTACATGTCTCTAATGATGAGAAAAAGGCAAAGCTGGGCCTGCAACTTGGTCCAGGGTCAGAATGATATCCATAGGCTTTCCACATGACAGAGGAGAGTCACATTGACATTTCTCATCTGCTCAGCCTAGGAAATGTGCCCAGATATCCTCAGAATTCTTCATGTCCACCCATCAGGTTTTTTTCCACTTGCCCTGGAGATGCTTGGTTTAGACTGAAAACGTGTGGAAGAATATGAGGCAAATAATACACCTTCCATAGCAGAGATGAAAGAGGAGAGGCCTTTGCTCCTCCCGAGAAAGAGATCAGAAGCTGGAGACTGTAAATGAAAGGGAGAAAGGAAGCTGAATGGCAGGAGATAGTGCTGTCTTGCCCCAGACTGTAACCTTTCTGCTGTTCTGCTGTACACGCACAGGTGTACTCAGCTGTCCTCACAGTTTGCCACAAGATATGTCCTGTATTTTTCCTTCTTGTGTTACAGGTAGTGAACATACCTTAGGGGATCAGCCTTGGCTATAAAAGTTTCTTAACAACAAAGCTTATATAAGTTCCTTAGCTTAACTATCTCCTGAGTGTTATAGCTCTGCAGAAGTCTTTCTCTGGTATGAGATAAGTCTGCTTGGATGTTTGCTAGTTTACATCTATAAACTAGAGGTGTATGGGGAACCTTCACCTGATATTGTTATTCTGTAGACAAATCTTGTGGTCTGTTATCAAAGTCTGTAACCCTAGAGACCTTGACTACATCCAAAGGTTTGGATGAGATTCCTTAGAATAAATTTATCTGATATGTGGCAGACACCCATATCCAAATTAAATGCCTTCTAGTTAATGGCAAGAAACAGACACTTTTTTCTCATTACTCATGTTATTCTAAAGCAGTTGTCTAGAATAGACCAGAGGAATTGCACCCAAAAAGACCTCTGCCAGCCCATCTGTATCAGAGTTATGAAGAGTTGTGACTCAAAAGCTGTCTTGCTCTGCCAAGAGAAATCTCTAATAAGGATGTGGTTATACAGGCAGAATTTTTACTGCTTTACTGTGATTTGCTATAGAACCAGAGTTGGCAGTGGATGATAGGTTATTACATTCCAAGGCAAAATACAGTTCTGTTGATACAGTTATGTCCACACTGGAAACACTTCATGGCAAAGCACAGTCATTTCCTCTGCTCGATGCCTTATAAAGACCTGCTGTCCAACTCACTCATGCACACTTGGCTGTTTGCAACAGTAAAATCACTTCTGGAATAATGCAGAGGAAAAGTTTTATTCTCTTGATTTTCCCATACATTACTTCACTCTACCACTCTGGGGATACAGAACAATTTCACTGATTAAGTTTTGATTTTGTGATGCTTGCCCTTACAAGCTTTCCGTCCAAAGATTACTGTCTACCTGAGTATCTGTTTAGTGCACACAGTTAGGTCCTCTGAGAGGGGTCTCTACCTGCTGAAGTCAGTGACAAAGTACCAATAAGACAATATTAAACACTTCATTTTTTATTAGTAGAGAGAAGCTGTAACCTTAAAAATGTGTTAGCAAACATGGTTTAAACAGTGTGTTTTTAAGTGCTCACAGGCAGAATGAGACAAATTTTAAATTATGAAAGTTCAACATGAGCCATAAGAGAGGTTAGGCTGTATCATATTGAAATGCCACTGTGTTAAGTTTTCAAAAGTGTTAGAAAGTTTGAAATCTAATCTCCAAATTTTTTACTAAAAAGTTGTATTCATGCCTGCATATGTTGCTGACAGCTTCCGCCATACTCAGAATTTCCTTTTAAATCTAGCTTCCAGGGTCAAGGAGAAGCACTATACTTTTGTTTTAAGAATTGTGATGGAGAACAAAATTCAAATATATAGTAGCTGGGGCTTGAGAGACAAACATTATGGGTATAGATACACATATGTATATATAAACATAATATTTTGATTTGTAAATCAGGCAACAGCACCACTGACGTTCTGAAGGAATACACAACTCTTTCATTTTTTACAATGTTTTTTCTTGCTTTATTTTTAATCCTACAAGTAAAATCTAAAGTCTAATGCCCCGCTTCATTCTATGTGAGTCAGCAGAAACAAACCTTCAGTTTACTCCCTTGTAGGGTGTGTCAGCAAGACAATTCTGCCACCCTGTGCCAGGCAGGATGTAGACAGAGAAATGGTTTTTACTGTTGTCTTTCACTCCTGGCAGTCCTTACAAAATCAGTTTTGATCATCAGTATCCCAAAAGCAAAGTGTGATCAAACACACACACACACAAAAAATTACTTTCAGAATCTCAAGTGGGAAAAAAAAAAAGGTACAATTTTTTAACATTTAATTGTCTGATTAACCAGTATCAATTAACAACGAGATTAAGGTAGTTGCTATTTTGCCAGTCTGTTTTCAGGTTTCTGAGGAAAAAGGCAGAGGTTCAATTGTTCAGATGAAAACTAGGCCACAAGTATTTGACTCAAAATTTTACACCTCAGATCTCTTGTGCTTGCATGTTTACAGCCATATCAGGAAATTGCTTCCAAAGACATATTGGTGCAAGGACACAACGGTGGAATCACATTTTTATACCTAGGGTTCAAGTATAGCTCTGAATGTTTCCTTTGCTCTCCTTCCAGTAGATAACAAGATAAGTAACTTTAAAGACAAAATGCTGATAGGATTTGTACCAGTTCTGGTATAAAATGTACAATTACAGAAGTAACATACCCTTGATGCTTTAGTAAAAGAATGCTGTCTGTCTTGTCAACAAGAGGTAAAATGACTCTTGTGATAGCGTTGACACATGACTTACAAACTGGATGATTCCTCAACAGGGATAGTCTATGATAATTTATCACAGGTGGCTTCAATGGCCTAGTAAGCTTTTTCAGTGATTAAAATTAGTTCTGATTGGTTTAAGCCCTTCATTAAAACATAAGCACAGGCATTTCAGAACACAATTTATGTGCATATGAGACTAAGTTGTTAATGAAAGAGTTTGTGCAAAATGCTGCAGGAGAAAAATAACACAAAATGATCCAACAAAATCAGCTATAAGATAAGCAATAGCAGAATTAATTTAAACTTGAAAAATGAAAGCCAAAACAACAGAGAAAGTAAAATACAAACCAGTGAACTTGAGAAGTGAGAGAAACTTGGAAGACATTCCTGGCAAAATAGGCAGAAAGGGATTAATAGCCACAAATATGCAGTGAATTTCATAATGAGATACGCAGTAATAAGTCAGGGTCAGTCCAGAATTCCAGAGAACTGTTTAATGATAAATTCTCTAAAACAGGATGCTTTGTTGCCAGATACTTGCTGTATATGTTGCAAATATTAACCTGGATTTGCTATTTAAAAGAGAAAAATTAAAAATAAGTAACTACATGGCCAAGCTAAATTATAGCTACAGAACTATCAATGTTGTTACAAATCAAAAGAACTTGACTGTGCTTGTAAAAACTTTGCTACTTCTAAAACCCCATTGCTGTGCAGGTGTTCTTTGGGGCTGAAGACAAGAGGCTATTAGATAACCCCAGAAGTGCAAGAGAGCCTCCAGCACAGTAGTGCAGTCCAGGCTTAAGGGACCATCGCTGGTGCAGCGCAAAGGGAAGTATTAGACAGGATGTAGGACCAAAAGGGCTTGCTTAGCATCAGTACCATTTGCTTAACTGTCTATAAAATACATATCAAAAGTACATCACTGCGAGAAAGAAAAACAGCAAATGTGAGGACACACACATATGTGTCTGTATCTATTTACTGATATGTGTATATATATGAATACAAAATGGCAAGCAAAAAATATATTTTTAAGTGACAGCAAATTGCTCATTTACTTAAAAGTGTAATGTACTCAAACAGATGCTGCAGTCACTTTAGTAAATGACTTCAGTACTCCCTTCTTTCACAGCTATGTTTTTCAAATACCAGTTAGGATCAGCTGTATTGATTAGGGTCATTACTCAGAGTGCCAGCGACAGCCTGTACAATCAACATAAATTGGTGATTAACAGGATCATTTATTTGGAAGCATCTGGAACATGAAACCATGGGGTTAGTCTAAAGATATGCAAGTGCAGACTGTATTTTGTCTTTTATTGTTGCCATGAATATTATTTTTCCGGTAAATACTTTTTATCATTTTCTTTCAAACTGTATTTTTTTATGATGGTGTGCACTATGCATGTGTAGTAGTAGCTTGGAAAGAAGATAATTTAATAGTGGGTTTCTCAGTGGGGAGAAAATTAAAATGTACAGCCTTTTGTCTGTGTGGTGTGTTGGTAAATCACTTCCTACAGTATGACACAGCTTGCAGCATTATACGTGGCATAAAATCTCTTCATTAACATGTGTTGTTACTGTGTACCACTGTGAAAAATGTTTTGTACTAGTTGGTCTGCTCATAAGTAAACCTCATCTTAGGAGAGAATTTTGTACTCCTGTGAATAAGAATTTAATATTGAAATATGTTTTATATTGTTTTCTCATCACACAGAAGACAACGAAGTAGGTTGGAAGATGTCTCTGCCTTTCATGTCTAACACAGTATTTGTTCTCTCTGCTCTCTGTGTAAACATCTGTTCAACTTTTCTGAACAAAAAGCTTGGAAAGGAAGTATAAAATACTTATCAAAAAAGAAAATAAATATAGTTGACTTTGACAGGGAATTTACTGTCTTGTATTAATTATATACACCTTCAGCCAAAGTCCACCTTTCCCAGCAGTAGCTCATGAGCTTCCATACAAGTACTCTGCTATGTGCCCCCAAGGTGTGCAATGTCAGGGTGGCATACTGTATGTCGGAACTTTACTCTGCCTAAGGCTGCTCTTAGACTTACTGACACCTGGGGTGCACTGGCTGTACTGGTATACAAAAACACCTCACCTGGTGGGCTTTTCTTCTAAAGAAATGGCCATCAGAGCTCAGGCACAGGTGATACTGGAGAGGGGGGATACAGAGTATAGGACAAAGTTAGGGCACAGTCGTTTTAAATTTTTTTTAATTTTTTTTTTTTAAATGTACTAAGTGCATAATTAGGCTTGTGCTACACTGATATTGGAAAGTAGCTTCAATGTATGTCTGACAGCTGGGAAGAAAGCAGGGTGCAGAGATCGTGCCAAACATGCAAAAATTAAGGACAACTGCCACCTGATTAATACAATTTGAGCATGCCCTGCAGGCTTCTGGTCCTTCATTGTAACTCCAAGTAAAGGGACATACGTAAAAAGTACAGTTTTAACATGAATGTCTTTTGCCCACACTATATCCATGATACGATTTGCATTTTAGTGTCAGAAAATAATCTTCTGACAACAACAGACTCTTGGTATTCTTACTTGAAACAACATTGTACAGAAAAGGCACTAAAGCTAGTTCATGGACTAATAAGAAAATTATTTGTATATTACATTAATAATGGAATATAATTCAATAAAGTACTCAGCAAAGGATTCTGGATGGAAAGGCACTTCCTTGTGGAAGGTAGGAACAGATAAAAACGGTTGGTTAGAAAGAAAGAAAATTCTGATTGATGTGTCTCTGTGAAGCCTATCTCCTGTCTTGGGAACCACACAGAATTACATAGTTACAAATGGCATGTCAGCTCTTATTCCATTCTGTCAAATGCAGAAACAGAGTGGACATTACTGAGCAAGCATGTATTTCCTTATTAAAATTATGGTAATGGATTATCACTAAGATACGTAAGAATAAATGTAATAAACACACAGACAATATCAGCTCTTACATCTTTAGTTTTTCTCTCCTTTTTCTTCTGTTTTCTTTTTTTTTTTTTTTTGAGTACCTAGACATTTTGCAAAATGGTATGTCATATTCCCTTGCATAATGTTATAAACATGTATATATTAAAGATTAGCCCAGTTTTACCTTCCAAAAGAACTGGATTCATTTTTATTATCTTTATAATCTGTCAAATCTGAGATGTGGCATGTGGTTTTTCTAAAATGAAGTTATAGCCTCAGCAACTTTTAATGGAATCTTCTGTTAAGGTAGCTTTTGTGTTTTGTTCACTGGCAAAGCTGAATTTATTTTCCTTAAAGTAGATGCAATTCCTAACAGAACAATGAAAACCTGGGATGCTCTGGATAATGTGCATTTTGACTAGCCTTCTGGCTGAAACTGAACCAGAGATTTGTTAGTGTCATATCTGTCATGCAGCTTCTGCATCATTGATTTGTCTTCTTCCAAGGGAAGGTTAAATGTGTAGCATGGTGCGCACTCTTTGGCTCTGCACAAGAAAGATAAAGCGTGTCAGAAGGAAGTGGTGACTCATTGGTACTCTTCTGGTTTCTTCAATATCAGTTTATTTCACAATCATAAGATATTTTTCCATTCATTTGCCCTTCAATCCAGATAGGAAACATAATATTGTATAAAAAATAAATGACACATCAGATATACTCAGTCCTGGACAACACTCAATATCCCATTCTGCTGCAAGAGTAGAGAGGTTGGTATATCCCATTTTTGCTATTGCATCCACATCTCCCCAGATCATTTTCCCTTGCTACTTTGTGATACTGAGGATGGAAGAAATGTATTTTCTTCAATTTTCCCTCTTATTTGCCCCCCTCTATTCATATTCAATACTCCTGTGTTGCTGGGACATCCTAGCCTGTTCTCTACCATGCGTTAATGAACACTTGTAGTCAGCAGATGCTGGTGCTATCACTGAAAATAAGCATCACATATTCAGTATCAGTCATCTTTTCTGAATAGAAGTGGAGACACGAGGATGTCCACTAGATTTAAATCCTCATTGAGAAGGATTGAGGGGCAATTTCCCCGTTCCTGTCACAGGTTCATCTATCTCAGTTTTCTATTTTAATAATTATTTCCTTTATTGATTACTTTTCTTGATTTTCATTAATTGCTTCAATAATTACAAAGGGATTCATTAATAGAAGAGGTAAAATTATTTGTATTATCGGTATTCAATGAGCTTTTATGGCTCTCAGCAGAAGCATGTTAGAATGATTAAATAAGTAGTGATAGTCTGAGTTTAAAAGTTGTAAATATCCAGATCTTGTCATCAGTAAGGGAGGAAAGATCCTGAGCTGTTTCTCAAAGCTAATTCTTTTTCTTGGGGCTGTATATGCCCCCCAGCTGAGTATGAGCTCAACTAAAATCTGGCAAATATTAGGATCTTCTTTTTATTATTACTGATGCTATGACTAATTATTTCTAGTTTATTCTTGCTATTCCAGTAACCATGGCCACAAAAATCTAGTATTCAAGTACTCCAGGACTCTTCTAGAAGTCTTGTTTTTCCTCAGAATGCTTCCAATTTTTAACCTTTGCACTGTCTTCAAAACCCCAGTCAGGAGTTGAGCTTTTTGGTTGGTAGGTTTATACATTTTGGATGGCTCTTGTCCCACTAATTGTGGATTATTTACTGGAGAACAGATGGAAAGCCTGAGGCCACCTCTCTCCCTGCTCTCACTGCAGCAGGGTCTGAGGACCAAGTGCAGAGCAACTGGTACAGAGCCAGCTTCCATATAACTATCAAGACTGAGCATTACAACCTTTTAATGTGCTTTTAATCCTCTATAGGCCCCATCTCCATCCTGCCCCCAAGATGAGTGGGATAGAGAGAGGAGATGGGGAAACTCCAAGATACAGGGACATTCCTAAGGCACATAACCTATCAGAACTGCTGGGAAATAATAAGAGTTTAGGAGATATAAATGAGGGCATAGGGAAAGGAATGGAGCATATGGTACACACTGAAGTATAAAAGACACTTGGTAGTATGAGGGAGATCTCAGACTTACCACATGGAAAAGACGACTTGAATGGAAAGAGTGTCAGAGCTCCTCACAGACAAGGAGGGTAGAAAAGTGCTCCTGACACAATCCCATCCTCTGAAAAGATTGGAATGGCAGATCTTCCCCTTACTTTTTCAGTCTGTGTCAGGGATTGGAGAGGGCTGTGACATATTTTTCCACATCATAGGATGGGCACTGGGGGAAGAGGGGAAAGATTTCATCTATTGCCTCAATTACAGTAGGAAAAGTATATCTCTTGAAAATGCTGGAAAGCAAGCCTTCCTGCTCAGAGATAGCCAGGGATTTGGCATGTTCACTTGCAAATAAAGAGAGGAAGTTCAGCTGGGGGCACTAAATGCTTTTGGACACCTCCAAACTCATAGCTGCTTCTCTAACAGTCCCCATCACCAAATACTTAAATAAACTGAGAAAGTTTGAGAATAGATAATCTGGACTCCATCCCAGATCCTGTCACTACACTGCAACCCCTGATAATTCAGTTAAAGGGCTTTGGAGGCACTATGCTAGGGACAGAGATGGGATAATTTTAACCATCAATCAGTGAACTCAACAGTAACTTTAAAAAAATTAAAAGGTTTTGAGGTTTTCTAACTTCGGGTTTAGGCTAGGGGTTTTTTTTTCCGTTTTTTTTCCTCTTTTTTTCCTTTTTTTTTTTCCTGACAAGTTGATGCATCCAGTTGATACATATGCTTTCCTGAAACTAGCACATCAGAAGTATAACATTTTCCCTGAACTTGCTGCAATAAACATTATACATGGTCCCTCCTAGAGCATTTTCATAAGGGTGCTGTCAGTGCATGTGATTTAGGATATAATTTATCTAAAAAGCCCATAGAAAACAGCCCCTCTAGGGATGGCAACATCCTTGGGGGGCTCTAGGTCCAGACAGTGGTATGTAGATTGTGACTGTCTCTAAGAGTTCATATTCCTAATATATTTACTATATGGGCATATCTTTATTGAATATATTTGTTTGCTACCCTTATTGTCTATGGGTAAGAATATAATAGAGACTGTTCCAGGTTAGATTAATGTTTGTTCTGGCCATATATAAGTTAGTATAAAGTGATCCTCTGAAGATTTATTCAGAGTGAACCCTAAAGTATGCCAATCAGTAGGTGCAACCTGAAATGTATCAAGTACACCGAGAATCAGGTTTGGCCCTGCAGCAGTTTCTCCAGGGTACAACGCAGTGTTAACCCAGGAATAGCCAAGTCTGAACTCCCAGGGGAAAGTATATTGTACTGGATCTGACAGCTCAACAGAGGGGAGGCTGCTGCAGCTCCATGCCCCAGGTGAGGACATGGAGCTGCAGCTCCAGTAGTGGGGCTGAAGATGTATTCCCAGCAGGCATGTGCACACAACACACACATGTACAACACAGATGGCCAGCCACACAGGTCACAGACAGACCCACAGATCACTCCCACAAGCAGAAACAGCACCAACAGCCTCATCCTGCTGCCCTCCCTGGTGGAGCAGCATGGAGGTCCGCTAGTGAATATGTATCTGTGTAGATATATATAGAGCACGGGTCCCTCCATCAGCAGCTTGTACACTCACACTGTCTAGTATCTGCCCCTGGATCCCAGTCTTCCCAGTTACTGGCCCCTGGATGTACAAGTCTCCAGTGCTGACCCATGCTGACAGGTTTCATGCCTGGACAGTGGTGCTGACTATCTCCTGAGACAGGCCTGGGAGGGGCCTGGATGTGGTGTCTCTTCATCTGAGTCCTTAATTTGGATTATTATCTTCCTTTGTGCCCCTATGCTCTTCTAAGCTTGTGGACATGGGCCTTTGACAGGCTGATGGCTCCTGCTAAGTAGCCAGGGCCAGGATATTATCTGGGCTCTCGCACCTGCTACCATCCCTCTGTACTCCCTTGTGGATGTGCAGATGAGTTTTTATCACATAATTTAATGTGAACGAGCTAGTTTGCACAACAGTGACATCACAGCAGTGATCTCGTATTCCTCTGTGCTAGCTACCTTGGCTTCTAGCATCACAGCAGTGATCCACTCCAGTTCTGGAGGCCCCAACACAAGAGAGATATTGGCCAGTTAGAATGAGTCCAGAGAAGGCCACAAGGGTGATCTGAGGGCTGGAGCACCTTTCCTACAAAGACAGGCTGAGAGAGTTGGGGCTGTTCAGCCTTGAGAAGAGAAGGCGATCTCATAGCGGCCTTCCAATACCTGAAGGGGACCTACAGAAAAGCTGGGGAAGGACTTTTCATAAGGGCAGTTAATGACAGGACAAGGGGAAATGGCTTTAGGCTGTAAGAGGGTAGGTTTAGATTAGATATTAGGAAGAAATTCTTCACTGCGAGGGTGGTAAGCCACTGGAACAGGTTGCCCAGAGAAGTTGTGGATGCCCCCTCCCTGGAAGTGTTCAAGGCCAGGTTGGATGACGCTTTGAGCAACCTGGTCTAGTGGAAAGGTGTCCCTGCCCATGGCAGGGGGGTTGGAGATAGATGATCTTTAAGGTCCCTTCCAGCCTAAACCATTCTATGATTCTATGATCTCATATTCCTCTTGTGCTAGCTACCTTGGCCAGCTGGGGCTGCATACTTCTGAATGCCACTCCATCGTGCTGTGCAGTACTGCTGGTAAGCTGCCCAAAAAAGCACACACAGACATCCCATCATTGTTGCCTGCACAGTTATTTGAAGCTCTTGCACGTACACGGTGCAGTGTACAGGGTCATGCTGCTGCTCGAAGGTTAATCTCCTGCTTCTTTGAAAGCTTTGTTGGTTTCAGCCTTCCTGATAGAACCATGTTTGTTATTAAACTGATTCTTTTACAGACCTAAAGAGAGTCTTATCCGAGAATAGATATAGCCCTTTAAGCTTGTACCTGATCTTTTACCAAAAGATAAAGTGCTGCAACATAGACCTTTTACCTACTGCTTACTTTCTGACACAAAGGTGTGTTTCACTGTGCTTGGTTACAACCAGAACTGACATTTAAATTTTTTGGCACACTCAAAGGGGAGTAGTGCATGATAATAGTGTCTTTGGTCTTTATAATGGTGTGTTCACCATTTTAAGCATTGTAATATTCAATGTAAAACCAGTGTGCTCATGAGAGATGAGGTAACAGTGGATAGCTTTGCCTAGACAATAATGGTTTTATTCTGTCCTTCAGTAAATGACAGTGTTGTAAGTGGCAGCAATACCAAATCTTGTTATAACTAAAAAGCAATATTTTCAGAGGAATATTTTGTGAACTAAAAAGTATTACAAGATGTTTCCTAGGACCAGAACTGGGTAGCACGGTAATATTGAAGCAATGTGCATACAGACATATGCCAATGTGAACTGTTTTACTTTGCCTTTCCTTTAGGGTTCATTTCAAACAAAGTAGGCTTTCTGTGTTCAAAACACAAAACTGTGTTTTGAACATTTTTTCACATAGTATTTCATTCCACCAAACAAAGGAAAAAAGCCTCCATATTATCTTTGACAGTCTTCTGTCATTACAGTCAAAAACTCTTTTGGAGATTTATTGATGTAACTTTACAGTACTCTGAACCAGCAGTGGAAAATACAGCACTATTTTAAGATGAGCAAACAGCATTGCTTTAGTTGGCACTCAGCAAGTGCTCTTTTCTAACAAGGAATATGACAAGGAGAACAAGTCTTGCATTGATTGCTGAAAGTAATGGATCATTGAACTCCTGCATTAATCTGCCCCTCTCATGTCTATGTATTATAAAAATTCAAGCATGTTTCTGATTGCCTGCCTGCCGTACAACTAGAATGTGAAAGATTTACAGGATAAATTACTATTGACATACACCAGGTCACTGAGACTGGCTGTATTCAGCTTACTCCAAACATCAGCCTTGCCTTTTCTTTACAAGGACAACGGTTTGTGTTTTGGATTAATCAGAAGCCTCGGTCATTTGAAAGGTCATGTACGCAAGGCACCACAAAATGTCTTTCTCAAATGACGTATGTGTTGGCTTTTGTGGAGAATTGTGGGAACCAAAATCTATAGAAGCCATTAGTGGAAAGTAAAACATCTAAAAGAGAATGTAACAGTGATAAGCCTATTATATTCTTTGTATCCAAGTTCCTATTGATGTGGGGTTCGGTTGGGTGGGGATGTATTTGACTAATTTTCACAGTCAATCAATCAATTGTATTTTTGCACTACAGTCTTTTGCAAAGCATAAGCTTTTGGAATTGTTATCAAGGACATGATCTCTTGTTACTTAAAAAATTGTAACTAGAAGGTGAGACATAAGCAAACTAGATAAAAATGTATAAGAATAACATAAGTAGCTTTGGTAGTGAGAAGCATTTGAATGCATAGGTTCATATTTCATAGAATGAAAAATCACATCTGGCTGCAGTAAAATGAAGGGGATTACATTTGTAAGCAAAGCAATTCATGTAAGGTTCTGGAGTGAAAGTCTGCAAAACAAGTCTGAATGAATTCTCTTTACACTGATGTGACAATATTTCTCTGTGTTGTATTTCTTGTATTTCACTTTTGCAGAATATGCAAGTAATTCCTTCTCTAAAGCTTAATATTTTTACTGTATATTTTGCTCTTGAAATATCTTCAATTTCCTGCTGACATAAGAGGAACAAATTGACCCCCAGCTCATAACTGTTCAAAGCTAAGCTCTTTTAGTCTTTAATGGACTAACATCCTCTGACGTTTTTAGCTACTAGTATTTGCAAAGTTGCTATGGTGACAAATGTAGTTCTGGTTAAAAAAAAAAAAAAAAAAAAAAAAAAGGTTCTATTTTACTTAACCACAAATCCCAGACGAACTCAGTATGGTTCCAAAAGAACATTTCTGCCCAAATGAATGCACAGTGCCCCTTTTTCTAAGCAATTGTATCTTTCATAAAATGTAAGCATACAGGGAAGTCTGACCTCTGCTTTGATCACAGTACCTTATGATCACCTACTCAAATTACTGTCAGACAGATTTAAAATAGCACAATGTCCATTTCCTGCAGGAAAGATCAGAGCAGACTCAGGGAACAATCTGTAGCATAAAAGGCCTGGGGCTTGCTCCAGTTTCTTTTTGGTCATTTCGATAAAGTAAAACAACCCTAAAGGCAGTGTGATCCTTCCCCCTAAAATCCTCTGCCTGGCACTTGCAAACACATCACAAATGGCTTAAAGGTGCTTTGACTCATGCAGGGGGGTCTGGGCCCGTGGTAATGGCATTGGACCCAGGGTTACAAAGATAGCTGTAGCAGTTTTTGCCCATGTCCATCCCTCTGGTCTTGCAGTAAGCAAAGCCGGCTGTGGAGGTTTGATCCATTTTCTGTCTTTTACTAGAAATGGTTGTCAGACTACATCAAAATCTTTTTTGTGCATGAAACATTTTGTAGACAGGGATCTGAATATGTAGAGATAATAACTGTGCTGTGACAAAGGGTCTCTACTGAACATAGCAACCCCACAAGCGAGCTTCCAAAACACTTAGGTGACAGATTTTTGAAGCTACTTCATCTTTTGTTGCAGAGACCTAGGGCTCTGATACACAACAGGATTCCCTTCCAGGGTATCCTGTCCTAAATGTGTAACTAAGCAGCTTAGTTTCTATTCAAATTCAGTTTTCCTAAGCACCCTGCACTGTCCAAGGAGAGAGGGAAAGGGAGAGAAGAGACAGAGGAAGATGCTCTACATCTTTTTTCTGTCCATTGGTCGTATGGGATCTGTTTTCCAGCTCAGGGGGCTGGGCATCTGGTGAACAACTGGTTTTACTATTAAAGACTGAGGCAAAGAAGGCATTAAGGACCTCAGCCTTTTCCTCATCCTTTGTCACTGTTTGCCCCCACATCCAATAAAGGATGGAGATTCTCCTTAGCCTTCCTCTTTCCACCAATGTATTCATAGGAACTTTTTTGTTATCTTGTACAGTAGTTGCCAGATTAAGATCTAGCTGGGCTTTGGCCTGTCTAATTTTCTCCCTGCCTCCACTCACAACATCCTTGTTGTCCTCCTGAGTAGCCTGCCCCTTCTTCCAAGGGCCATAAATTATTTTTTTCCTAAGTTCCAGCCAAATCTGTGTTCAGCCAGGTTAGTCTTCTTTGCCGCTGGCTCATCTTTTGACACATGGGGACAGCCTGTTCCTGTGCCTTTAAGATTTTCTTCTTGAGTGATGTCCAGCCCTCCTGGACTCCTTTGCCCTTCAGGACTGCTTCCCAAGGTACTCTGTCAACTCTGTCAAACAAACCAAAGTCTGCCTTCCAGACATCCAGGGTAGCAGTTGTGCTGACCCCTTTCTTGACTTCTCCAAGAACTGAAAACTCTGTAATTTCATGATCACCATGCCCAAGACAGACTCCAGCCACCATATCACCCAGAAGTCCTTCTCTGTTCACACACAGGTCCAGCAGAGCACATTCCCTAGTTCACTCCCTCACCAGCTGTGTGAGGAAGTATCTTCCACACACTCCAGGAACCTTTTAGACTGTTTACTCTCACTATATTGTATTTCCAGCAGATATCTGTCAAGTTGAAGTCTCCCACAGGAACAAGGGCTGGTGATAGCAAGACTTCTCCCAGCTGCTTACAGAATATTTCATCTACCTCCTCATCCTGGTGGGGTGGCCTATAACAGACTCGTCCATGATAACTGCCTTATTGGCCTTTGCCCTGATTCTTATCCATAAACTCTCAGCCTTATCATCAGTATCATTAAGCTCTTGACAATAAAAACACTCCCTAACATAGAGGGCTATCCCACTGTCTCTCCTTCCTTGCCCATCCCTTCTGAAGAGTTTGTAGTCATCCATCGCAGTCCTTCAGTTGTGCAAGTCACCCCACCATGTTTCTGTGATGGCAACTATGTCATAGTTTTCCTGCTGGCCAACAGCTTCCAGTTCCTCCTGTTTGTTGTCTGGGCTGCATGCATTAGTATAGATGAACTTCATTTGGGCTATTGATCCTGCCACCTTTTCTGGGGGAGAAGCTCTAATTCCTCCATGACTGTACTCAGGCATTTTCATAGTTTCTAATACATCAATAACCCTTGCATCTCTGCTGTTGCACAGCACTCCATCCCCTACCTCCACCAAGCTAGCAGGCTGAAGGACATCACTAGCACACTGTCCCTCAAACATTTACCTGCTTTGTCAGGGAAGTTGGACTGGATGATCTTCAGCGGTCCCTTCCAACCACTGTGATTGGTGTGCCACCCCCAGGCTTATCTTTAGTGAGCTTGGTTTCATCCCTTTTGTCCTTCCAATCTAGTTTAAAGCTCTACAAATGAGCCCTGCAAGTCCTGTGCAAGGATAGTTTTGCCCCTTTGAGACAAGCGTACCCATCTGTCACCAGCAGGCCTCGTGTCATGTAGACCAACTCATGATCAAAAAAACCCAAATTTTGCTACTGACAGCAGGCCTAGAGCCAGGTATTGATGTTCTGGCTCTTCCTATTTCTTCCTTCATCATTCCTGAAACTCTAGGGGGAGAGGAGAGCACTACTTGTGCTCCTGATCCCTTAACCATTCATCCCAAGGCCCTGAAGTCTCTCTTGATTGCCCTCAGACTCCTTGTTGTGACTTCATCATTGCCCACACAAAAAATCAGTAATGGATAGTAATCTGAGGGCTGTACCAGAGTAGGAAGCTTGATCTTCACATCCTTAACCTGGGCACCAGGGAGGCAGCAGACTTACCTAAGAAGTGGGTCTGATCTGCATATTAACGCTTGTATAATTTAAATGGAAAGTAAATTGAAGTTCAAACTTAGCCCCTGTCCATGGCTTTAATGCACAATGTAAACATTGCTGTCATCCTGGCAGGTGAAAGAGCTCTAGTGGAAAGTACTGGCCAGAAACAAGAGAAAGAAGACAGAATGGCTTTGAAGTTTTGCTGATAAATTTAGATTCTGAGTCTAAAAGGTGAAAGATAAGAAATGAATAAGCTGTTGATTTTGTTTCAAAGCTCTGTTTTTAGATTATAAGGTTTGCATTAAAATGTGAAAATACTTTTTTTAAATTGTGTGGGAGAAAGTGTCATCACTTCTTTCTAAAAATATAGATGATAGGAGAAAATACTGAAAAACTGTCTGGTTTTAACAAGCAAAAGTAAAACCTGTATTGATATTATTCCTGTAAAAATAATTCCTGACAGATAAACCTTATTTTATTTGAAACCCAGAATTAAACAGAATCAGGTTACCCTTGGTGTGAAAATCAGTATTGTCTTTTTTGTCATGTTACAGTTCTGTTTGAAATGGATTTAAGGTGAATTTGCTTTGTTTTGATTTCTCTCTCTATGTCTCTCTTTTAAGGTCAACTCAAATCAAAACATACTCTTGGGATAATGCCCAGGTAATTTTGGTCGGTAACAAATGTGACATGGAGGATGAACGAGTAATCTTCACTGAGAGAGGCAAACATTTAGCAGAGCAACTTGGTAAGAAAATAAATGACAAAAGCTTTATGATTGCTCGTGAGAATGCACAAAGTTATTTCACTAATTGCTACAGTACTTGTAATGAACTGCTTGTGAAACATTCACCATAAAGGAATAGTCATACACCACCTCCTTTTTGTTCCTACAAGCTGAGGTCTGAACTGTCCTTGATGTCCCTAATACTGTAACATCATTAGAATGGACATGTGTCCAGGGATGACAGTATGCAGAGCTGTGACATGTCTGTCATCTAAAAGGGTCCACAAGACCAGTGCTGGCTCAGAGGCTGGCTTAGACTGAAGACATATCTAATAAAGTGTTCCTTATGCTGTTCCTTATATAGGAAGCACATTATGGCCTTTGTGATAAACAGCAAGATTAGGTGCATGTCTGTACATATACAATATGTTTAGATAGTTATAGCTACAGTCATAAATGTCCTAGCCAGGGAAAAATTAAAAAAAGAACACCAAAAAACAACAAAAATTGAGGAGAGATTGAAGAAACGGCTTACTCAAAATGTCAGCTTTATGCAAGTTGAGAACATTTGGGTTATGAATTCCAATACCAAAAATCCCAAACAGAAATATGCTAATATCCAACTCCCACTGCTAACAGTTCACTTTTACACAGGTGTAAATAACACATTTACACAGGTAGAAATAACATGAACCTCTGTTTCATAAAGTCTCCCTCTAGGAGGCAAATGTTGATGACACAAAAAATTACAGAGCTGTGAACATCTCTGTTCTTTCTGTTTCTGCCCAGCAGTGATATCCTTTCATAACATGAAATGCTTTTGAGTTGACACTGGCTAAACTGTAATGGGAAATCTGCAGAGCATCATCATAATACTACTACCTGGCCTGGTTTTTGGGTTTTTTTCCTTCAAATTTTCTGATCTCTGGTGAGCATGCTTAGCAGGTGTGCAAATCGTTGGAGGTCTATTTCTATTTCACTGGGCATGGGTTTGTTGTTATTTTTAAAACTGACTGTAGTAAAGGCTCAGTCTGCTGAATATGTGTGTAACTAAGATCTCCTTGTCCCTATTCCTATATAGGTGTTTAGAGGAAAGTTAAGAGTGACTGCATGGGAAACAGCAATGGTGGCATTTCACAGTATACCACCTGTGCTGGATCTAATCCCATGCTGGTGGTTATTAACTTATGTATATTCATAGCTTGCTTACCTTATTTTTTAAAATATTTTTTCTAACTGTACAGTTGCTTGTCCTGAAAAATAATTTCAGCAGAATAACATAACCTCCTATCTCATCTGTCTAAATAAGAATTACATATGTGTAGAAGCACATCTCAAAATTATACATTAAAAATCACCATAAATTAGTCCTTGACAGCTGACAGAAAAGATTTAACAGCAGGTTATGTACATAAAAATTGCCAACATTTGTGAGAAACTGAGTTTCTAAAACAGTTTGCAACAAAGCCAAATTGCTTACCATTGCACCTGCTTTAACAGAGGATATTTTTCTTTGCAGAAATAGCTGTCACATTTTATATACACTTTTGTAATCTGTTTGTCCTTCTATAAGCATTTCTAATATTTTTTCATTTTAATAAGAACTAGGAAAGTGTATTCAATGGAGAGAGAGATAAAATAAAAAAAATCTAACTGTATACTTTTACCTCAAATTTATACCAAGCACTAAAATGTCAGACAATAAACATAAATTTACACTGTAATGTTGGAAGAATTTTTTTTAAGTCATATAACTAATCTGAATTTCTATTCTTCTATTTTCCTATAGAAAGATTAATGCAGTGAGTTGACAAGGAGTCCCCAAGGTCATGAATTTAGCAAGATGAAAAGGAACTTTGCATGTTGTATAGTCAAGAATTCTCAGCTGTAATAGTCAATGCTTGCAAAAACGAAGAGTAATAAGATAGATATCAAAACTCATGTTTGAGGCTCTAAAGCAAACTCTGACTCCTGGGATTTAGATTCAATCTTTATGGAAGCAGATTATCCTCTGTTCCTGTCTTTATCTACTCTGGGATTTTCCTTTCTCAGATGTACATCCTGTTGTTATATCAAGGGCAGATTATTGTATTGGATAAATAGTGGCTCTGATCCAGTATGTCATTTAGCATACTCAGACTGCACACACAAATGTTTATATGTTTCCTGTACAGCTGCAATTATTTCCTAAATCTACACAGAGATTGTGGGAGGTAAGTGCTCTGGCCGTGTTGGTCAGTTTGAAGGGCACGTGTTGTGTAAAACACTTGGGACTGTCTTCTCTTTCTTGGCCAGTGAGTTGATAACATCTGTTGTGGGCAGATTTTAAAAATAACAGTATAGATTTTTGTGTCCAGCAAGATATTTTAAGACTGAGAGCCCTTTGAATGCCATGATCTGCAATGTAGATTGCAGCGACAATTGTGAACAAGCACAACACATGAGTGCTGTACAAACATGTGAAACACTCTGTTGTCAAATGTGGTTTTATTCTCAGCCCTGGCTTATTTGAAATCACTGAGAAAAATAATACATGTACATTTTGGGCCAGGTTTTCAAAAGGTCAAAAAGAGCATTGGGCATTTAACCTGGGAAACATGGTGTCCTGTTGAGAACAGATTTATTGGAAAATTGTGCCTCTTCTATGGGTGCTGACCTCTCTGAAAATTGTAGCCTTCAATTTTATTAACAAGGTGTAATCAATCATTTATTTAAATCTCAATGCTGGCTTATTTCTCAAGTGTAACCCAAATAAGTGGTTTAGATCAACCAGCAACAGGCCTCTTTACCTGCAAATGTCTGAATAAACGAGTCAAGTATCCTGTGGTAGCTCCAAGCACCTCTCTCATAACACGAACAGAAATTCACAACAAAGAGAAGGAATGTTTAAGAAAACCAGACCTGACCTTGAAGGGAAATTAACAGAATGTTTATGAAGACAGGATTGTACTCGGGCACAAGACAGCAGCTCCCTGGTGTCAAACCTGGAGTGAAACTTCACTTGCCTTAAAGTATGAGCCCCAAGGGGTAATGTGTACATCAGGTATCTGTGGATTCACGGGAAGTATTAGGCACCTGTGAGTTAGGGCAGCAATGGAAGGGGCATTTTTAGGGCTGTAATTTTGACAACTAAATCAGAAATCAAGGGGACTTGGCACCTCAGCACACATCTTGCTGGAACACTGAGTTCTGTTTTGCCTCTGTGGCTGGCTGGAGGCCACGGTGCAGAAGGCAGAGTCGCTAGCAGCTCTGAGAGCATGGACATATGGCTGTGTCTAGCTTTGCATTAAAAATGAAAACAATTGGGCTGTGCAGCAACATTCCTGTTCATAGTTCTACCCATCATTTTTTAGCTCTTTTTAAAGGGCAAGTGTTAGTGCCAGAGGAAAGAGGCAGATTGACAGCACTGACAAACAACAGAGTCTTCTGTTTAGTTACAACACGCACAGGGTATTGGCATAGCAATTAAAAGCTCCTGTCCCCAGGATGGTTTTTTACAGGGGGGAAATGCCAACCTGTCATTTCTTTCACACACTTGGAGCTGCATTACAAGGAAGTTACTTAATGACAATGGGAAGCGAGGGATTGTGTTTGCTCAACAAATGTCTCCTGTAAACAAGAAAAAAAAATATTTGCCAGGAATCTAATTTATTGCCCAAATGCACTCATATGAAAGGTATCTGGAAGCCACAATCAAAATCAGTACAACTGGAATTTATATTAAAGCCTTCTGTTCTGAAAGACTGGAAAAGGTGTTTGTTAGAGCATTACTGGCAACTGTCTCTCAAGTCTTTCTATTGTGGCACAGCTGAAGCTCCCTTTAACTCTTTCTTTAATAAATTTGGACACCCTAAGGCTTGGATAAATATCTTAGCATGTCTGTTAACAATCTTTAAGCTAGCTCAATCCAGAATGGTGCTAAAGCAAATACTAATATTAGCAAATATTAGCAAAGGCCTATTTTGGGGATTAATGTTGTTTTAAGACTTTTCTTAACATAGTCCAGCCCTTGGGCTTTTTTAGACAGCAGAGGTCCCATCCAACTGTGTATAAAGCAGAGCACAGTATAACCAGACCTGCTACCATAGTTGCAGGTGTAGGAGGTTGAAGAACAGCAATGGTCAACAGCTATTTTCATCTCAGTTTCCTAGGAGATATAACCTTTGCAACCATGACATGTGTTTCTGTCTCTTTGAGAGAGGGGCAGAGCTCTCAAAGATACTAACAGTTCTGAAGAAGTGGAGATCTGAGCAGAGAAGAAAGGTCTTGCAATTCCCTTGACTGACAGCCTGCAATGTGAAACTATTCACAGCAGGCAAGAAGATAAGTGCCTGCCAGTGCCCCCTCAGAACTGCCCACAGGATGCAAATCCAAGAAAAAAAAAGATGTCAGTAGCTCCTCTCCTTTACATACTGTCATTGTTAAATGATTAATTCCCATGGCTTCCTAGATTTTATCCTTCTACATCACTCTGTTACAAAGGGAGCAGCTTCCTGCAGATGCTTCTTGCTCTGTCGTTTCAGTCTCCTAGTACTCCACAAAATACTGGATGGGACAGGGCACTGGCAAGAGCAGCACTAAGGATCACAGTTCGAGCTGATCTTCAAGGAAGGATAGTTTTTGTGGGAATACACTTTTGAGGACATCTGTTAAACATAACATCAGGAGTGGTAAATAAAATTGTCCTGATTGTGGACAAACACTCTGAAACCAGAAGGTTTTCCTGATCAGCTGGTGAAATATTAACACAGATCTTGTCTGTATTGTCTGTGGAATTGTGCTTAAAATTTGCTATCTAGCGTGTCCTCTTGATGTCACATTTTCTCAGGAAGACGAGAGGGTGCAGAATGTTCTTCCCTTCACATATGGGTCTCTGTTCTGGGTTGTTTTTTTGGCTTTTTTCCTTCCTTATTTTTCAAAAGCACGCATAAACAAGTGTTAATGAGCACTGTGATGAAGGAGACTGCAGAGCCGGGAGTGTGAGTCAGAGAGGGAACAAAGTCAGGGTATTCATGTGTTTCAGGGCAGCTTTCTAAGCTGCTCTATGTGCATTATAGCTCACCAGATGAAAAACAGCACCAAGCCAGTGTCCTGTCTGGTTCCTGCTGCTGTAGTGCTCTGTGTGGACTGCTGAGAACTTGCCAGCTTTGAGTCAATACTATTGGGAAGAAGGTAGATATGGGAAAGAGGCATAGTGCAAGGATAGCAAAGAGAAAACTGAATTAAACACGAGAGGCATTTAAATTAGGACATCCTGATGCATGTTCCACACACATTGTTCATATGTTCAGGCAGCACTTTTATGTTTTGCATTTTCTCAGTTTCAGCTCTGTTCTGCCTTACCAACCCACTTGCCTCTTGGGCTTTGTCATATCTTTGCAGTAATCTGTCAGCCCAATTTTATGCACATAGGCAGTACAGATCACCACAGGTGGTAGGAACGTGGTGTTCTCTGAGCTCCACTGCCCTGAGCATCACCAGAGAGTTGCTTCACTTTGGGCTTATGCTCATGTGGAAAAACTTTTCTCTACATTAATACAAGCAGTGGCAAAAAACCCTGAAGAAAGTAGTAAAGGACATAGATCTGAGGCCCTCATACACGAGCATTTTAGAACCTTCAGGTCTTTAAGCACTATATAGTAAAATAATTGCAAGATGAGAGAGGAGGAGAGGTCATGGGGGAAAAGATCTGCAAAATATTCTGTAACAAAATCGAAAACAATCAGAATTCATGTATTTATTCCAGGCACACTCTGCTGGGAAAAATGATCCCTATCTGTTCCACAAAGAGCGTTTCTGTTAAACAAAGAAAAGAGACAGTCTAATTTATTGAGGTCTTTTGCCTAAGGTAACAGTCACATAGAGAATTGATTTCCCTGCACAGGACAGCCAGTTGCTGTCCGGATGGCAATAGGAGCCTCTGTTGCATGGGTCTTTGTAATGATATCTTCACCTGCATCAAAAGAGACTCTCTGAACTCTTGTTCTGCTGAATTCTTGTAATACAGATGGTCCTATGTTCTCACTACATACCATAATCCTTGGGCAGTGATTGCTTTAAACTGTGCACAAAGCATCTCATAACTGTCTTAACTGGCTTCAAAAGACTGTTCTGTGTGACCATTTCTGCATCTGCAAGAATAGTTTCCACACACCATCTACAAGTGTCTTACCTATGTGTAGCTGAATCCATTCTACAGCAGGAACTGCCCACAAGCATGCCTTGTCTTAGCGTGTAGATGCCATCTACGTAGGATGTTTATCAGCACATTTCAGCATATAAATAGCACCTATCAGATGGCTTCTGCACAGCAAAGTCTGCTTGGACGAATGCCCAGGACTGTCCAAAATTCTCACCTGTACAGTACCTATAAAGAACAAAGCAAATACTTTGTTGTGGAGGCAGCTGGGAGTTCAGTCACTTCCTCATAGGCCAGTGCATTGTCTCATCTATGCAGGATATAGCTGAGGAGGCCCAGAATCACCAAGGCAATTAATGAGTAGGTTGATGGGAGGTATATACAAGCATAGCCTGATACCCATCTTCACCACTACTGTGACTGCAATTTCCTTCTTATATCAAAATTGTAACTGATATTCCATAGATTTCACCGCAGCTGTAGTATCTATTTTTATTTTATTTGAACAAATATGCTCATGCTTGAACACTCTGTAAGACTCTGGTTTACTTAGAGAATGGGTGACTCTAAGTTTTTCAGGGTGTTCCTAAGTAGAACATCCTCACTGTGCTAGTGGGCCTTTTTTCTTGATCCATGTTACAGTATTTCCTGACATGGGTCTCCTCTCTTCTTTGTTACTCTTTTCCTTTCAGTTTCTACTTTTCTCTGTCCAGATCACTTACCTACCTGTCCTATCTGCCATTTCATGACCATCTCATGTGCCAGTTATTCTGTCTTCTTATCTGTAAAAACTGCACCCTTCATAAATTACTGTAGGATTCATTCTTCTTCCTGTCATTTTCTCCAAGGCTTTGCTGTGCTATTTCTGAGGCATCCTCTCATTATCCTTCATCTTCTGCCCCCTGGTCCTCATTGTTCCTCTTTGGAACAGCTGCTTTCCTCCTGCTTCCTGTGAAGCAGACACTAACACTTGTGGAAGTATCAGACTGTGTTGCTGTGCAAGAGTTGCAGCCAGGTTTCAACACAGAGCACTGAAAATGTGGAGGATCTTCCTTCCCTCAGGCAATCCCCAAGTGACCTGGATAGTCTTTCCCTGCATGGAGTTCTGGAGGAGAGCTAAAACCACCAACAAGTGAGGCTACACTGACTTTTCCTGTTTTCCTTGTAGTTTAGAACAAAGGAGATGTGTAAGCCAAGCTTAACTAAAACAGTTCTGTGCAGATTCAAACCTCCTCCCAGTATATGTTTTCTGTAGATGGTCTTCTATTATGCATAATTTTCCTGCTTTCCAGAGAAATGTGAAAAAGAAGTTTTCACAGCAATGTATACTTTTATCCTTACACTTCTTGGTGATATTAATAGAATTCATATGACCAAATCCCAGTACACTATTTATATCTTATTCTCTAAACTACCTACGTGCACTACCTTTGGCCTCTGTTTAGCTTCTATGCACTTAACCAATTTAGCACTTTGTGACATTTCAGCACAAGGCACCTTACGTAAATTAAAAATATGAACAAAATTCAAAGCAGGGTTAAGCTTTTGCATTGGTTATTAGTGCATGCTGGGATATCGTGCTAAGCTAAATATAATTATCTGCTGTAATTCTACACTAGTACTCAAACACACAAAAGCTACATAGTAAGCAGTTATAGGACTGAATGTGCACATTACATCCTGTTTAGATGGCAAGTGATCAACCTAGTTGCATTTAAATTTCATATGGCCTTCCAAAATAGATTAGGCCATTCACTAGAAAACCCACACAACATGAAAAAAAAAAAAGCAAAAAGCTGTTTTCTGCCCTTTTGACAAGAGTTTCAAGTGATTCACATTTTAGTACTGGGATTTTTCTCATAATTAAACATGGTGGCAGTTGCACATTGTTGTTCGGATTTAATCAGAAAGAATCAATATAGTTGTGCAAAGGCTAAGCCACTTCTGAAAAATTACCAGTGGATTAGACATTTTGTAAAGTCTTTTAATATTGAACACTAGGATAGTGTAAAGACAGTAGAAGAAAGCTTTAAATTAGCGGGGAACCCACAGGTGAGCAGTGTGGTAACTGTGGGAAAAGGTGGAGCATGGGGAAGAAGACTTAGAAAACAAACAAACTGAAAAATACAATGCTTTGCAAAGGAAGCAAGAACATGTGAAGACTCAGGGCTAGCAGAACCTGCTGGTTTACAGGCTGACCAGCAAGTTGTAGACCTGGCCCAGAAGAAGGAGACAGGCATTGGACATGAGACACAGGACAAATGGAGGCAGGCAGGAGAGCTTAGGAAAGCTGGCTCTGCTGTACAAGGCTTCCAGTGTGTCTTGTGTGTTAAGGATAGCTCTGATTTTTGCCTTTGGGGTAGTTGGTGGGATAGATGGATAAATAAACAGTCCTTCTGTATAAATTAATTAAGGAAATTTTCTTCCTCTGTGCATTTGTATATTTTTTTAATTAGTTTCATTTGTGGAATTGGAAGTCCCTTTGGTCCCACGGATTCTCCTATAACTTAAGTAGACATAATATTGCAGAAATCTTTTCTTATATTGCTTGTTTTTTCACATGTTTTTTCCCAAACATAGTTGCCTGTTTCGGAACCAGGTTAACAACATGACAAAAGTGGCTGTTTCCAGCTGAATAATGTTCAAAGGAACATAATAGTTAGAGATAGAGCAGTAGACTATTCCTTTCCCAACAGCCGGATATATAGCGCATTTCTAAAATAATAATACTCTCAAACTGATGTCAATTTTTAGATTGAACTGGTCTAAAGTAGAATTTCTGTAATGGAATGTATTTGGGCCAGTCCTGATTTTATTTGGCTCAGTACAAAGCAAATAACACTAGTGTAATTAGTCTGATTGTGTTAAAATTTTAATTGCTCTTCCAATACCACTCTTTTATATGTGTGCTCTCACATGTTTGCTTCCTGAGTGTTTCTTCACTCTTCCTTGCCCAAGAGAAGTTCACATATTTATTGGAGATATTGGAATATGCATTAAACATGTTGTTTATTTCCTTAGGATTTGAATTTTTTGAAACAAGTGCCAAGGACAACATTAATGTCAAGCAGACGTTTGAGCGACTCGTCGATATCATCTGTGACAAAATGTCAGAAAGTCTGGAGACAGATCCCACCATTGCTGCCAGCAAGCAGAACACACGGCTAAAGGACACCCCTCCTCCACAGCAGCCCAACTGCGGCTGTTAATGCAGCTATCAGCAGAGGCAGCTCCAGTGTGTTCTGTTGTCAACAGAGTATTTAGGAATGGTCTATATGCCTTTATTTATACTGTCTTATTAATTTATTTAGGAGAAAAGTATTTTATTTTACATCAGCAGCTGGTTGAGTGTGCTTATGGGGATATAGAGGTTATTAGTTTGAAAGGACAATCCACTTTTTAGCATCTGGCTTTTGCATGCAGGATGGCTATTAGTTTCTCTTTACTTTTTACTGGTTTACCTTACACTTACTTCAGCTGGTGCCATGTCCTCAAACCATATTTGCCTAGAATTGACTCTTGCTTCATCAGTTTCAAATTATATAGTTGAATCCTTAGGGTAGTGGCTGAGGTGTTTTAGTATAAACTTCCTGATGCCACTTATATTTTCCCTTGATTGAAAATCAATTTAGAAATATTCCTCTCGTGAGCCAATCCCTTATTCTGTCCAGATCACACTCATTATGTTACACATCATAGCTGATTGGAAATTACAGAATTTAGAAAGTAGTTCCTGCACCCAAAGCCAACAAACTTTCCTGTGAGTTTCCAAGCATATGTGAGTATTTAGTGCAGACTCTCAGAGTTACGGGGTACTTCATCTTATTTGGATAGCTAGTATGTTTACAGTTCCATGGGAACTGCATGTCTGTCTAATACCATTCTGACACTGGATTTATTTTCTCATAATTACGGAGATCCTGGTAAAACCTACCACAGCAATGTAGGCCTGAATCGCTCTTTTCATTTCTACTTGCATGAGATGTTAAACATATAGTTCTATATTACCCCTGTCAGGGCCAAATCCATCATGCTCCGTTGTTCATAGCCAAAACCTGTCTTGTCATGTTGCTGTCAAACCTTAAGCCTTCAGGAATTTTATCTCCCATTCAGTCCCTTAGACAACCATCACCACACTTGCTACAAATGTCTGTATTTTACTCAGACCTATTGCAGAAGTGCTGCTGATGCCAGTGAACTGAAGTTTGACCTAATTTTTGCTTTGATGAGGATACATATGTTGACAAGACAATCATAATTTCACAAGATTTTTAAAAACTTTGGGAGTAATAAAGAATTGTCAACATTCTCTAGTGTTAGGCTGAATACATTCATAAGATCAGCAAAAGGCTGTGAAGACAGCAGAATAAAGTACAAAATTATTTTTTAATAAAGGGTTAAAAATGGTCATATTTTATAGCTTTTAAAAGTACTCTTCTAGTAATTGGTGGCAGTTTCTTACGTCTGTGCCCTGGAGTACTCTGTACAACTGATTTACTTGCATCACAGTGACATTTTTTAGCTAAATGGCATAATTGAAGAAGTGTTAACTTTTATTGTTCCAATTAGAAAGAATTTAGGACAAGGCTGACATTTTTTAAACTGTCTGCAATGAGAAAAATCGGGAGACAAATAAAAAAAGGATGTAACACAAGGTACTGCACATGGCTCACAACTGCAAAGAAATCCCTCTACACACATTACTTTTTTTGAAGGCAATTTATGTAACTCTTGAAACACAATAAGAGAAAATGGTCACTTTTTTTTTTTTTAACTGATTAAATAACCTACATGCTCTTTGACACAGTAAAATTGGCTTCCATATAGGCATATGGACACATACAAAATGGATAAGCCATCAGGGTGCTACATTGGCTGCTAACTTAAATGGATAAATGTTCTTTCTTCAGTCCGGGATTTTAAGCCATGTCTTTCTTGTTAGCTAGTTTACTTAAGCATTCATTTTCCTAGTGATCATAAAGTCTGGACTTCAATTGTTTACTTCCATGAAGAGAAAGCACTGTCCTCTTTGGGGCCAATGAGCAGCCAGGTGGAAAAGGCACATGATATCACAACCATAACTCTGCCTCTCTACGGGAATATTGCTTTTCTCTCTTCCATGTAAAACAACATTTTGATAACTGGGCTGAGGAACTTTCATTAACACCTCTTCACCCACTAGGTACCAAATACTTTGGAAAAAGAAGTGATAAGAACCCGAGGAAGCTTTGTTTGAGATGGTGAGCAGTTTTCCATCCTTTTCTTGTTATGTGTAGCTATTTCTGCTGGAGATAAAAGAGCAGGGAAGCCTTAAGAAAACACTCAGCTTCAGGCCTCAAGTCCTTTAGAAAAGATTTAGGTTATGCTATTAGTCTGAGCCATTAGTCTCGAGCAAGGCAAGGAGAGAGGACATAGCCACATGTTGTATGAGCTTGAATATACCCTGGATCATGTAGTATGCCTACAAGTGCAAGTATTCTTCAGCTTTGCTCTAGGATGCTTGCTGCAAAATGTTAATCGCCTGTGCGTGTTGTAACAATGAAGAATTACTCCAAGATGTTCCTTGCTATAGACACACCTTGCTTGTACTCCATTGCAATGAATTCCAGACCCTCCCTGCCTCTTTATAACTATGTAGACTCTAATCAGTGGTGGCAATACATTATTAGTATACCTCTTTTTAAACAAATTGAGTGGTAGATAAATAGTTCTTTACTTAAATATGATTAATTAATTGCTTTTCATTTTGCATCAAGAGTCTGGGCAGAAAAGTAACAGCAAAATCAAAGAGGGAGAACCTCCCCTTCACATTTCTGAGACAATTAACCTCCCAGGCCTCCAACATACCTGACCTTCTGCATGGCAAAGACCTTCCAGAGTAACATTGTTCAGTAGACTGGCAGCCATGTGTTATAAGGCTCATCTAAAGTATGGCAGCAGAACCAGTCAGTATTTTAAAACTCCTAGGATCTTTGTGTTGACACTCTGACATTGTCATAGAGTTCAGAATTAGTCAGATTATTTTTTTAAGTCTTTACATTAAATTCTTGGAGGTTTTCAAAACCAGACTGGTTAAAGCCCTGGGTAGACTGCTCAGACCTCTTAGTTGGCACTGTGTAGAGCAGGAGGTTGGGTTGGATGACCTGCTGATGTCACATCAACCCAATTTATCTTATCATCCCTTCCCCTGAATTGAAAGGGTGTGGAAGCTCAAGTAGACCTTTTCCTTAACAATTAGGGCTACCTATAGTTGGAATAATAGGCTTTGATTTTCCATCACAGGTTCGCTTTTGCAACCACGAGTTTCACAGCAATACTGAGTTTTCTGCTATGAAGTGTGGTCAGATTTAGATCAGGAGCATCATAATCTTAGTACCTCTCAGCTGCAAAACTGGATATTGTAGAGAAATACAGAAGATAGAAAGGCTTTTGGGAAGAAGTAACTTACTATGCCTTCCCCAAACATTCTAAAGATTTAATTTGAGTTCTGGGGAAGCTATCAGGATTGAGATTTTCATTATATTTAAAATTATGCCTTGTCCTGTTCATAGGGTAGCATATCCAAAAGCAGCCTGTGTCAATCTAGTTCAGCTTCTTCAATCTAGTTCGATTCCTATTGACTTATGTGACAGAACTGAAATGTTCTTAAATGCGAGTAAAGTTAGGCTGAACACTTTTGGAAATTACATCTCAATTGATCAAGAACCAAAATTTAAGCAATCAATGGCTCATTCTTCACACATATCCAATAGTCACTGATTATGAGTTGTTGGAGGAGACAAGCAGGATTTGATTATATCCTTGATCTCTCCACTAGCGTAGCACAGTTCAATCAAGAGAAAGTGCCAGGCTAAAAAGAGTTCCATTCTAGTGAGGGAAGAGGGCTGGATCATTAAACCAAAACCTGGGATAAGAGATCCAAAACTATTTGTAGCCTCATCACAATTCTTGGTGAAAAAGTCCTCACATCATTTGCACTAATTTGTTGTCCCTCTCAGCACAGAAGTGGGATTGAATGTCATGGAGCCTTATTGGTCCATCCACAGATAACCCCTTCAGCTGAGATTCAGGCAACTTGGTAAGATGCAGCAGTTGACATACAGAGTACATTAAATTTCTGAGAGATTAGATGCCTTTGGGCAGAGGGTCCTGACCTCCATAGCGCCAGCTGAACTAATACTACACAACCCATTTTCCAAGTTATGATCTAGAGTAAAGCTTTTAGCAGCAGGCTAATCCTGTGCATGGGTAATGCACCAAACTTAGCGTGCTCTGACAGTGTCTTGCTTGCTGCATGATCAAACTAGTGCTCAGAAAATGCCTTGGGAGCACACAAGAGCATGGGATGTGACTGGTTCCTGTGGTGCCTCCCGGCGTCGACCCCCCAGACAGCTAGCAAGCCCTGCTGGGTTGAACCTTCAGATGCATGTTTTCAAATCTGATAAGTGTTCATGTTCACAAACATTCTGGTCCTTCTAGTGCAACTAACTTAATACTGTATCTTTCTGTTGTTGTTGTCGGTTTGTTTATTTAGACCTGTTTATTTGGTGTTTTAAATACATATGAGCTAGCCCGATTTTTCTCTCAGAAAATACTATTTCTCTCTGAACAGCTGTATATGTGACTGTTAACTGGAACTGTTTGTTCCTTTGTGCTTATACTTAATGTAACGCCTAGAGAAACTACCTGAGCAACTACATCTATGTGGCCTTTCCAGAGCACCAGTCTGAAAGATTAAGTTTTCTTCCCAGTCTGCTCAGCTCTGTATATTCAACTGTACCACCTGCACCTTCTTTGTTTTAGGAATGAAGTGCTATTTCAGGGTGTACAAAATCTGCTGGAGTTTCTTCCTGACTTGAGAATGCCTTGAGCTTGTCATTTTTAGGGAAAAAATGGCGGTACAAATTCTATTATCTGATGATGATGCCTTTGTTTCTCCAATGGCAGACAAATTATGCTGCATTTGCATTCCAAAAGAAGCTCCCATCCCAAATTCCACCCCCTGCATACTCTTTTCTATATTTTTTTGTGAGAGGCAAGTTTTATTACTTGCATTTTTAAGAGCATCAACTAAATTACTGTTCTGCTGATGGACAGATTCCTCTTTGGCCTGTATCATATAGACAGACACACAGTGTAGGAAGCCTAATTCTTTTTTAGGGTGACACATTTAACAATGTGAGACCATGAGTATGTAAATCCTCTTAAATAAACACTCAAGGGGTGTAAAGCAACATGTCTTCACTTACACCAACAGGGTAGTGAATTGTGTTGATTTACACCATTTAATCCATACATATATTCTCTTCAGTTCACTCTGACTCCAGATTCTCTAAAATTCGCTATCAAGTCTTATGTAAAGCTGCAGCTCGTTTCAATTATTTGAATAATTTTTACCAGTTTGTGTTTATTAAGAGGTAAATGTAGTTCACATTTATAATTTAAGGGGTTTTTTTCACTTCGTTTATCCACGGATGGCCATTGAGGCAGAAATTTTAACTACACACATGTAGTATACCCTTATATACAGCAGTACATTTGACAGTCATTCAGTTCCCACTCTTATTTGTTCATGTTAAGTGCAACCTTCCCTAAATGCCTCAGTGGAACTTATCCAGAAATTCTCATTAGCACCTGAAATCAGATGGGCTACATTTGCAGACCATAGGTTTATTATCCATGGTTCCAGCAGATATAGATGGCTTGTTATTTATAGAATAAGGTACCTGGTATTTGATTTAGGGGGAAAGCAAAAGTCCTAATCTTCCAGTAACTTCAGGATCATGCATAACATGCAGAAATGAAAGCTAGAGATTGCTTACCACTTCTGGTGAGAAATTTCCTTAAGTAATTCTGACATGTACCTGCAAGTAGTGTTAAATTAACTGTTTGTGCTGTAATTCCTGTTTAATATATTGTCAGTAATGTCAGACGTGTTGTGGCTCAGTTGGACTGTCGGAATGTGTAACCTATATACTAGTGTTTGTGGAATTCAAATGTCTTAAATGTTGCATGAAAATATGTTATGAAAACAGATGTGTTTTCTATTTTTAATACCTCAAAACTGAGGAATAATGGGCCAATAAGTGCAATATTTAACTATTTACTCAGTGTATATAAACTTGTGTGAAAGGGAGGTGTCATGTATGTGTGATAAGCTGTTGATGATGCCTGTGTGGCTTAAGATTTCCAGTAGATGTACCTGTCTTGTAGTAGAATTTCTATAGTAAACACTTTACCAGTGTAGTGTAAGAATACTCTATTCTTAAGTCCTTTACACTATTTTTCATATATGAGACAATGATAAAAGATATTTGTATGTTTCCTGCAAGTGCATGTCAATTTTACTTTTTAGAGTTGTGAGTGTCCTCTTTGAAAATTATCATTTTACACCAACACTAGTAGGACAGTGCTTTCAGCCAGAGGGTGCTTGTAATTATTTCTAAACTATCTGCCAATCTGTTTAAAGCACATTCTCCAGAAGCATTAAAAGAACCTCCTAGAGCTCAGCAGTTACAGCAAGTTATTTATTCTTAAAGATTCAGTTACATGCTCTGTCGGCCTGTATTACATAATATCATGCGGGCCTGTTTTCTTTAATCTGATACTGTTAGCTCATAATATTTGCCTAAAATATTAAATAGGAGTACCCAACACCATTGCAGATGACTCAACAAACTTTAGTTGGTTCCCTGAGTTAACATTTTTGGGAACAGCTTGAAGGTCACAGTTAAAATGGTCCAGCACAGTGGATGGTCACTTTAATTAGTCACTTCTGCCAATTAAGTTTCTTAACTTTTCTAGATCCTAAAGATGGAAGATACATCCTTAAATATATTGACTCAAATTCTTCACTCAACTGTTACATGGCCCTCAATGTTGAACAACTCCACTGTTAGCAGTAAAGCTGAGGTATAAATGGAAATAAAATGCAGCCCAGAATCTAACCATGAAGAGAAAAGGAGACATCCAATAATTTCTTTTTCCTTTCCTGTTATCCCTGCGTATTTCTCATAGTTCTCTAAGCCCATGAGCAATGCCATCACTGTTCAGTGAAAACTTTGGGTACATTTGGGACCTTAAACCCTGCATCACTGACCTGCCATGGGTATTCAGCTGTGTCCACAGACTCTGCAGAGGAGAAGCTACATCTCTGGTTTCAAGGGAAGGTGTCATCCGCCCTGGAAATTTGCTAAATAGCAATGAGCCACTGAGTCTGGGCAAATGTAGTAACTGGTTTTGCTGAACAATTTTCATAACAAATAACTTTCATTAGTAACACATTAAAAGGTACATAAGTAGATTTTTAGTTTGATCTGATGTATTTTTGTGAAATGTACAAGATTGATTTAGGTTGTTTTGTTTGTTTGTTTTTTAATTAGCTTGATCAGGAAAAGAACCAAACTCTAAGGCTTAATGGAAACCAGTATCATGGGCTTCCTTTCATGTCATCAAATAGTTTCTCTGAGAAAGCAAAGTAGACAGATTGCATTGAGTAGCACAGGACAGTACTTTCAATGACCTGAGCAGCCCTTTAAAATTCTCCCTCTTTTTATACCTTCTACCATTAAAACTTCTGCAAAATTACACAGACCAGAGTGAAATGAAAATGTATGTGGAGAGGAATTTGGGATTGCTTAATTAAAAAAAAGGAAATTCTCAATATCTTTGCAGCTGAACAGCAGACAGTTACAGTCAGAACATGAGGTACCACTTAAATACAGATGCACAGACTGCTAAACTTTCTACTGCGAAGTGACCTGACTGTTCAAGGGCTGGCAGATAATTTACCTAGCATTTTTATTGTTCCACATAGACATGTGATCATATACACAAAGATAAATGCTTACTTTGAAAATATGTAGCTGTTCTGGCTCCCTCAAGCTAACTTGCTTGCTGAATTGTTCTTGAAGAAAAGTTGAAATACTTGCTTAGGACACATTTGTGAGGGGGTGAGACTCAATCTGTCCCTCCTCCCCTGATTCTTACTGCAATATAGTTGCTGTGGTTCTAAAAAGTATGTTACTTTAAAATGCTGCCGGGTGAAAAATTTTGTGAATCTGCATACATACACAGGAGCTCTTGTCTGAACGTGAAGTACAAGTTTTATCCATGTGCAGAGTTTTAATTCTATGTGGACATAGAGACCATGTGTATTCAGTTGGATATTCTGTTTATATGTGACTTCTGTATACCAAGTGGATTTTGTTTGTTTAATTATTTGTTGGAAGTTTTTTTTTCCCTTTTGCTATTACAATAAATATTCAAGAGACTATATTCAAGAATATCTTAGTTGTAGTGACATGATCTTACCCTCCTCTTCCCTTTGTTTATTTCCTTTCACTTACTAAAACCAGGAGAGAACTACTTCAGTTTTGAAAAAATAATGGACAACAATACCACATCTGCAATAATTCATTCATTACTATCCCCTCAGTAGCACTGGTGAGTTGTAGTTCTGTCTGAATCCCACAGAATTCACTGGAAACTTTGCCCTAGGAGTCTGCAGGAGAAAGATTAGACATTTCCTTACCAAAACCAGACTCTTAGCTTATACACTGTCACTTTAAAAAGGGGCAAAGTTTTTTTTTTGACTTTTCACTGTATAAACTGTTAAAACGTACCTGTGCCTTTTGGATGCTGTTATTGTTTGGTCATGTAATCTTAGCCTGAATGAGCCATCTCAGTTGTGGTGGGTGGTATTTCATACAAATTATGATATATCACTCTCCACGTATTGCTTCTTTCTAGACACATACTCCACCTTGTGCTAATTTGAACCCTACTGTGACTCCTGAATTTAGTTCTTCCACAGAAGTCTTAATCTTCAACCAATCTGTTGAGCAGCCACACTGTCCCCTGTGCCCCCACAGCTCCTGCTCACAGTAGTCCACTTGCAAACTGCTTTAGTACATGTTCCCTCTCATTGTTCCACTGCATTCCAAGCAATTCCCCCAGTTTTTCTGTGTATTTACATCTCATCTGCAGAGTAATCATTGCATGATTAATGCCTAGTTCTCACCCAACACCAACTGCTTCCTAGCTTATTGCTTGGGATCCCATAACTCTTAGCTCACTGCCCTCTTGAGCTGTAAAGTGAAAAACAAAGATGTCTTCAAAAATCTTATGAAGTGCCTGCTATATCAGTGTGCCTGTTTGCACCCAAGCAAGATCCTGAAGAATTAAACTGTGAGACAGCAGCTTTACAGCTTAACAGGTTGACATCAGGAAAAGGTGTGATTTAAGCCATGGTGAGTGAGCTCAGGTCATCAGTGGCAGGCAGAGGCAATGAGAAGTTAGAGATACTGAAGGAGTGGATGGTGAGGAGACACCTCAGCCCAATGAGTGACCAAGCCCAAGAGTGACCTCAGGCAGCTCTGCAATCCACCACAGTGGGATCAAAAACGGGACCAGAGACCATTCCAACTGCAGAAAACAGGTGTGGAAAGGCCAAAGCCCACCCAAACCCCCTGTTGTTATGAAGATTAAAAAAATCTTTGTGGAGAGTTAGAAACTCTAATATTACACTCTTCACTTCCTAACAGCTGCCCCATGGGAGAGTATCTGTGGCTTCTCTTAAGCAGGAACATGGTCTCCAGATATATTGCCTTTTCCTCATGGCCGAGCACATGCAAAGAGCCACCGTGGGCAGGCAGATTATGACCCCTAATGACGCAGTGCAGCTAACCCGACACAACTCAGCCAGGCGCAGACACAAGCGTGCTCAGAGCACAGCAACCTCTCTCTGTGGCCCGTGCTGCGCTTTCTGAGGCCCCAGGAAGTGTGTACATGCTTGTTTGAAACCAATGCCTGTGGTTAGAAAATAAGTCTATGAATAGCTGTAGAGCATCTAGGGATGCTACACAGGATGTCCCCAGCCTCTTAAATTTTTAAAGCTTAAATAAGGTTTTAGGAATATAACATCAGATAGACATTTGTTAAAACTCTGCCCTGCTTTTCTTTCAAGAAGATGTACCCTAAGAGCAAAGCCAGCACAACGTGTCTTCATTTTTGCTTTTATCCTTAATACTCAACAAAGCAGAAAAAAGCTTAGCCCCTGACCCCAATACTAGTGGATCCTTTTCAGGTCAGCAACACAATATGTGCAGCTTGTGCTGCTCCATGTGCCACCCAGCCAGCCTTGCTCTGCAGCAGTGAGGCAGCCATTAGCTCAGGCAACATCTGGTGTGTGTCTCAGGTGGAACTTGCCTTTGGGCTGTCTCTTTTATTTCAGTTGGGGAACAACGTCAGAAATTCTGTAGAAAATAAAGGCCATTTCAAAAGGCAGTTCCTCTCTTCAGCAATTAACAATAGGAAGACAAGTTTTCTGATGTCTTCCCTGCATAAGGGCAAATAACTCTCCACATGCCACCTGGCAAAGCAAAAAAACACTAAAGTTTTACTGTATAACTAAAGTCAACATCCAACAAATGTCACTTGTGTCAGGATAAAAACATCTGCACTAGCTTTACTGACAAGCTGGGTAAACAGCCTCCTTTCACCTTGCAGGGAATGGGGACCATCTACCAGGAAAGAGGTACTTTGTGGCCATTTCAAGCCTACAGGAGGTCATTTAAGCCAGGGCAAGTGCAAGATTTCAGACACAGCCTTCACCTCATGATTCCTACACTTTCGATCAATAGGCTGGCTGCTTTCTGCTTTTATTATATGGATGCTTTCCATATCATCTTATTACGGGACATAAGCACCTGGCCCTGGGATGAGATTTTCAGACTGGAAATGGCCTGATTCCTCTTCTGCACATGACTTCCAGATTTCTTCCACTAATTACTTTCCTGAAATATAATAATAGAGATTTTTAAAATATAAGAGTAGGGATTTTTCCTATTGCATTAGCAGACAATTAGTTCACTAGTACATTTCAAATGAAGCCAGAAAGACAACTTATTAACCTTTTCTCTTGCATTAGCAATCTTGGCTAAAGGTAATCCACACCTGCACAGACCCATAATGCAGAAATCACTAAGCATGGCAGGTGCCTGGCAGCTGCTAGCAAAGCAGAACGGAGAAATCGCAGTACTACGTTTTGGAGATGTGCTGGCAACAGACTTTCCCCCTGCATTGAGCTCATTGGTGGGCTTACCTCATGAGCTCAGGTTAGCAGCCTTGGCATCTCAGTGCTAGGCAAACAGATGCTTTCTCTCTCATTCACCATTCTCTTCTATTCCAAAGAGAAACTGACCTTTAGTGCTGGGATTCCGGGAAGTGAGAGTTATTTTTTGAAAATGAGGTCACATAACTAGAAGAACCATTCAGTGTACCAGGAAAGGTGTGGATAAATGCTGCACTCAAATAATAAGCCACAGTGTATGCGTATGATGATGATGAAATGCAAGCCACAGCAGGAAAAGGCAGCTGGGTCTGGATGGTTTTGGTGACCACAGATACCATGTGAAGCCACTTCCAAGTACGAGCAACGGAAACTCTGATCTTGTGAGCAGCTTCTTTCCTGGTCGACTGCTTGCCTTCAGTCACCCTTCACAATCCAGCCACGAGGTTACTGAGCACTGTATTTGCTTGGAGGGTGCTGATCCAGCCCAGCAAGTGGGAAGTCACACAGCTCAGCTAACGGTTTCATCTGATCATGCTAAAAGTAAGTATGGGCAAAAGGAAAGAGGACGGTCTCCGAGAGCTGCACAAAATCTTGGTGTAAAAGCATATACCTTTCAGGAATAGGAGTAAAATGAGTAAATCAAGAATGACCTAGTCCCTTTGTCCATTTTAGAGGTCTCAGGGCTTCTGGCAAGTCAGAGCCCTGATGTGTACAGTTGGTAAAGCTCACCATGCATCTTGACACCCTGTATGCACAGTACTCCTGTACCTCCTAGGTACAGAGGTCACACAGGGTGGTCACTAGAACTTGCTGCAGCCCCTGACTGCTGTGGTCAGCATGGCCAGTCTTCAAATTAGTTGGGTTATTTCAGCATGACATTGAACTGCCCTGTGCCGAAAGGCTCATCTAAAAATCTTGCTTTCTCCCTTCTGCCTCTGTACTTTTCTTTGCACCGAAATGAAAATCAAATGCCAGAAATGTCTTTTAACTGACCATGACTCCTGGTCTCACAGCATGAATCAGCCCTTGTGTTACCCAACGCCCCACACAGGTGCTACTGGCCCAGCTCCCTCCCAGTCAGAGCAGCGGTACCTGTCTGCTGCGCAGTTTATAATTGCATTAGATAGCCCCCTAACGTGTGCGTGCCGCAAACGCACCTCGCTGCGCACCGCAGCTCTTCAGAGCCACCTGGCAGGGCCCCTCTCCCGTCACCTGCCAGGCAGCAGCCACTCCAACCATTAAGGCTGCGGTTTTGAGGAACACCACAGGGATCCATACTGGGAGAAATCATGGGAGAGGGCAGAGGTTGAGGCATGTACGGGGCAAGGTGGGCACCAGAGCTGACCCTGGGCACAGGTAAGAGGAAGGATGAAAAGGAGCAGCTTTGGGGTACACTGCTAGAGCTGAGCAGCAGCTGGGACATGATAGGGGAGGTGGTAGGGGTGTGTAGTGCTGTAAGGAGTGCTCCAGGCCAGGAGAATATGGACCTCAGGGAATACACATTAAAGGGAGGAAATGAAGCAATCTGGGTAATATGAGGAGGAGGAAAAAGATGGAAGGTGGCAGAAGAACCTGCTGATGGGAGAGTGAGGTCTCACTGTAGAGCTGCTGAGGACACCTGTGCAACTGCAAGTGGCTCTGAAGCTGACAGTCACGCTGAGATGTCCATAGGGGCTGGAAGGGCTGCTCGATTTGATTCAACAAATGTGTAGTTTGTTGATAGTTTGATATAATAGATAAAAATATGACAATTTTTTGTTTCACTTAAAAATGAGGACAAGACAAGTCAAAATACTGTAACCCTTTACAAAGTCCAGCTCTGGGCAATGAAACAATCTGAACTTCCTTTGTTCAGTGAAGAAAACCCTTTCTTCAAACGGCAAAACGTTTTTCAGAGCATTTTGCCTTGGGAGCAGTTTTGTTATTTCAGCTTTCATGGGACAAAGTTTCCATTTTTAACCTGCTCTCTCAATACCAAGCTGCTGCTGCTCAGCCTGATGGATAGATTGAGGTGCCCCGTTGTGTGAAACTCACTTTTCCCATCACTTTGATCTCCACAGACGAGCCTGCCAGACCTGAACATCATGGCAGGCTGCGTTTTCTATCTGCGGCATAGCCCTGTTGTTCACCACGAGCCACAAGGCAAGCGGGCGCGCAGCGCGGTCCCTCGGTGCAGGAGGGTTTGACGCCTAAAAGCTTCTCGTACAGTCGCTGTGACCACCTTCTTCCTCTGCCTTAGCCCACAGCTGTGTGCCACCGAGGGACTGCCGGAGAACAGGCTGTGCGGGCGGGCACCACCGCACCCCAGGAACAGCCCAGCTCGGCCTTGGGGGGAAATTGCACCTGCCGAACGCCAGCCTTCCCCTCACCTTCCCCGCTGGGGCCGTCCGAGTGCGGCAGGTCGGGGGTAACTCCGGCTCCGAGCCGGCTCGGGGCTGCGTTGGGAGCGGAGCGGGCAGCAGAGGGAGCGCCGGAGCCGCCGACGCCGCCACCGCAACGCGGGGCACAGCGCCCCTCCCCGGCCCGCCCCACCCGCTGCCCCCCCGCCCCACCCCGCCCCGCTCCCACCGCCCCCGGCGCCCCCAGCGTTCCCGTCGGGCCGCAGCCGGGGTTGGCGGGCCGCAGCCGGGGTTACCGTGCCCTTGTCACGCTTTGCTAATGTGTTCACCTCTGTCATTCCCTGCGGCTGGCCTTGGCGTCTGTGTGCAGCTCTTCCTGTTTGCAGAAGAAGAGGCAGACGGGCCGTTCCACCCCCGCCCCCAGCAAGGAGTGGCTTCTCTTGGCTACCATGTATGTGGCGACAAGGCTTTCTTTTTTCTTTTTTCTTTTTTCTTTTTTTTTTTTTTAGCTCGGTGCTGGCTGCTGGATCCCTGGCAGATATTCGTATCTGCCACCTTTTACCTCTCCAGATCCAAGCGTGGGAAAATTTTCTGCTCCATTCTGGCCCCTTTTCCCTTTTCCCATGCACACCCCATCCTGCTTCACCCACAGCGCACATTCTGACGGCAGCTGCTGACGCTTTTCGACTCTGTCTTTAATTATAGATTTCAATATTGTCATTCTTCTGATTTCCCAAGCCATGAGTCTGACTCCAGGAAAGCTGTGAGATGGGCGCCTAAAAGCTATAGCATATATTGGTTTCATCCCTTCTATTGTCTGATGTGTAGAGTTTTTTGTCTGTACTCCAAGTGCTTCTGAGATGTGTGTTTAGTGTGTTAAGAGTTGCTGCTTAGGTGAAGGAAGAAAGAACAAGAAGCACTTCATGCTGTCAGCTGTCCTGTATTATATAAAGAGAAGTGATCAAAGATGCTCTCCCATCCTCCCTCGTGAGCACGTTAGTCTCTGCCTCCCCATTCAAGCCCAGCACCACACTGCTCCATCTGCCCCTGACACCTCCCATGTTGTCAGCCTTGCTCCAAGCACTGAGGGCTAGAAACTCCCTGGAGAATTAGTGCCAAGAGACTCTTTTAATTGCTTCCTACCAGCTTTAAGACAAGACATTATGCTTCCATAGCCAGAAACACCTCAGCATTGACAAGCATGGAGGCTTCCCCAAACTTCTGCATTTTTTCAGACAGCAGGGTTAGTTGTGTATTTACCAACACTTCCAGGTGGGCTCACAGGGCCACCTAAACACGATTTCCTGTTCAGGTCCTGCAACCTAGCCAGAATCAGGGAGTGCTGCTGCACAGGACCCACAGCTTGGGGCGGCCTAGGCAGGGAGCTTGGCAGGCAGAGAGATCTTCCCACTGGCAGCAGCTGCACAAAGTGGGAAACATACAGATTTAATGTGGGCTCATGATGCAGGGTGTGCTGTTTGAAAGAGAAGAGGTTTCATGTCTGTCCCTCCTGTTCCTTGACTTCCTGTTACTCCAGGGACAGGAGTGGGGCAGAGCTGATTCCAGTAGGGAGAAAGGAAAACACCCTTCACCACTTCTTTGTAGCTTGATGCATCCCAGTCTCCAGTGAAGAAAGTATCCTGACATGTCATGGAAAGGGGTTTTGCCAAGACAGCAAAGCAAGGAAACTTTACACAGTGTATAGTAAATGCCCTTTAGCACGTCACGACCAATCCCTTGCTACCTGTGCTTTGCCACATGGCAGGCATGTGGGGCATGAGGCTGCAGTCTGCAAAAATGGTGCATCCCCCTGCTAATTCACATTATATCATTGCAGTTCACACACTTTCTACGGTTTCTTTTAAAACCGTAGCTCTAAGACTGACTTATCAGAATGCTCAAAAAATGTTTAAATTTTCAAAAATATTTATTACAGAGGTGAGCTTGCAAACCTGAATTTTAAAGGCTGACAGACCCACTAGTGAAATAGCAGAAACACTAAGCTTGTTTCTTATTAACTCGTTGCTCAGAAGAAGCGGGCCTGCTCATGGGCAGTACAGTACATGGGGGTGTGGAGTGGTCAGGGACAGACTAGACCCTCTCTACAACGAGCAGAGGCTGTGGATATCTCTGTCCTCCCTATCCTTCCAACTGCTCCAAAAATGGGGGCCACCAAGTTTGGAGGCTTTGGGCTGGCATTTACTTTAATTGGAGGTTTAAAGCTTTGAGAAAGAAAGCAGAGCTGGCTGCAAATGCTCATGTGATCTAAAATATCAGGGCAGCCTGGCCCATTCCTGTATGAGAGAAGAGGCGGCTTCTCTGCTTGCATCCACCACATCTAAAATATCGCAACCTACCAATCTGCCCCTGTCCAGCTAGAAGGCAGGGTGAGAAGAAGCTCAGCTCAGACAGATGATGCTCAATGATCCTGCCCTTACCAGGGAGCGGTGCGGGTTCCCCAGCCCTGGTCTCATGGCATGGTCAGGGCGGATGGCTGGGAGCACAAAGGCTCCTTTCATGCAGTGTCTGACAATGTCCCCTCTTAACCTCTGTTGCAGACAATGCAGAAATACTTCTCAGCAGGAACACACACAGGGCATGAGTCCCAGTGCTGCCTTATGACTCTGGAAAGGATGCCAACCTAATTTCTGAAGGGTTTTGGGGGAGAAACATGTGCTCGTGCCCTTTGTGTGCCAGTGTGGCTGGGAAGGAAGGCTGAGGGAAAGGGCATTGATTATGATGCTACCCAAAAATGTGCTCACAGAGGGGGAAGGGAGGAAAGGATTTATGTTCCATGTAAAATCTACTAAAGCTATGGGTTTCTCCCTCCCAGTCATCCCCACCATTTCTCATTTAAAGATGTGACTTCTTTTGTACTCCTTTTTTCCCCAAGGGAGGCAGCCTGGCCCAGCCCACAGCCACAGACAGCTCTACTGATGTCTAGCTCTGCCAGGGCTGTGCTCCCAGACCTCAGCATCCTGCCTTAACATGCCTGCAGCAAGCAATTAGGAGAAATAGTCCAGCTCTAATTTATATAGCAATGGCAGCAATCATTGCCCGCAGAGCATGAAGCATTGAAGACAGGAAAAGCAAACCCCAGAAATGATGGCAAGACACAGCAACTCACTTCAGGCAGGAGTCCACTGTGCAGTTACTTTTCCTGGGGAAGACTGCTGTGACCAGCCAAGGGACTTGCCATGTCCACTTTCACCCCCTTATCCCCCTACTTTCTCTTGGCCATCGGTTGGTTGCAGCACCAGTCAAGGCTTTCCATCTGGACAGTGGCTCTGGGAGAAACAGCTGCGTTGTGAAAACTCTGCTTTCCCAGTGGGCCAAGAGAGCCCTGGGAGAGCTGCCAGCACTGTCCTGGTTCTGCCTTCCTTGCAGTTTCCACTTGCTCAACAGTTTCTCATCTTATACTAAGTGTGACTGGCAAGGCCCAAGGAGGCAGAGTGGGGTCTCACCACAGAGCAGAGCAGAGGAGGTCCTGGGTGTCAGACAGGGAGAGGCACTTGCAAATGTAATGGGTGGCATGGCAGAGGTTGCAAATTTAGACCCTACTGAGAGATGTGGCAGTAAACAGAACCTTTTATGAAGTGTATGGGTGAAGGAAATGATATGTGAGAATTAGGAAGTGACAGGTACAGCGTAGCTTGTGAAAGTTTGCAGATATTGAGTGAAAAGTGCAAACAATAAGAAAAGCTAAAACAGAGAACATGGAAGCTGCTTCAGATCATGAAAGCATCTTATTTTTCACACCAGGCACCTCTAGTTGCTCCTTTTTGGGCAAGAGAAGATGCTGCCCTGCTGCTCTTCTGCAAAGGGAAATAGAGCTTTTGCAGGCCAGGGAGGGCAGGGTGATGGGGTTGCACATTGCGTGGCCTGTAGTCATCCACAGTCATGTTCTGCACCTGCATTTGAAGAGGGACTTTGGAAACCTCCTGGTTTGTGGCTGCCTTGATAGTCCTTAGAACAGAACAGCCCCCAGGGACAACACCAATGCTCTCATGAGGTCAGTTCCTCCCCTGCTGCCTGGCCTGATGCTGGGTGAAATCTATCTTAATCCAGGTCCAGGAATTGTGGTGGTTCAGGATTGACTTTGCACAAAACTCTGCTGAGTGATCCAGCAATCCCAAGGAGTCATGAAAAACTGCTGGGGATGGTAGCCAGCTGGGGATTAAGGAGATTTGGAGATTAGGGTTTTACCTGTATTATAGTCACTTAGTGCTTAACAATAAATGACACTGTTTTCAGGTTAAAACAGGAGGAACTCTTCAGTGAAAGTAGCTGTGTTTTTGCTATCGGTTATCCAGACTGTCTCTGGAGCAAGTTCACAGTGTGTAACATTTTCACTTTTCAGCAAAGCAAAAGAGCCTCCCAAGAGTCAGCTTCCTCTTTGCCATGTTCCTCTGGTTCATCAAACACTTTTAATATGGTCATGGTGGAAACAGAAGTCTCCAGAAAAAGCAATTTTTAACATAACTCAATGATACATTTGTTAAATGCCAAGCACTTCCCAATTTTTTTACATTGCTACATGACTTTTTAGTTCAGTTGTTTTTTTAAAAAATAGTTTTGAGTCAGCAGAGCAACACAAATTAATGTCTACTGTCATTATGTGCTAGCAAAGGTTGCCTTGCCCCTGCAAAAAGGTCAGAATCTACACAAAAAGAAGAGAAAATCATCAGTATGTATAAATAGAGGTGTTCAACACAAGACAACGGTAATTATCTAACACAGCATAGCACACCAATGATTGCATATTAAATGTGAGAAGTCTGATTCACCTTTCATGCTCACGTTAAACAAGAATTTGTCAATAAAACTCCAAAATTACCTACTGCAAGGTTACCAGCTCACGGTGTTTTATTTCCAAAAAGGGCATTTTAATGCTGCTGCATGTAGAATGAAGATCAGTGCATGCTGGACAGTAGCTGTGTTACTTGCTTTAGGATATGGTAGTGATAAAAAGGTTAACCACAAAATCCTTATTCATTTAAATGCTGAAGATTACTCTCACCTCTCTATTTATATGCATTGAGATCTGTGGGTGTGCCTCAGGTGCCTCTTTGTTTAAGATTTAGGAAATCAGATGTGCACAGGAGAGAAGAAAGGATCAAAAGCTAAGCTCAGAGGAAGAAGCGCTGCCAAATCCTGTGCAAAAACAAAAGACAGAGAGAGACACCAGTTCAGGTGGATTTGATGTGATCAGATTTGGGTTTGCTTGGTTTGGAGGGAAAGGAGGACTTGAGCAATAGTCAGGAATGACTGCAAGAAGGAATCCATGTACTTCTCACTCTTGTATTTATTCAGGGCCTTCAGCTGCTCTTGCCTTGCCAAAGGCATTGGTATTAGGTCTGCAGCTATCCAGACAGGTGTCCGTGCACCATCATTTCATAAAAGGTTGAAGCTATTGGTAGTTTGGTACTGTCTCTGATCAAACAGAAGCAACCACGTTGGTATTACTTTTCAAAGGCCAGCTTGATGTATCAGCTCTCCTCTGTTATACAGCATAGGATCAGATACCTCCACCACCCACTTCTGTCTCCAAGCCCACTTGCACCAAAGCATTACATGCATACGCTTCGCTGTGTCCCTCCTGAGCTTCAACAAGGCTTTCTAGGAACCCACGTTGTCACTGTGCTGTTATTTACTTTAAGGTCCTTGAAGATGCCTCTTTTTCCCATAGAAATGCTCTGTCAGATGTAGGGAGGCTGTTGACCACAAGCATATACTCTTTACCCACATAAACTCTGTCCTACTCGCACACCTCTAAGCAACACTGAGAGCTATACTGACCAATGCCTCACTCAGCATGGAAACCTGGGCATTTGCGCAATGCAGAGACTTCCAATCGGATTTCCCAGTCCTCAGTAGCACTCTTGTACCCTTGCTCAGATGCGCAGGGACTTTCCTGTCTTGCCAGCTCAGCCAGGACTTGCGCATATAAGTGAATTTCACTTTTAAAGACGATAATTATTAAGAGAATGAATCATAATGCAGCTGGAAAGCCTGTCAGTTCAGCTCTGTCAAAAAATTACCCTCTAGAGAAATAAATTTCTTCAGAAGAAGCAGTTTCTCTGAAAGAAAGATAAGGCACTTTGCAAAAGAGAAAAGTCTTCCAGCTACTTGATTTTGTGGTTTTTTTTCAAACACAGCTTTGAGCTATGAGGTCGAGTTACATGACCTAATGATTCTGCAGTCCTCAAAGTCTGCGTGTGGATAAGTAAATGAGGAGAGAGCTGGGAATTTTGGCTCTTCTCAGATGGGTCACTCTGAAGTTGAAACCACCAAGAGCTCTTCCCTCTACTTTCACTATCTATAGTGTGTCTGTCACCAGGATTGACAGTTTCTTCCCCACCAGATCATGTCACTGGCTTTCACCCGTGGATTCACAGGTCATCTGGTTCGTATGTGATGCACTAATTAGAGCACATCTTTAAAATAAGCATTTATGTATCACCTGCCATTCTGCTGTGCTCTCCAAAAAAACCCCACACTTTGAAGACATAAGACAAGGGTGTGAAGAAACACTCTTAAAGACACTGAATCATATCCCTGACGCTATCATTCTCAAGGAGTCCAAAAATGCTGCACGTTCCTGGAGTAGTGCAGCCTGGTTGAAACACAGCAAACACACCTGACCATGGCTCAGTGCTGTTTTATTTTTCTTCAGGATGACAACTTTAACCAGTACCTCTAGAAGCACAAGTCAGATTTCAGGTCAACATGTTCAGCTTCCCACTGCTGCCTGCTGGGCTGGAAAGACTCACATGTTTTCCTAGTGCAGCAGCTGATAAATATATCAGGGAGGAGGAGGAAGAATAAGAAAAAAAACCCTCACATGCCCTCAAATGTGCAATTTTGTTCCACTGTTCTATGAAATACTTTTGGCTTTCAGCTTGTTTTCACATGGTGACATGTTAAAGCACACATGTTTCAGTACTCTGGAGAAAAAAAAAATATGAATTAATCTACTGCCATCAGCTTCCCAAAAGCAAGCCTTAGTCAGTTTTCCATGGCAGGCATTTAAAACTCTGCGTGTTTCTAATGAGGCCTACATATATTCAGACAGAAGAAAAAACATCCTTTAGGTATCTAACTGTTTCTACACGTGCTCCCTGAGGTCTGCATCACAGTATTTTTACTTTTAATTAATTGAATTGGGTTAGGATCAGGTGGCACTGCCATGCCTTAACACAACATGAGGCTGGTTGCATTGGGGGTGATTCAATAGAGGCAATAAGTTAACATTGTAATACTTACTCTCTAGTTCCTACTATTTTCATTGGAGCACAAATTTCCAAGGCACATTTGTGATTCTAGTTACAAGACAGCTAGATGAACCTTGTACCTGTATGGGGGATCCAGGAAGACCAGCACTGCACTTACGTCCCACTTTTATGCAGTGTTTTCAACAGCTTAATAGTGTATACTGATTTTGAGGAAGAATTACACCCATCTCTGGCATTAGTTAAGCCACAGCACACATGGTATTTTACAGCAGTCCTGCTAGGTCACAGCATGGATTCAACCCTAACCATGGGCTCCTCAGGAACATGGTAAAGATGTCAGCTTCAGCGCCCCGTTCTGTTCCCGACATCCTAAATGTGCTGGGTGCGGGACAGCGTGCAGGTCAAGCTAGACAGCTCAAGCTTTTACAGAATATTTAGGAAAATAAACATGTCAAGCCAAAATGTGCTTGTTCACAGCACCCAGCCATGCAGACAGCAGGCACTACGGTTATGTGTTATCCTCGTCCCTTTCCATGTTCCCCCTCCCCGCAAAACTTTCAAGCACTGCAAGAGTAAGTTGTAAACAGAACAGCCTATGGCACAATTTTTGCTTTCATTCCAGGATGTCCTCTGTGTGGCTAAATGAAAAGCCTGGGTCAAGTTTCAACACTGCTATGGGAAGTGAAATCTGAGGCTGTTGTGGAAAAGGGGTTTGCAAAGTTGGGCAGCAGATGTTAGTCCAGAAGGCTAATACCTTGGGAAGAATCTTTTCCCCACAGCATGAGGGAGCTGGGTCTGGGCAGCAGCAAGTGACCTGGGCATGAACAATCCAAGGTGTTGCCCATGGTCAGCCTGATGACACTATACTTCAGAAAAATGGGTCAAGGGCATGTTGTAATTCTGCCTTGGACAGGCTGGCACAGCTCCTGCTGCTTTAGTGGGCACCGCACACACTCGCCTGAGAGCCTAGCATGACCTGATGCAGGCTAAGGGAGCTAGCCATGCCCTGACACTGCTGCTTCTATTCACAGATATTCCTATTGTCAGATGTCACAGTGAGAAATCAGAAAACTGAACACTACCTCATTTATCCTCCCTACAAAAACTCATCACTTCATAAACCTTTCTTCATCCCTCCCTTTCTTGTCAGGCTACATACACCTGCCTAGAAAATATAACTGAGAAAAGAGGGTGGGAGGTATCAGTCGTTGCTTTACATGATTTGGCATTAGCATGTCACCAGCGTATCAGGGGACTCATCGGAGGCAGGAATAGCAGGTGACTCACAGGCACTGTGTCTGCACATCCCTGGTTCAGGTAGCGTATTCGCTAATCAGATTTTATGTGTCGTGCAAGTGAGAGGGGGGATTTGTCAAGGCTGAATCCACCTGGGTTGGCTGTCAGCGTGGGTTCTCCACCGCTTGGTTCACAATCTGCTTCCCTCGCTTGTTGAGATTAGTTTGCCTCAAACGTGCAATTTTGTTCCACTGCTCAGTACCCAGAGAGGAGAGCTTGCTGCCAGGGCTGGGTGAAGAGCAGAGAGGCTCTGCATGGGGCAGTTCCCTGAAATGGTGGGGCTCTAAGACATATGTCCTACTTGCAGGTTAGTACAGCTGCACCCATGCCACAGAAGGGCAGGTGTCACAGCGTGCATAGCCCCAGGAGAAGCACCTGTGCTGACATGGCTCTGGTTCCCTGCACACACATGCCCTCAGAGAGCTTGTTCAATGGTCTGTGCTGCACAATTCACATCCTAATACATGGACTCAGATCTAGGTCAGCAAACTTGCTTGTTAGGGTGGTAGCCTGCACATGCTGCAGAGAGAGCTGCCTTGCAGTCTTTGCTTTACTACATCGCTAAAGGAAAACAGGTCTTATGGCCATCTTTTCTACCCCCCTCACCTCTTGCATTTTCTGCCAGTGTGGGAGACAGAATCCTTTCAGACACGGATGGGATTTCCCAAGGAGTGTGTTGCTCTGTGTCAGGTGTTTTGCTGCAGAGTGAGTCATGAGTGTCCTGGAGACTTGGTGACATGATCTTTGCTGGCTCAGCAGCTCCCTGCTCCTCTCAGCTGCGGAGAACAGCATACTGCTTCCATTACTGTCTCTAATTAAATACTGGGAGGATATCCAGGACTAGCACTAAGTCACTCAGCCATAATTTGGCTACTAGCACATGTTTTCCCATGCTCCAGGGGGAACCCAGGCTACAGAGGAAATTCCTTTGGTTGGGAGATCCCTCCATGAGATAGGGCAAAGCCCAGGGCTGTCCCCAGGAGCCAGAGGAAGACAGCTTGCACAGCAGTGCCCTTCTGTCTTTTTTACTTCTCCAGTGCCTGGTAGGGGCTCTCCATTTGCAATGCAGAGACTCCTGTCAGAGCCTACTGCCCTGCTTCCAGGCCAGCCAGTGTCCCGGGCCTCCCTTTTCTGCTTGAAATGTTCCCATGAAGTGATCTCTGCAGCTGTTTGGTTGGTATAATCTACACTTTATCTTGGTCCCCATGTGAAATTATTTGCTTAGCTCCAGTTCATGGACCCTTTTGCCAGGCTAGAGGTTGCATCTGAATTTGACTGCCTGTAGGCTCCACCTTCTCCCATAGCACTTCTGGGAAGCCCACATGACTTGCCTTTGTGACCCCACGCCTGTGCCAGCCCTCCCACCCAGACAGACCACAATAAGGCATGGTGTCAGCCCAAACACCTCTTTTTTCCTGATGTATGCCACTCGAACCCTTTCTGGTTGTGTCTTTCTCTCAAAATACAGTGTGAGGAGAGGTAGGATCAAGTAAAGTTTCAGAGCATGGTCCAACTCATATAACCTTAGATTTAGTACACATCCTTACAGTCTGTGGTAAACCTCTGCCTTGCTCAGACACTGTTCTACCCTGTCCTCCTGTCCTTCTTCCAAGCACATGCAAATAGCTTAAATGAGCCAGGAAGATGCTCTTGCTCCAACCAAACAAATGCAGCTCAGAATATGAGCTTGAGCCCAGTTTTCATTCCTTTCCAAGTGGATCACCAGTTCTTCTGCACTAAGAACCTATTTTGACACTATTGGGCCTGCTGGGCCTGCTTGAGCTATCCCACAGTTATGTCTGGATACTTGGGCTGTATGTTCCTTTTTTTTTTTTTTCCCCCCCTCTTTCTCCTATGCTGACATCTGCCAAGACCATCTCAGCTTTCTACCTCCAGATTTTTTCATTCTGGTTGCTGTTCGCCAGGCAGCAGAGAAGGCTGCTGGGTGCTTCAATGCAAGTTGTCATCCTTGTACTGATGGATCACAGTCTCATACTCAGTGAACAGCAGAAAGCCTGCATGTATGCATGGTGAACTAGCCCACTCCATCCTGTACAGAGATGTGGATAGCATCAATGTGAATGTAGTTACACCCATCTGGGTGTGTGGGAATATGCAATGGCAGCATGCCATTTACGCTGGGCTGGCTTCTACATTCTCTGGTAAGAACATTTATTCTGTTTCAGAAGTTGCCTGCCCCATTCCTCTTCAGAGACATGGGAAGGGAACAGGCACCCAAACTTTAGTCAATTCAATGCATGTTTCCATGTCTTTGCACAGATTGACCTTTGGTGGGCAATTTTCTCCGTGGGTGACTGTGATCCAGAGGGAGGTACCTCCCCAGGAGTGCAGCAGGCAGGTCAGAAATCCCTTATGCTCAGTATTTATTTCATCCAGAGCCACCGGAGGGAACTTTGCACTCCTGGTACCTGACTTAGGATCTAATGGGAGAATGGGGCTAAAATCTTTTTGCATGAATGCTGAAAGGGTTTCTTTCTAGTGCAGCATCAGAGATATACCCTTTATGGTTGAAAATACTTGCTGTTGAATGATGTTTACCAGAAAGAAACATCTGAGGAGGATGTTTCTGGGAGACTCAGCATGACGAGGAGAGTAAGTTTGTCTGTTACGTATCTATTTACCTATATCACTTGCTATAGGCATCCTTTCCAAACAACATAATGTAATAAAAGTAAGTTTCCCCATCCTAGCAACAGCAAATAGAGCAGAATTATATCATTTGCAGTGCTTAACCAGGGAAGGGGGAAGGTGCGAGAGTATCGAGGTGATGACATAGGAAGTATAAAAAAAGAAACCTCATGTGTCTGGAGAAAACAACAGTGACTGAGTACCCTGGCCTAAAAGGAAAAGACCCATGTGTGCAGCAAAACTGTGGGGGTGTGGGGAGTTACTCAGAGGCAAAATGTGAGAAGTGATAATGAAATGTGGTGCATATGATGAACTGCAGTTAAAATACAATTGACAAGTGGTGAGTTCTGCAGAGCTGCGAGAGAGGTGGGTTTGGAGGGGGGACAGAATGAGGCTGCAGCTGCTCTGGCTCTTCAGCCTCTTCCAGACCCTTCCCTCCTCCCAGAGGCTGAGCGCTGCTTCAGGGAAGGGATTTTGTTAGAGCCTAGCTATTGGAAGTGGAGGTGATACTTAATCCCTTTCTCAGTGCCTGAGGGGAAAAGGACTGAAGATGGAGGTAACACGTTTGGGGGTGAGGGTGCAGAAACAGGGAAAACAAATATGCTGCTAACCCAGCCACAACGACAACCCTTTGCACTCTGCCCATAGGATAGGCTTGGTGGTACAACAACCCCCACTCTTACTACAAGTGCTCTGGCTAATGTGCATTATTTGAGATGAAGGGGACTGGAGTAGACAAGGCTTTGAGCAGTAATGCTGGCAGTGCATCCCAGGAGCTGGATGGTACAGGGGTGTCAATCTCTTTACCATAGCTGCTGCAGCAAGCTTCAGGCTTGCTCAGGGTCCCCACTGAAAACCAATAAACTTACTGACCATTGTAGATGAACACAGGATTAACCAACTTTAATCTTTTGACTCATTCTGTAGTTTTTAAGATGGCTCTGTCAAAACTTTCTGACAATGACTTTATTATGAACAAAAACTAGACATAAACAATGATAGAGTTCTGCAGTTTTGTTCTGTTTTTATCAGAGCCTTCTCTGATGTCTCTTTTCATTTAAATTTTAAAAAAAGGAAAGAAAAAATGGGGCAATATTTTATTGCCCCTGCAGCTAGAGTGAACGCACAAGCAACAGTGCTGTAAGCCTCCTCCATTCATCAAAACTGAGTGTTAAATTCAAAATCTACTTTAATCATTAAAATGTCATCACCTATTTGATCCTTGAGACTTTCCTGACCACCCCAATGTGGAGTGTATGAAATATTTTTAAAGTCAAGCAGTTAGTTCTGCTGCATGATTTCCCCATGGCTCTCTCACTGTGAGCTATTTTGAGGAATGTCTGAGCTATGTGCCTCATGTATAACACAGGAACACCTCAGCTGATACACGCATGTGTGTTTGTGTTTATAATCACTTGTGTCTTAAATTTTCCTTCTAAGGTACGTGCATTTTGCTGCTTGTGTCCAGAACAAGGGGGATGGTGATTCAGGACTGTGGTCATCCCCCAGGTCTCTGCCCCTTTGCAGAAGAGCTGGAAGAGCGAGACCAGCCACAGCAGTGCACAGTTCTCCACCATCACTTGCATGGCTGGCAGAGGTGAGTTTAGCCAAAGTCTGCAGGCCTTGTGTTGAAGCTGTCAATAAACATTCGTATGTTCCTTCTTGTTGACACTTTTGCAAGGAAGGTCCTTTCTTATAGATAGCTCAACCAGATGTTCACTCCTGATAACTGCTTGAATTGCTTCAGGTAGAATCACCAGCCTGGGCATTAATGAGCTGTGCGCGGCACCTGCTTTTTGCTTAGTGCAACTACTCCACAAGTGAAACGTGTTTACCCACACAGAGCCTCCCCTTCTCAACAAGATAAAAAAGGGATATATATACATATATATGTGTATATATACATATATATGCTTTTTCACATCAAACATGGATTATTTCATATGTCTTTCACTGATAGAAACATAATAAGCTTTCCTAAGGTGCTAGTTTCAAAAGCTCAGTAAGCAATAGTGATTCTGTACTGTAAAAGCTTTTAGGAAAGCCTCAACTCACAGCTGTGTACAATGAACTCCATGCTGAACTAAAGCTTGTTAGCTGGTATCAAACACCAACCCAACACCTCAACATGGACAATTGCTTGAAGTAAGCAGACATTAACTTCCGTCTCCATTGGAGCTAGTTGTTACTTTATTCTTGGTGAGAAGAGATGATAAAATAAATTGTAGATGGACTAAAATAGGATCCAAATCAGCCATGCCCACAGTTAAGCTGTTCAGCACTGCTGTTCGCCAGGGCCTGAATTACTCTACAGGAGCTGTCCCTTAGATGTTCCTCCAAGGACTTTTTTTTCCTCCATGTCCAGGACTGTGACAGCAGGAGGTCCCTCCCTTGCCTTGTGAGCAAGCTGTCACCCCTCTCTCTCAACATCTGCTGGATGAGGAGCTTTATCCCTTCCCTAAGGGTGTTCCCAGCTTCCCATCCTTCCATCCACCATCACCTTCTCTGCTCAGATGCTCACTGGCAAATATTTCCTCATCCAGGACTGTGCCCCCCTGCACTGCCCTGCCACATCCATCAGCCCTCCCCAAGAGATTCCCAAGCAGGAGGTGGGGGCCAGGCAAGCAGCAGAGCCTGGCACCTTCACAGAGTGGGGCCAGGAGGTCGTGGAGCACCAGGGCCTGGGCAGTCCTTTGTCTTGCTGTAACCTGTCTCATGAACAAACTCAGGCTGTTTTTAGCTGTTAATTAAGGGATCCTCAAAGGCCCTGTGCTTCCTTCTCTAACAAGCACGGTTATGTTGCTGTGTGAGCCTTGCTTGCAGATCTCAAGGTTATTTTTTTCTGTTATGTGCTTGTTTCCTTCTCCTAGGCAACCCTCACATCACCTTGGATGGTGTGCTCACCTTTTCCCACTTACCGCTTAAGAGGCACAGATTTTGTTTACTTCTCTTACACACCCAGCTGTCCTTTCCAGAGCTTTGGTGTAAGAGCAGCTGTGCAGGTCTGCAGACATGCTCTCCCCTTTGGCTGTGACAGAAGACAATGCAGCCAAGCCCTGCTTCCCTGCTGTATTAATTATTAATGAAGCTGAACACTGGAGCAGTTCAGCTGAAGCAGCACAAAGGAGAAAGGAATGATTCATACCCACTCTTGCTAGTGCTTTCAGAGTAATTAACTGGATTTCCAGTGACCCACAATTAAACCCTCCTTCCCTGCCCTTTTTTTAAAATCAGGCACAAAACTCTACCCTGTTACAGGAAATGTCAATTTGGCAGAGGCAGAGTGGTCTGTATATGACTCCATCAGGCCACATACAAACCAGCCCCACAATGATACCTGAAATGCAATAAAGGGTTTGGATATGAAGCCTGTTTCAAAGGGTTTTTTTCACCTATTGATCTGTTTTTCACAAAAATATGCTGCTCTATACAGAAATGAACGTGTAGAGATTAGCATGTGCCCAAAGCAGCATTTCCATGCCATGCCATGAACACACAAAATGCCATCATGAAGCCAATGACTGGCCCAGATGCTTCCTCATGGTGCTACACTGGTGGTGTGGCACTAGGTTGTGCACCCTAGGGTTGTGGCACAGCCAGCAGAGTTCCTGCAGTGAGGGTCGCCTTGGGTGCATGACCTGTCCCCAGAAAAGTGGTGAGAATGCACTGCCTGCTGCTGGGTAGCTACTGGGAGGGGAAGGGGAAGCACCGGGATTTCATCTCCATTCTCCCTGAATCCAGTACAGCAGAGGACAGCTCGGGTACCACCGTGAGGATACCTTTTGCTGAACAGAGCCAAAACCTAACGTCTGTTTCGCAGGGAAAAAGCTGCCATTAGTGCTGCTAGGGAGGGCTGTGGCTTCAAGGAGAGCTGCAGGACTCTGCAGAGAGGCAACAGAATATTGCCCGAACATATTTAAAAAAAGCCCTCCAAGCTTTTAAGGTTGGCTGGGGGTAAGCAAGAGTACAGGTAGCCAAACAGCTCACCCTGCTCGCCACACCACTGCCCACTAGTCCCTGTACAACATAACTCGGTTTTCCCCGCTTGCCAAGCATGAAGCCCTGAGGATTTTGCCAGCCCATCAACCTGCCAGAGAAACATCCCACATCTCCACCCATGCTCCCTCCTGCCTGGCAGCCTCTGCAAACAGCCCACTGGGAGCAGAGAAGCTCCAGCACTGCCACCACAGCCATCCCATGGGGAAACAGCACTGGGGCCTCATCACCATCCCTGGCTGGTAGAGCATGGGACCGGCAAAACCAGCAGAGCAGAAGGCCTGAGGCTTGAAGCCACCTGAGTAAGACACAAGGGCTGAATGGGATCTGCAACAATACATTTTAAAAGGGTATCCCTATTAGTCTCTCTGGACAGCTGTGGGTCATTGAGTGGCACCAGCTGGTATTAATATTTATGCAGGTGTTTATTCCCTTGCATAGGGAATTTTTGTGGGAAAAAAAAAGGACAATGCTATTGAATACTTCTAATAAAGTGTGAGTTTGAGAGTTGCTTTGCCTATCTCCAAGGGAAAAAAACCCCAACCATGTCTTGTTCAGTTACAAGTCATGCTGCTCAAGGCTTTTCCAGCTTGGACAGCCTAATGGATAAATTGATTGAATACTAATGGTGTTCATTAATACAAATTCCTGACTGTGGAAGAGGGCACTAGGAGACAGCCTGGGTGTTATGGCTCCCACTCTGTGTCCCTGCTGGGGACACTGCCTGGCACCACACCTACCCTGGTCTTGCAGGGCTGTTGAGTGTTACAGATCAGAGGTTGCAGTTTGCTGCAAACAACATAACACCCCAGTCCCATTTTGGGAAGCAGGATTTGAAGACCCTTCAAGTTTACAGACTGGTCTGTCTGGTGCTGTCTGGCTCCAGGTGAGGGGGCAGCAGGGGCAATGATGCTGCAGGGAGCACAGCAGGTTTCCCTCCCACTGCAGCTGCTGCTGGCACTACTTGGGAGACTTTTAGGGATGCATTTCAGCCTCAGGGCACTGGTGGTTTTCCTGGGGAAACTCATCCCTCTGATTACTTCAGTGCAGCTGGCACCCCAGCCTGTGTGCTGCATTTAGCAATGAGCAGCTACTCTGGCTGAGCCTGGGCAAGTCTGCTGCAGCCCCACATGAACAAGAGATCAACTGTGCAGGCCAAAACACCAGTATTGTAAGAGTGAGGGGTTTTTGGTTGCTCTTTAATCCTTTCCAAAGCAGCAGAGTGTCTGTGGTTGAGACATTCCTGAAGTGAGGCTTTGTTCCTCGGTTTCCTCCCATTTCTCCCTCCCTGACCTCAGTACCTGCAGACCCTCCATAGCTTTCAGCACGAAGGTCCAGGTGCCTACAGCATTGGGGGACTGAAGAGATCAGAGGACACAGCAGGAGGTTATAACTGTGCTAAGAACTGTCAAAACCCCAGGCAGATGGCAGTAATATCTTTTTTATTATTATTTTTGCCTGTTTTTCTATAAATTTCCTTGAAACATTTTCCCCTTCCCTTTCTTCACATGTGTGTTTTGCTGAGAGTTTCATACAGTACTTCAGGCAAACCCAGACAGACCATTTTTGATAAGTTGCAATGAGATCTCCTTAGCTAATTGCACTAGAAGGTAGCTTTGTGGGTAATCTTCAGCAAAACTGGAGGTGTTAACAGAGATACTCTTCTCCTGAAAAAGCATGCTGGCTCACAACTGCTGTATCCTGAGCATGTTCCTTCTACATACACTTAACACCGTTAAGTGGAAGTGTACTGGAGGGTGGCACTCACTGCCCTGTACCTCTCCCCACTCCCTGCAGCACTTTGCCCCTTCCCACAGCTGCCTGGTGCTGGGGGTGGGAGGCAGAGCGCCCCCAGGAAGGCATCTGCCACTCCTCCTGTATTTGGGGTGCACTGGGAACCATCATGCTTCTTTAATGGGCAGTACTTGCCAGGGAAATGATATCTCCAGAAAAGCAGCTCTTTCTCCTCAGGTCCAGGAAATGGATGCTCATTGTAAGTCCCCATTACCGCCGCTGCCAGGAAACGGCCCACGCACCAACACCAGCTGCCGACATGTCTGGCTGTCCTCTAACTTTTGAACCCATAGCCAAATTTTACCACATTTAAGGGCCTGTATTTCTAGTAGTTTCATGAAAATAAACAGCCAGCCGGAGGAGAAAAACCCCACGCATGTGCAGGGGTAGGCTCAGCCAGGAGCTTACAACTTCAGAAGAAACATCAGAGAAGAAGAAAACCAGCCTTGTAAGATCTGAACTCATAGAAATGTGCGGTTGTCCTATGGTGAGTGTTCGTCTCCCACTGAGAAAGAGCCCATGGGAGCATGTGAAGTGGGATGCTGTCACTGTTGAGCAACCTGGACAGTGCTCTGGCATGTCTCAGGACAAACTGCAAAACAATCCTCTCCTGCCAGCCAGGGAGAGTTTCTTCCAATGCCAGCAGCACAGTGCTCCCTCCTGCAGAGATTTTGGGACAGTGTCCCCAGAGAGTGAGAAACTGGGGGAAGGGGCCAGGCTGACCTCCAGTTTTTGGTTGTGGGGAGTCTAAGCACTAAGCACATGAGGGAGGCTTTGCTGCTCCTGAGATATAACCGCCTCCCTTAGGGACAGGGGAAGAGCAGTACGTGAAGCATAAGCTCCAGGAGCTGGTAAGGCCATCCAAGTGCAAAGTTATTTGGTGTACGTGGAAGTGAAAGACACACATTTGAAAATGCACACACACATCTGTGCACACAGCTTAGTTGTACCACAAGAACAGAAAGCAGGAGCCTGCCTCCATAAACTGCACCCCTCCCTTCCTGCGAGGCATCTTCTCCCCTGGCTGGTCGTGGCCGTGTTAACCAACACAGTGAACCAACCCTGTTAAACTCAGCTGCCTGATGACGGGAGAAGGCAACCCAAATCCAAACATACGCTTGGGTAGGAGAAAGAAGCAGATCTGCCCAGTCCTTCTGGATGCCCTCACCTCACGGGAAGCCTGGCTGATGAGGGCTGTGCTCATTAAAGAAATAGGTGGAGGCACATGTGCAATTACACCCTGCTGCCCCAGTTCAGGTGTGGAAAACAGTGCCAATGCTGTGCTGCTAATGCAAGGTGACACACAACCACTGCTGTGAACGGCACAATGCAATGGTACAAGCACTGCATCTCCACCTCCCCTCCCCATGTGGCTCACAAGCCCAGGACCTACACTGGCATTAAGAGGGACATGACTGCCAGCATGCCAAAATGGAGCAGTGCCTTTTCCCTCCTACAAGCATGTGGGGAAGGAACCGAACAATGTAGAAGGTTAAATGAGAATATCAGTGGAGACTGGAGGCTGTTACTAGAAATAGAGACAAAGTTTTTTGTCTGCAAAGAAAACACTTTGCTGTTTTGCAATAAAGAGCCCTACTGCTTTATAGTTTGAAAAATACTGTAATAGAAAAAGCCCTTCCAAAGGGCACTTCCCTTTCCTTCACCCCACACCCCCACCCCATCATTTGCACAAAGGACCAGCCCATTCTCAGGCAAAGCTAAACAGAAGTGAATTTCACATCTCATTAAATACCTTTGAGGGCAGAACCTCTGTCACTAAGCAGTGTGTGTGTGTGGCTCCCAGCTTGCACAGCACATCCCTCATTTGCACCAAGTCCTGATCCCCAGAAAGGTACTTGCAAGCACAGAGTGAATAAAACCAGCTAACACAGCTGCTCTATCCTGGAGCCTCAAATTTTTGCATGTCAGCTTCCAGTGATTTGGCTTCCTTGCCAGCAGCTGGTTTTTCTTGCTAGACAAAAAGGTGGACTGAGGGATGATTGTGTTATCTGTCTCTGCATGATCAAACCATATCTTAACCTTCTCTTGAGTAAGATAAATAGGTCATATTCATTGAATCCCACTAGATGGCAAGATTCAAGGTTGTTATTTTCCCATTGCATTTCCGCCTCCCCCCCCACCAAACTGCATCTCTGAGCTTCACTACCAAACTTGAACACCATGATTCCAATAACATCCTTAGCAATAAAGCTTGTTTAAATAGTTTCCCATTTATTACTTCTCAAGTATTTTTTTAGCCTTTTACAAGAACACCTTTGTAAGGACCATTTCTCTGAAGCTGCGATCAGCACAGCATCACCACACATGTGATGTATCATTGATTCCTTGGTAGTCTCTCAGCTGATAAATGTGCTTATTAGAGACATACTACCCCAGTTTATGGGAGGGAATGAGAGAGAGAGAAAGAAAGAAAGAAAGAGAGAGAGAGAGAGAGAGAGCAAGATTGCTTTGAAGTCAGGCCAGGGCTGCTTCTTTGTTCACTGGAAGCTTTGTCTTTGTGGTACATGAAATAAGTAAACACAGATAATTTTAAAACTCCACAGAGCACTTCTGTTCTCTTTCCACATCCCAGCAAAGATCCTAAAACCATAAGAACTGCCTTATGTGGGACCTTGTAACAAACCCAGGTGCCAGTGGAGGTCCACAGCCAGCTGGATTATAAAGGCAGCTTTTTATCAGCTGGTGCTGCTTTTTTCATCAGAGAAGGGACACTGCTCAGTGTCTCCGCACACAAGTGATCCGTTGTATCAAATAGGCTTTGTGTTAGGCTTCAGCCAACACCATAGTTTAGGAGGTCTATGCCGGCAGTGGTCAGGACAGCCAATGTAAGTGCTAACCACAGTCTGCAAATGCAACAGGCTATGCACAACTCTTAGTTTCACTCAATGCTGCAGTCAGTCAGGGTCTGAAAACTAAAGATATTTGGAGTTTTAGTTTTATGGAGAGTTTCAATTATCAGAAGATACTGAAGTTTTTAAGCCACCTTTACCTGTTTCTGTCTACCCTCACGTAAAGAGGGCTCACAGGCGTTTGCTGTAGGCCAGGTCCTACACATGTACAACGCACGCCTACTGTACTTTGATTACTACACGCTGCATAACATGTATTTTCTTTTCTAGCCTTCTTCAGATAAACAATGGTCTCTGCTGCAAATTAGAGATACTGGTAGTGTAGGCATCTCAGCTCCACAGATGCTGGAGGGGGACAGGGTAAGGGCTGGTGGGAGTGACAAGTTCAACATCTGGAGTGAACTGTGCAACGTGACTGCTGAGTTTCTCATCTGTATTAGCTGCCTGCACAGCTCATCAGCAGTAGACAGTTAATGCTGTCTGGGGCCACGCATCCTGTATCTTCTCACTCTCACGCTCACTAAAGGCTATTTAACCAGGTATGAAGTCATCCTCCTCCTCGTGCTCCCATGCTAAAGGCTTGTTTAGCAGAGATAGTCATCACACATTTTTAGTCTTTAAAGCTGTGCTAAACTCTGCATTGTATTTTTTTTTTTTTTACTTTCTAAGTGTCCATCTTAAATACATACATAGCTCTTACTACCACAATAACTCCCAGGACTTCAAAATAGTTGCTTTGTAAGACGGAAAAAAATTCAGCTTTATATCTAGGGAACTGAGACAGAATCAGACTCAAACTCAATCTTCCTAATGTCCATATCAAAGTAATGGGATTGCTTTTGATGAGATCAGATTATTTTAGTTGGAGGGTATTTCTCCCTGCCCAGGTTTTGCTCCCAGTTTGTGACTCTGATTTGTTTGGACTTCCTATGCTCCGTTATTACTTTGGTGAATTTCTCAACAAGTTTGACAGGAGGAAACTGGAGATCTTCTTTACCTTGCAGGTTAAACTAAATTGAACCAACTAAAGACTTTTATAACATCTATTGAACTTTTCTTTTTTTTTTCCTCTCCTGGAAAAACTAAGCTATTCACAGCTGGTAGAGAAATTGAGAAATTGGACTGGCCATCCCAGTAAACACTGTGTATTAGCAGCTGTGACTTGTTTTAAATGCAGCAGAGATCAAGCAAATGGAGCTGCAGGTATTCAGACTATTTGTCTCATTAGGAAATAGAGGAGTCATTAATTAAAAAATACATTCAAGTCCTGTAGTAGCAGCTGGCTGCAGTGAAACAAGGCACCCACTTTGGTTTTGCTCTGAAACTTGCCTATTCTGATGCATTATTGCCTTGCACAGAGATGGATAAAGTGCTGCTGAAGGATGCAGAAAGCAGTGGGCTAATCCTGCCAGCCTCAGGCTAACCACGTGCACACCCGTGGTACCTGAGCTCCTTACCGAAAAGGGTTTCGTAGAGCTAACAAGAATTTGGGATTCCTACTTCCCTTCATAATAGCTGTGATGTATCCAAACCATTTTCCCATTAGGGCTGCTGGGAATGTGTGAGGATGAGCCTGCCAAGAGTGACAGGCACCACCCAATTTATCTGCCCTACCACGTTCAGTACAGCATCCTCATCTTCCTACTACAGCACCTGCCAGCCTCTTCTGCCACCAAGGTGCAATTAAAAAGGAATCCTAAGGACTGCAAACTAACCCCAAACCCAAATAAAGATCTAAACAACTTAAGGAAAAAATGGACATAAATTTTTTTGGTATTTATTCAGAAACTATTTTCTGTTAGGCAAACCAACCAACCTGTAAACAACAAAACCCTCACTCTGATCAAGGAAAGGTGCACGAAACCACTAAGAACTGGACCTGCATTAAGACCACATTTCTTCTTCAAGACAACAGCTGTCATTTATTGGTTTTATTTTAAAAAACAATTATTTTTATAATCTACTTGGAGCCAAGACGGTCTGGTCAATATTTAACTATGGTACTGATTTTCTTTTTAGTTTGTGGTATCCCAGCATATTGCTCCTCTAGGCAACCTGTAGTCTTCTAGTTTATTTAAAACGGAAGTTTTATTTTCTCAGGATAAGCTACTTTGGCCACTGAAGCCAACAGTAAAATTTCCTGAAGACTGAGACTGAATGCTAGACTTTTCTAGATAACTGTATAGCACCTTTGTGAAGTAGACTTCTTTATGAAATACCACATTTGACTGACTCTTCCAATTTGCCCCCATGTTTATTTTGTATTATCTGTGCAAAACAGCATGATAACAAAACTATGGTTACCAATTTGTTCTGGCGCTTTTAAGATGTCACAACTATGGATGCATGTTAAACAAAAATTAAAAAAAAATATTTCTTGCAAAAGAAAATAAAAATACAGTAACTAGGCAGAATCAACCCATGCTTTTATTTCCATTGCATATAAAATTTCATATGAAGGTATTGATGTACAGTACTATCCCATAGGCTGTAAGAGAGGCTAAGAAACCAGTGAAAGAATAGTCATGTGCAATGTTCACACAAGGTGCCACTCTCAAGACATACCCAAAGGAAAAATCAAATTAAAACAATAACAAAAAATTGTTCAGGATTCCTGTTGTTGTAGTGTCCCTTTTATACCATTTAAAACAAAAGCAATCGATTTCCTTTGGACCAGGGCTGCTAAAATCTACAGTTTGTGTCAAAAAGGAGGCTCTGTTTTTCCTTGAAAAAGAATCTCTCCTTTCACAAAGAAGTCACATGCTACAAGGGCTGGGCACCATGGGAATGGAGGAGAGGTATTCACCTCACTCTGGCAAACTCACTGATACCAGCTCTCAGTCATCTGGAGCCATGTGACAAGTCAAACAGCAAAAGATGCTCAGTCCAACCTGCAAACCTAGTATTAGTGTTGTTAAAAGATTTAAAGGTACACCACTCTCCTGCAGATCTAGTGCATTAAGCTATACACACCTGTACAAAGCCTTAGATAGTTCTATACAAAACAAAACTTGGGCTGCTTACAACACTAATATTGGCATTGGAAAGCATTTCCAAGATTAAAGTAGTCTTTTGTCCTACCTCATGGATTCTGCTTCTACTGTCATAATTTGTGCTACTAAATAAAGAAAGAATATAACAGACAATTATAAAAGTAGTGTATGAGTTATACCTTCTCAATTCCAATTATTCCATTTCCCAATGAGCTTTAAAATAAAATGCTTATTAGAGATGCTTTCCAAACTGTTCCAGTGCAATTCAATACTGAAATACAGCTTTTTTTTTTGCTTTTTTTAAGCAAAAAATAATCCCCAATGATAGCTTGTAAAAAGATAATCAGAGAAGCAATACGATTATATTGCCAGAAATCTGGAAAAGCTTGAACTTCCAGTAGGGTCATGAATGAAAGCTCAATGTAGTATCATGCGTATTAGCTCGTATGAGTAACCTCGTCATTTAGCAACCAAAATATGGTAGAAATGCCCAGCCCTAGCCCCACAGCTACTTTACTTGAAAATGCAGCAAAACAGAAGAAAATATTGTTTAAAGTTAAGGCACAGCCCTGGGACCAAAGACCTGCAGCTTTTTTTATTGATATATCTTTATGTATTTTATACTTTTCTTGAATCTTCCATAAACAAGCTCTAAGGTGACACAGAATATATTACAGGAGAAAAAATGTACAAGGAATATGTATACACAATAATCATTCTCTCACCAAGAGTTTCCAAATATAGCAACACCATCCTGACAAGGATGATGTTATAATAAGAACTGATAATTTACAATTAACATTACAGTATGTACATTACAATAAATACATGGTTGTAAACAGAGACAAACAAGACTGTATTACAGGTAAGGTCATTTGGTGAGAAAAATGCATGGCACAAAATAAATAATGCATTTGAAAAGAACTGTCAAAGCTTTCTGTAAAATCCATTTAATTCAAGTTTTTTAAACTTCTGAATGCTATTTGTTCTATCTATATTTTTTCATTATTGTTTTTTAACAATGACACAAAACAATTTAAGAATTCAAATACAGCATTGAGTACAGTAACTTGCAAGCTAAAGTGTACTGTTATAAGCAAGGTGAATTTTCTTTTTTTCCCCCCACTCAATACTCACTCACTGCATTTTCTTATGGCAAAAATATTCAGCACACATAAAGCCACTTGTAAATTGTATTGTTTTAAAGCAGTGTGCAATGCTAAAACACACTTTGGCAAAAGAGGAAAAAAAGATTGTACAGTGCATTATATCCCCATTTGTTAAGAAATATTATTCTCTATAATGTGATTGTCCACATGTATGGATGTATACCTCACAATATGGTGTTATTCTTTTCATTTACTTTCAGTTAGTGCAGATACAAAAACTTTTCAGGTCCCTACTGGTTATTTTGGAATTTATATTGCTTTTCCATTATTAAGGTTCCAGGCACTCTTAGGGACTGAAAGGATCTTTAGATGGATCAAGTTCAGGAAGAAATTATGAAGAATGAAAAAAAAGAATTAAAAAAGAGTCAAAAACTGAAAAAAAATCCCATGAGTTCTCTTCATTCTCTTTCCTCCATCATCATCTTCTGTGCTAAGGCCCTGTGAGGGCTAAAGGTAGAGAAAACTATGGATACAGAAGAATGCAAAATACATTTAAAAGCTGAATTATTAGGCAACCGTTTTTAAACAGTTTTTTAGTCTAGATTGCAGACACTTTAAAAATCCCCACTGTATCTGCAAATTTACTACAAAAGAGGAAATAATGGTTGTTGCTATCTTCTTCTGTTAAGAAGCCATCTCGGTACTGTCATTTTACCAGAACTTTACAGAATGGGAGCCTGCTAGCTTCCTTATGCAACTAGTTCCCATCTTCTATGTTCAAAACTACAATTTCAATGAAGAGTAAAGCAGAGGAAATAGAATTCCTTCTTTCATATGCCTAAACAACAGGACTGGAAAACCACGAATACAAACTCCTACTTCTCTTTAACTTTCCAAGTTACAGAGGCGTTCTGTACCAATCAAACTGAAAAGCAGGATTCCCTCAGCACAAGCTGAATAAAGGATTACAAGATCAGAGATTGAAATAATATGGCGTAAACTACAACTCTCAAGATGCATTGCTCATTTACTTAAAAACATAAAAAGAAAAGACTGACCTGGCTCTTCTTGCAACAAAGACATGAAAAAATAATGCTTATCATTAATTTTATGTTGTACACAACTCAGATAAGCAAGTGTTTTAACTAGATAGCTGACACAGATAAAAAGTTATTGAGAGTTAAAATGGGAAATATTAACACTAATACTTTTTTTTTGCCAGAACATATATTCCATATGTTGCATTGGCCTGCTCTGATTTAGCAGTCTATAGCTCCCAGACAAAAATGGCCTGGGAAACCATGTTTCAGAGGGATGAATTTTATTAGTATAACAGAAGAGCTGCTTTTTTAATAAGATGACAATTCACTGCCTTTCTTATGAACTCTAGTCCTGCAAATCCTAATCTTAGTGGTCCCAGTTTGTTTCACTGGGTCCACTTCTTGCCTTAAGACAGAATTCACAGGATCAGGCCACTCTAACAGCAAAAGCACAATATAAGCTCCTCTAATACGTTTGGGAAAACTGTGATGAAAAAATAAAGAAGCCATCATACTGAAAGAGTTTTATGTAAAATAATGAATATTCATGAACTCACTAATATATAAAATAATAGAATTTTACAGCTCATATTACCATGAATTCTAAGGTAAAAAGAAAAAAAAAAAAAAAGGAAAACACTGTAGAAGAATTATCCAGTGTAGTACAGATTTGTACTGAAAACTTGCAAGTTACTCTTTGGAAAAAAAAAATAACCAGTGTCAGATGAAGTCTGAAAGTGTTTTTCTTTAAATATAATACCTCAGTATATTTAATAATAAAAGTAAGCTCTACAAAAGATCTCTCTTTTACATATTATACAAAATGCAGAGGTTTGTGCAACCCACTGGGTCACACTTTTTTCAGTCACATATCAGGAAGACTTGAAATTAGAAAATTATGCAATTTCCACAGCTCATCTTCCTATTGGTAACAGAATCATGTTGTGTCCCATCATTTATGTGCATGTTTTCCAGTAGGGACCTCAGTTTATTTTCTGTCTGTTTCCTCTCATGATGAACATTATCCAATGCTTTGCTTGTGAAATACAATGAATTCAAAAACTATGAAATCATACCAGCATTCGGTTGGCAGTTGGTACATCTGCTTTATTTAATTAAATTGAGAGCTTTTTCAAATAGTTTATGGATGTTCTCCCCTCTGCTTTCTGATGTCATGGAGGTGAAAATTCTGGTTACAATATTCCTGAGTGCCAAACTGAGTCATCCAGGTCAGTTTTGATCAACAAACGTCCTGGCAGATGACAACGAGTTGTGACCATCATTGTAGCATATGACATACGCTTTGGAAACCATTACCTAAGAAAAACAGAACAAAAAGAAAGAAAAGAAAAAAACCACAAAGAGAGAGGAAAAGAAAAGGAGGGGTCGAGAGAGAAAGAGATTGTGTCTGCGTGGTTACATGTCAGGAGAATGGTCTTCTACTAGACAAGGTTCTGTGTGGTTCTCTTCCTCTTCTTCCCCTACTTGCTCATCAAGAGGAATTTCAGTGGATTCTGAATCCTGGGTGCAAAGAGTCTTGGAGTCGCTGCAGCTGGTGTCTTCTTCTACTTGACTTCCACTGTCCTTTTCGGTGTCTGACTCACCGTCTTCCTCCAGTGTTAGTTCAAATTGGAATTTTTCAGTTTGGCCCTGCCTACCCTCTTCCTGGTCATCAGGTGCAGGAGAGGGACTTTGAGGGATTGTGCTCTGGTACCATTCTCGATTGTCCTCCAGTGTATCTAAGATATCCTGGGCATCCGGGTGAACAAGATCAGCCCATGTCTCCCACAGAGGATGAACAATGTAGTCTATAAAACCCACCTGTTTCAAATAATACAAAATTAGGATGAGCTCTTATTCACAAAGAAATAAACAACTATGCCTGTTAGTCATGCAAAGTATAAGAAATATAACACTAGTAAGAGACACTAGATGCACTACCCTGAAAGGTAGTTTATGTGGTAAATAGGGTCTTTTACATTTCAGAAGTCTGATTCAGGATATCGGATAAGGACTTGGAAAGGATTTGTTTTCAAATGAACTGTTTATTCCAAACAACTCCACTGCATCTCGTGAGCCAAACAGCTGCTTAATATTTAATTATGTTTTTGAAGGAAACCCTAATGAGCAGCTGTTCAATACTCTCTTCTGACATGTATGCTTCATTCTATATCATCACAGCAATGGAATCCCTTCAGCAAACACACTGCCATGCATGATGTTTTCACAGCAAAAATCTCAGCTCCCCTCATTTAAAGGGGCTGAATTAATTAACTAGGAGGAAAAAAAGGAAATAGTGCATTCAGAAATTAATCAAAACATGGCTATGAGCCATTCTGTTCTGTTAAAATGTCATACTGTGTTATTTTACTCAAATACATTACCTGTGATTTTTCTACAGATGCATTGTGCTTATCACACATGGGACTTATCTCCATTCCCCTCTCTCTTTCCCGATCTCCTTGACGGAAAAATTCCTCCATTATTCTGTCTGTCCATTGGCGGTAGAGATGGAGTGGCTTGGTTGGATTGCTTAAATCTGCACAGTGCACCATATTCTGAAGAACCTAAAATAGATTGAACACCTGTGGTGTTATTACACTGGAGAAAAAACAGCTCCTTTTCCATTTACACTTCTGGTGGCTGTGAAACAGAATCTTGAAAATACATGTAGTGCAAGATTTATTCTAAACAGCAAAAACTTAAGTGCTTGGGTGTTTTTCACACTCTCAGTAATAGCCACGAACTACCTTGCTTCTGCCTGTACAAAAGACTGAAAATCTTTGAAAGACCAAACAGGTGCTGATAATTTGAAGAGAAGGTCAAAGCCTCATTTAGTCCAGAAGTACCCTAGCACCTCGTTAGTCTCTCAGAGAGTCACTCAGTATCTAATAGAGTATGTCACAGGTAGGAAACATAAGAGGGAATAGAAGGAAGGCAGTGAGTCATGGTGTGAGAATGGACAGTTGATCTAACCCATGCTGGAGAATGGGCAGGCCAATGTTATTAACGACCTAAGTTAATACAAATTACCATTTGCAGATGAGTTTTCTTACCTGAATCCTGTCTGAATAGTTATCAAGAAGTAGGACACCAGAACTGGTCACTTTTTTGGTTTCAACCATAGTTTTTAAATCAGCCAACAGATTCATATGCTTAGACATGTCTGTTGCAAGTACCTTGAAAGAAACAAACAAATAAATGAACATTACATAAATTATTCTACTGATTTTTTTTTTTTTTTTTTTTTAATTGAACACATAAATAAGCAGTTCTGGGAGGGACCTGTAACTCCTGTGTCTGAACACACTATAAAAGTCCGAGTCCTGGATGTTATTAACGTCCAAAATAGCAAGTTATAATTTTGGTTACTTTAAGAATATGACAAAATGATTGTTCATTCAGCACTACTCAGAATGATCTGATCAGCCTAAATTCATTGTCAATTGAGTAGCAAATTTCTAACTGTGATGGGGAAGTGGCATGCATGTTAGTACAAAAACAGCTTGAAGCATGATTGTGTAACTTCTAAAAAGATATAGATGGTTACTGAAAGTGAAAAGAACCCACTATTCATGATAAAACTTCAAACTTTTACTTCACTGGTTATGGGTCCAAATATCATAAAATGCTTCTGTGCTTTATTATTCAATTTGCTAGCAGTATTGGAAGAGGGACTCTCAAGCAGAACTCACAATGTCAATGACCATTTTCCTCAACGATTGCCTCTGTTTTTTGGACAAATTCTGGAAAATGTCACAATTTTCTTCCTGCAGCAGCTTGAAGCCCACAGCTAAGTGATGATTCTCCAGTACTGATGAGTCATTGTACATCAAAGCAAGTTCAGAATCTGCAATAACAATCGCAGGGCAGAACGTCACTAAAGCGTGTGCTTCTACCAAATCCTGAAAGATTTTCCAAATTCATTACATTCATATTTACAGATTTAGAAACAGAGTTCCTGTAGTTCACACAATGTCAAAAGTTACAGTATTAATGACTGAACATTTTAACAAATCAAGTTAATATTCCTCAACAATATATTTTGAGGAAAATAAAACACTTTGCAGTGAAGAATGGATGTATGCCTGGCGTGGCAAGTTAGAAAAAATACAAGGAATGTATTTTTCAGAATACATGTTCATATCTGCATGAAGTCACATTGAAAATATTATATGCAAAACCACACCTGGACTAAAATACACTGTGCTGCTTTCTCATGCCTCCCTCCCATCAAAACTATTAGAATTCCATTGTTCAAGTTAAGTTGCAACTACCCAGCACTGAGACGGGGAATACACAGCTGAGGCTTTGCCGCAGGTCAGGCAGAGTACACATCTTGGTTTTCAAACTACGTCCTTCTGCAGTTAGCTAAGGCAGTCAGATGCCTAGCCCAATTAGGTCTACAGGTCATTAGTCCATGATTAGTGGATATTCTGAGAGGAGGCTGGCAGGATGGTAACAATTACGCTTCTTATCTTTTCCTTGGGAGGTCATATGGCTTGAAAGTGCAAGCAATGGCCTTGCCTACTGCCTCGTACTTGAGAGTGGCCAGTGCCTGATGCTGTAATGCTGCCTTCTCCAACAGAAATATTCTGAATGTGGTCACTCCACACGGTTGTGAAAATAACATATACACCTTCCTACCAAGGCTTGTGCTAAGGCACACACACAAGGTCTATATTTGTCTGCTCAGACTTGCTGAACAGCCAGCTCTGATAAATAAAAGCAGTTACGACAATTTTCTGCTCAGCTTTAGATTCTACCCATAGATAACACACAGTCAGGCTGCATATGTTTCAAGACACAGCTTGCAAATGAATCTATCATAAAAACAAGTACTTTTTATGCAATCACATTTGTCATGCATGATATTAACTTGTATTTATTACAGCTGTCCTACCCTAAATCTAACCATACATTAGCCTATTCTACTCTATCATCTTTATCTTCTTCTACAGTACCTTCTTCTTTTTGTTTTAAAATCCCTCTGGCTCAAGGGGGTGCCTATAAAAGCTCTGCTCTTCAGATATCATTAGTCTCATTATCCATTCCCCTGCTGTCTTTCTCTCCTGTCTTGTATATCGATCTTTTGAATCAGGAATCCCATCCTCTAACCTCCCTTATCCCAAAGGCAGCAAAACCATAATATCAAAAGGAAAAAGAAAGTGACTCTGTCAAATGATGTCTCTTTTGTCTTTCACAGAACATTTACAAAGCTTGCCTATTTGTTATTTTTCCTACAAAGAAGAAGGTATTAGTTTATTTTCCTTTCAAACAGTCTTCTGATGAGCCCCAACTGCAAACACTTAACATTACCAAAACACTCTGGAAGGGCTGGAGCTATAGACAGAGCTAAAATGTGCTCAACTTTGTAACAGAGGTGGAAATGGGAGGAAGTTCCCCTTGGTAAACTTTATAGCACATTATAAGCTACAACAGTAGCTTGTAATTACAAGCTACAACAGTATTTGTCTGGAAGCACAGAGTTACAGTGATCCAATAAGCATCTCCTCTGATGCTTGAGACACTCAAATTAGGTAGTCTTTGTCTCTGTCCCTACAGCTTCTTCTTTGTACACAGAACAACTCAGAAGATATAAAAAACCTTTGGCTCTTTCAGTTTGGCAAGAGCAATTCCAGTTAGTGATGTTACCTGATTGACATTGAAGCCTTCTCTATAAAAAGCTGAACTGAGAAAAAAGAGACATTTCTTCTAAGCCACTAAATAAGCAGCATCAGAATCACTCCTAACTTAGCTGAATTTCAACTGCCTGCCTAGAAGAGAAAGCTTTAAGTATCACTACTGGTCCCTTCAAGTAGCTAGTTATCCTGCTTAAACCTGAACAACTCAGTGGTTTCCCTGTGGCACTTCAGAGCAAACAATATAACCTGATATTCAATTTCTAATTAAACAAACAAAAACTTTACTTGTATATGCCCACTCTTAAGAATTTTGTTATTGCACACAGTTTGGTACACAAAGCTTGATTCACCCTCTTCCTACACCACACTGCTGAACTGTACTGGTTACCACTAAAGCATCAGGAATCTAGAATTAATCCCAATCCCACTTTTTGCAGATAAGTCATCAAATTCAATTTCACCACAGGGCAGCGCTCAGGTCATTAAGGCAGATAAAGTTAGACGCAGCCTAAACCAGAGTGGAGGTCTTATTTGAACATACAGCAGCAATGAGTCAGAAAAGGAGCTCCCTTCTTCAAAGTATATCACTGATTTGAGGTCATACTATTTTAGCACTAGTGCAACAGATTCATCCAAGTGTGTGAATGACACTACCTATAAATGTGCAACCAGATGGGTCAAATACACAACTCTAGGTATGTTTCCATTCCTGTAGCTTTTCCTTCTTCTGTGCTTGGATTATTAGTATTATTTCCACTTTTGTACTTCTGGGTCAGTTATCATAAAAGGGGAAGTTGTCAGAAGGCAAAAGAACTAACATCATATGATGGAAATCACACTGACCTACAATGTGCTACCCACTTATAACAGTAACATATACTGAAATCAAAGCAGGTTACACTGGGGCAACAAGCCATTCTGTAAACGCGTCACGATCAGATTCAGCGAAGCTAATAGTGTTTTTCTTCTAGTAGAAGATTAAAGAGAGAGGAGAGGTTCATACAGTGCTGCAGAGAACAGCCTTGAGAAACGCTGAACAAGTACACTGGGTTTCAAATTCGGAGATGACATTAGGGTCTTGTTTCATTAGGGCTTTTCCCTTCACACATGGAGTGCCAAGAAAAGACTCACCAAAACAAAAGGAAAGAAGAAATTAAAAAAAAGGTTTTTCATAGCCTGCAGAGACAGGCTGAGAAAATTCAGTCCAAGACGCATGAGTACACAGAGATCAGAAACCAAGTACAGCAGACAGAGATGAGTCTGCCTGTTTGCTAAAAAGAAACTTGATTTCTAAATTTCTTAAAAATGTACGTCTATCCTTAGTCATATCATATGTTTCCAATATAAACCCATAAACTGTTGTTTTCCTTTTTTTGATTTTTATTTAATCTTCCTCCATTTTTCTCCTACAATTTTAATTATTTAATGTAAACTAACTAATTTCCAGGAGAGACAACATCCAAAACATTGAAACAGTGCCAAGATTATAGTTCATGTTTCAGTAATTCTTACTAGAGGGTGCTATGCATATTATTTCTAAAGTTACAAGAAATGCAAAAGAGTACTCAGTTTAAAATACAAACACCTATTTACTGAGAAAAGGTACAGATAGAAGCAAACAAGGAATGAACTGTGCATTTCAGGTGCTGTGTGCAGATCTTAGAGAAAATCTTTGAGAAAACCACTGAACACCAAACTTACTTGTGTTGATAAGAAACTGGTTTGAAACCCCAGGATGATCTACATCATGAATTGCACTGGCAAAAATTGCTGCAAGAATCTCCAAATCAGTGAACACAGCCTAGAAAACAATGAAACAGAAGTGATAATTACTGAACAATGAAAAACTCTTTTCAATAAACAGGACCCTACTTTGAATCTAGATCTGAACAAGCAAAACATGTTTGAAATATATCAGGGATCTCAAGAGGTCTTACACATAGGTGATCACGACCTTTTGTAAAATCACCAATTATGTAGAATTTTGTAAATATTTCAAGTTTGACCAAATAAAACAATCCTTACTTCACAGTAACAGCATCACTAAATCCCATAACAACTGAAGTTTTTTCAGCTTCAGTGTGTAAATAAGCCCATTTTTATTAGATCATTATGTACAGATTGGATCATTAAGTACAGGATTCTAACCTACAGCACAAACTGAAGTTACAAGTTTCAGTCTGAGTCCTATGTATTGTCCCATTCTTGAAAGACACACATCTCCTAAATGATACTAAAGGAAATGGAGTCAGAGTACAAGGCATCTTATTTAACATTTACTGATTTTTCTTCTGTACAAGATTATTAGGAAGATAGGAGAAGTGGACTGCACCGGACCTGGCATGTCACTGAGCCCAGACCCCTGCTGTCACAAGCACCCACATTATATAATTCTTCTCATAACTGGTTAAGAACAGCTCAGAAAAGTGTAGGTCAGCAGTGGCACCAGGCAGACATTGCTATTTTACTGGCTAAAGCTCTGCTGAGAACAAGGCCATGAAAAACAACTGATCCGGAAAAAAAACCTGAAAACGTTGCTAAGGACCAGTTCAGCTGTTTGGTGAACCCAGTGGTGATTTAAGAACATAATCTGATCTTCCTTCTTCAGACAAAGAAAATCTTTCCCAAGAGAATTCCTGAGACTTTGAAGATCAAGGCGGGCCAACAGTCTTAAGGTTCACTTATAACCCTCTTGTTAAGAAGAAGGTAAAGCAGAAGCATTCAAGTAACAGGAAAGATTATGAAAAAGAGTAAAAATGCAGGCCTCCTTGAAAATCCCGGGAAATCATTCTGAACTACTAAAATTTCAACTGCTTGCTTTATCTCCCTTTTTCCAGCAATTTACTGGGATACATCAATGTTCAGTACCCTAAGACTTTAATTGTGCTTAAAAAATGGAAAATAATCTTTCTTCCATTTCCTTTTGCTTCAGACATTTCGGCACTTTTGACAAGGGAATTCTTCAGAAAAGTACATAAGAAATGTTATTTTTTTCCAAACAATTTTGAAATATTTATGGGAAAAAAAAAAGAGAGAGAGAGAGTCCAGTGAAAATTTAGTACATATTCCACTCTACCTGAGAGATAAACACAAAAGTAGCCTTTCAGGACCAGAGAGAATATGCACAAGAAAAAATAAAACAAACAAGAAACAAATGGCTCATTGAGGAAATCCCATTTTAACACTATTTTTCCTAAGCAATTCCCCTAACTGTGGTTAGTGAGAATCCCACATGGGAAATAATGACAGAATAGGATGTAGTATTAATAAAGACATGGTGGAAACAAGTTATGCATTGTGTTACAACAAAAAAGGTTATGACAGTACCAATCTGCAAGTATAAAACCATGTTTTAAAAAAAGAGATGTGACATTTTCCATAAAATATCTACATGTAAATAATATATGATCCTCACAGAATATCATTAAAAGAGCACAATTCATGAAATAAAGGTAAAGATTTCTTTAAAAAATTTTACAGAAACTAAGTTCTTTAATATTTAGTTTAGAAGAGTCATACTATGTCCCTTTCTCTCATGCCTGCCTCTTTCCTATCTCAGCATAGTTTACCTCTAATGCTGGGGTTGATAGCAGGACATGGGTTGACTGAACGACATCTGCAGCATGTATGTTATTGTGATACGCCACATCTGCATGGTAATGGTCTTCTAGGGTCATCAAGTAAGTTATTAAAGTGTCTACTGGAATCTTAAATGTTTTTAACAAGTCCCGTTCCTGGAAAAAGAAGAGAAACAATTAAGATTACAAAGCACAGGAAAAATCTCCAAAATAAGTAAAAAGCAGTATGGCTGCTGCTACTTGCCTGAAAAATGGTGTGCATGATGACCGTCAAAGGTCTGTTTCCAGATAACTCTGCTACTCTGAAAACCTGAAGGCCCCATTTGTTCACATCTTCTAGTTCCTAGAGTAGAATCAAGCAACAGACACATTGAAACCTAGCGCACAAATTCCAGCAGCTTTTGACTTAAAACAACTACGAATAGTAGACTCATGAAGATTCAAACCTTGCCACTGTAAAAATCACACGCTAAACTCTTAAAGGGTAAAAGCTGCTCATCTTGCAACATTTGAATTTGCAGCTACCAACTTTTCAGGTTTTAAGTCACTAAGCAGGAAACAGTGCCTCTTAAGTGGATTGCTCCAGAGGGGAAAAACGCTACGGTATCTTGAATGAGCTGAACTGACACAGTCTGCTATCCCACTGCCCAGTGACAGCAGAGTTCAGCAAGGAGGAAACCTCCAGAGATGCTGCAGTTCTGCTGCTGTCTCCCTGGTTCTCAGACACTTTCTTTCAAATAAAGGGGGAGATTCCTGAAAACAAGGATAAGCATATTTCAAAATGCATAAAATTAAATGAATAATCACTTTATGCCAGTTCTAGATTATTACCACCTAGTTAGCTGGTGCAAAAAAAGGAAATGTCACTAAAACCAAAACCATAAATTACGTATGTAAAACGATACAGCTAAAGATAGGACCTGTAAAGATAGCTCTAATGCTATGTATCAGTTGTGCATTTTCAAAAAATGTAGGGCTGCTATATATTTTTATTCCTGTGACAGTATATGGTATGTTTAGTTTTCATTTTTCAGATATTATTTATGAATAAGCAGTTTTATTAATGCGCACACAAATGCTAATTTACATTCCATCTACAGATGGTTCACGTAGAAATTAACCCTTATGGTCTGATTCAGATTTTACTTGTTATTCTTTCACTTCACCAAATTAATACCATTACAAGTGAGACCAGTCTTTGTTGCTACAGCTTGAAATCAATAATTATAAGCAGAGGATGAAACAATACTGACAAACCCACCCTCTATTTTAATTCTGTGGTTTAAATTCAAGGACTTATATTCTCTACCTTGGCAAGAACATCTTCTTGGTCTGTTTTAACTCCAAATCTGGGAATACTGGAATTAGTTAGGCTGGAGCTGTGCATCAGTTTTTTGACTCCACTGATCTGGGACATTGGCCGCTTCTTTTTCTCTTTCTCTTTCTGCGTCGGAGAAGGGATTTCCACTTCATGTTGTTTGTCTTCAAAAGAATGAAGAAAGAGAGAATAATTTTTAAAGGAATTAGAAGTCCATTTGTCCATTTCACTGTTGGTTGACTTGTATCATATGGATACTGTAATTCCTAACAAAACTTTTTTTTTTTTTACTTTTATTTTTGGAGATTTTGCAACAGATACTTCATATTAAGAGCAGTAAAAACATGAAAAGATAAACGTAGACCTATACCTCAGTATAAGCAGATCTCTATTTCACACACTGCCTCATTATTTCTGAACTGGCTTTAAATGTGACTTGTGACTGTCTGATTTCCACTTCTCCTGCACCCATAGCATTGAAGAGAGGTTCAATCCTTTCATTATAAAAATGTTATTACAATTGAATAGAACTGTAAACTTTCATTTTGCAAGAAAATTTAAAATTTACTCTTTTCTGGGAAAAACACCATCTGAAATTGTATTTCAAAAGCAGTCAAACTGGCATTTCAGGTAAACCTTTACAAAATATTTTCAGGATCAAATTACCTAATACCTGGGGACTGGTCCTGTTTGTGTTAAGACTCTATACAACTCAGAAAGCCTTTTGCTGGCCACATCTGCAAGCACTTGGATGTAGAGACAGTTCACACCAGCAATGAAGTGCACTTCTGCATCTCCCAGCCAGAGTACATAATACTGACAAAAGGTCTGTTTTCCTAAAGCCCAACATTTTTCTGTGGGCTTTTGCCTCCATGGCAGTATTGGTGGCATCACTTCATATACCTCATCAACACAGGTGCCAGCCAAACTTTAGACAAGGATTAAACTGAAGTATGTTTAGGCCACTGCCATTTCATTGCTGCAGAAACAGTATGATGGTGTGGAGCACTGCAGACATCTGTGGGCTCCCAAGAAACCCAAGTTAATGCAACAAAGGATTTTCTGCCAAAACTGTTAGGAATCTGCAACAATTTTTCTTCTTTTTATTCATGCTATATTTCAACATAGAGTTTTAATGCCTTCCTCCAAATTATCTGTTTTTTGTTGCAATGTACCTGCATCTTTTCTAGTCCTCAAGAAATATTCCAGCAAAACCAGGACAATCCAGAACAGATGTTTCTAACATAGAAGCCTAGCAAGAAACTACATTTAAAAAAAAACAAACAAACAAAACAAAACAGGGAAAAAAAACCCAAAACCAAACAGGCTCTTTAAAACACATGTCTATTTCTCCCTTCCTGCAACGGTCATTTTCAACAGACATTGAAACAAGAGGAGGGTAGCAAGTCCGTTTATAATTCCCAGGCTATTACTGTGTTTGCTTCCTCTCTTTCTTCTTTCCATTTCTTTTTTTAATTACCCTTTGGCATCCGCATTTACTGGTCAGCTCAAATTCCAAACAAATCACAGCAAAGAGACTGTGGAAATGTCATCAAGCTTTAGCTTGCAGCACTGAGTTCCCTGATTGCCCTCGCCATACTTCACCACTCTCCTCACATGGAAAATCAAGAAAAGGGGGAGGCAGAGGGCTGCAGCTCTTGACTAGTGCAAACCAACAACAGATGAGGAGCAGTGACTCGTGTTCATGCTTTGATGTTTATGGTTTCAGTCATATGCACAAAGTTTAGACCCATCAAAATGAGGTTCATAAGCTGAGCTGTCAGACTAAGTCAAGTGAAAGGAAGAGTACGTCTGAATGATTTTAGATCTCCGGAGGAATTTCATGGGACTGCCTCTGCTTTTGTAACTACAAGCACACAGCGCAAAGGATCTTGTGCCCATCTGAACATCCAGAGAAGACAGCTTGCCGTTTTGACCCTGGTTATGCTATGCTCATTGGCAGTTTCTCTTATGTTTTATGTTCATGGGAAACAGGGTTAATGACACTGAAAAATAAAAACCTTGCATATTATTATATTCAATGTAGGAGTCTCAAGTCTTACACAAGGAATATATTTGTTGTCATTATGAATAACTTAATACATGCCAAATAGCCCTACCTGGAAAAACAGTTTGGTGGTTTTTTTTTGTTTGGGGGTTTTTAGCATAAGAAGACCAGAAAAATCTGTTTTCTCTGTTCCTAACTTTCACATGTGAGAAAGTCTGTAGACATTCAGGTTCCACTTGACTGGAAGGTGTCAAATGTTACACCCATTTACAAGAAGGGCCAGAGGGAGGATCTGGGGAACTACAGGCCTCTCAGTCTAACCTCAGTGCCAGGGAAGGTCATGGAGCAGATCATCTTGAGAGCCATCACACAGCACACACAGGCCAGCCAGGGGATCAGGCCCAGTCAACAGGGGCTTACAAAAGGCAGGTCCTGCCTGACCAACCTGATCTCCTTCTGTGACAAGGTTACCTGCTCAGTGGTTGAGGGAAAGGCTGTGAATGTGGTGTACCTGGACTTCAGTAAAGCCTTTGACACCGTTTCCCACAGCATCTGCTTGAGGAACTGGCTGCCAGTGGCCTGGACAGGCACATGCTCTGCTGGGTTAAAAACTGGCTGGAGGCCAAGCCCAAAGAGTAAATGGGGTAAAATCCAGCTGGAGGCCGGTCACAAGCGGTGTTCCCCAGGGCTCAGTGTTGGGGCCAGTCCTGTTTAACATCTTTATCAGTGATCTGGATGAAGGGATTGAATGCACCTTCAGTAAATTCATGGATGACACTAAGTTGGGTGGAAGTGTTGATCTGCTTGAGGGTAGGAAGGCTCTACAGAGGGATCTGGACAGCCTGGATTAATGGGCAGCAACCAACTGCATGAAGTTCAACAAGACCAAGTGCCGGGTCCTGCACTTGGGTCACAACAACCCCACACAACACTACAGGCTTGGGGAGGAGTGGCTGGAGAGCTGCCTGGCAGAAAAGGACCTGGGGGTGTCGGTTGACAGCAGCTGAACATGAGCCAGCAATGTGCCCAGGTGGCCATAAAGGCCAACGGCATCCTGGCTTGTGGCCAGAAACATCCTGGCCAGCAGGACCAGGGAAGTCATCCTTCCCCTGTACTCAGCACTGGTGAGGCCACATCTCGAATACTGTATCCAGTTTTGGGTCCCTCACTACAAGATGGACATTGAGGTGCTGGAAAGTGTCCAGAGAAGGGCAACGAAGCTGCTCAAGGGGCTGGAGAACAAGTCTTATGAGGAGCAGCTGAAGGAACTGGGGTTGTTTAGTCTGGAAAAGAGGAGGCTGAGGAGAGACCTTATCACTGTCTACAACTACCTGAAAGGAGAGTGTAAGGAGAGGGTCTTTTCTCCCAGGTAGCTAGTGATAGAACAAGAGGCGATGGCCTTCAGTTGCACAAAGGGAGGTGCAGATTGGATGTCAGAAAATGCTTCCGCACTGAAAGGGTTCTCAGGCACTGGAACAGGCTCCTCAGGGAGGTGGTTGAGTCACCATCCCTGGAGGTGTTTAAAAGATGGCTAGTTGGGGTGCTCGGAGATGTGGTTTAGTAGTGGACAGGTATGGTTGGACTCATTAATCTCAGAGGTCTTTTCCAACCAGGAGATTCTATGAGGAGATAGATTATGTATTAAAAAAAAAAAATTAACTTGATTAATTAACATGTTCTATGGAGAGAATAATTTCCCTCTTCACATTGTTGCTTAGAACCTATATACTTAAGACTGCATATTTTGAAAATTCTCTCATTTAAGCAATAATTCTGTAGATTAGGTTATTTTCCCCACTGTACTCCTCTTGTACCTAAAATTTTAATTATTGTAGGTTTTCATGCAGCCACAAACAGTACCCTAGAAATTTAACTTAGTAACTTAGAAATGACTGCCTTTCCAGCTCTCTTTCTGCTCAAGACCGAGGTCTCATGTGAATGCCTGATAGATCTATTTCCTCACCCTGTCAAAATGAGCCTCAAGTTTTTAAGTAAAAGCAAGCAGAAACTGGTCTTTTCAGGCTAAGTGGGTCATCTTCTCAGGCAACTGTACACTGTGACTTCCAGAGCTCCTGGAGCTGTACAATGTTGCTTCTCCACGATGGAGGCTCATCGCTTTTTTATTGTCTGACACCCTGCTGTGCTGCAGTGCTCAGGCATGCTACTACAACCATGGGTAAACTGAACAGACACAATGTGCAATCCATTTAGGATGTGGTGACGAGCACGATAAAATGTACTTTAAAAAACCCATTTCTTTCAAAAAAACACAAAGCACCAGCTATGGTATCTCACACAAATAAAAGATGTAGCTTAACACAAGCAATTGGCACTTTTTAAAGTACTTGTTATCCTAACTTAGATGTGTTCAGCTATGCCTCTCTTTATTTGCACAGTCTTTATGAATCATTGGTGTTTTGCTCCAAATATGTTTGAGATTGGTATATTATCTTTATCTTCACGTTGAAAAACAACAGTGTGGAACCAAGTTTTATTCATTTTTACCAGTTTTAGCAAAATATATGTATACTTAGTTCTGCAAATCCATAGAGGAGAAACAATACTCTTTGTAGTATTATGTTGGGCTTTTTCTAATGCTCACATACCACCATGCAAGCTCTTCAGCTGCACAAATTCTCCTTGCAGCAATCTGTTCAGATGTTGACTTAAATCATACTCATCCAACCGCTCATGTGCAGGCAAGGAATACCAAAGGATCAGAACTGTGCACAAGATTTTACAAGGTTACTTATGCCTGTGTGCTTCCCACACATGGAAACCTCCTTGCGGTAACTTTTGTAAGGGAAGCAGAGTGGAATAATTTTTTTTTAATATAGAATTAATCCATTATGTATTAATTTCTTAATACAGTAGCAATATAGCAGTTGTAATGTTACATGACAATATGTATATCTATCTGTAATTACACACATAGGGAAACCACATACACAAATTAAATGAGCTGTGAGGAAATGGATCTAAAATGATCACTCTGCTCAAACATTGAACAATGAGATACTAAACGTACAGTTTCTGAAAACAGAAATTAATATGGAAAGCTACTTGGTTTAAGCTCTATCACAGCTCAGAGAGAGATAACAAAAAAACCCTAAAAGATAAAAAAGTAAACTCCCACCATAGTCTTACCTAAGAATGTGTTTGATATATATTCTGAGACCTGATTGCCTGACCTGCTCATTTCAGATAGGTGGGTTAGCTCCCGGTTGAGCATTCTTTTAAACTGGAAAACAAAACAAAACAGAGTAAAATTATCAATCAAGACGTTATTTAATTAGGATGAAAAAATGCAGTCAATTTATAATTGGGGAAAAGGATATGACAGTAAGGATATATACTGAACTAAGCTAACCATCAAAGCAAAAATAATGTGTAACATCGCTTTACCCTACTAATTTATTAGTGGGTTGGACAACATAATTCTCAACCTCCTAAAATACTCCATAGTGATTCAATTGCTAAGGCACAGGGTCCTACTAGTAACTAAAACTTATTAGACATCTGTACACACACAAATAGTTAATATTACTGTCTTTTCAATTTTTCATTTTTAATTTTGAGAGAAAATATAAATGTACTTACATAGAATCACTTCTCTACCAAGGTTTTCTTATCACATTTGTAAATTAATCTATTTGTGTATTTTTTGCAATTCCTTTTGTAATGTTTCAAGTTCTCTTGAAATTAATCTACTCAAATATATTTGACATCACTGATGAAAATACTCAAAATGTCTTAATGATTTCCTACACACCAATACAAATAGAGGTAGGTTTTGTTGTCTTCGACTTAAAACATTATACTGGATCAGCCCAATGACTTGACCATTCCACAGGCTCAGAAAACTGTCAGTATCTGTATGAAAGACTGGAGCAGAAAATACCCATCTGTGGAAAGACCTTACTTTTCCCTCTCGAGTTAGCACCTCACTCTAGGTACTCTTTAGGACAGAAGTGGATATTAACATTCCCGCAAAATGTGTAATTGATCAGGTACTCATCACTGAGCCTTTCTTGATTCCTTCTAGACTCCAGGGTTAAGTGGTACCTTGTGGCACTGTGTTTGACAGGTTAATTGCATAACACAGCTTTAGCTACCTTACATGCATTTTCACTGACTATAGCTCTGCCCCAATATTATCAACAAATGGAACTCAGCAATATTTATTAGCAATTCAGATAACTCTTGCCAATGTAAATTAACATTCGTCACATGGATGTCCAAAACAAATGAAAGGTGTATGGCAGTCTTTCTGAATGCTATGCTCTCAACTAGTCTCATACAAAGCCTTGTCTTCCCACCTCCCAACACCCAAAAGGTCACCAGAACACAAAAGCTTAACCACCAGCATGAAACCTGCAGAACAGTTTTTGTTGCTGCAGAACATAAAAACCGAGTAGAGTAAAACAAGTCCCCAGTTTCTGCAAGGCCCTCCTGCTAACAGCAAATTCAATGGGAGAAGTCTTTGGCTTTGAAGAGCTGTAGCAGTTTGATTTCCCAGTACTCTTTCACATGTTGCTGACACCACAGCAACACAACTTTAATTGACATTTATTTTGCAAACATCTGGACTAAGCAGTTTAGAGAATTGTTTTGATTTTCTAATTATATGACAAAGCCTTATGACCATCATCCACATTGAAACAGATGAAGTTAAAGACCATATGCAGACAGTGGTTTCTGATGCAAAACAATAATGCTCTTTGAGAACATAAAAAACCCCCAAGAGAGATGAACAGTGATCGAGATGTTCAGACATTTTTGTTGATTATACATATCTGTGTATTACTTCATCCTCTGACATTTAATAACTTGTCCTTTGGGGAAATGGTTTTCTAAGAAAAAAATCCCAAAACATCCCAAAGCCTCTCCTTTTTCCTGATTTTACATATTTCTCAAAGATTTCACTTGTACCCAAGTGCACCCATACGTAGTTGCTGCTTCAACTAGCGTCAACTTTTCACGTATTTATACACCCCTGCATTACCTTATAATGAAACTCTGCCTAACTCTCACATGGCTCCCACAAGATCTTACTGCAAATCAGCAAAGTTTCTGTTAAACCTGTAAGTCAACACTGTTTCAGTCATTCATCAGATGCATCTTAACTGCTTGAAACTTGGCTAGACTGTCCATCCTCTCATCATTTGTCTTCTCAGAATTAACATTTAGCACTTTATTCAAAATATGTCAAACAAAACATAAAACCATCTTGTCACTAATGGTAAATGTTAAAAAGAATATTCTCTTTTATTCACTTTTACCTCCCTTTAAAAACCTGGGAAGGCTGAGAGAAGGAGAACTCTTACACAAGAGAATAAACATGAATACACTGATGAGGCAAGTTTTGTAAACAGCGGTCACCTCCAAAGAGCAGGTTACAAATGAAGGATTGAGCTTGGTAGTCTAGGTCACTCGGGGCTGAAGCCCAATGCGTGCATATCTCTGCATATACAGTACTGCTGTCAACCCAGGATAAATACAGATGGGATTTTTGCGGAACAAAGAGGATACTTTCCTGATGCCATCAAAGCTATACAGAAAAATTTAGACAAACTTCTGCAGTAACCATGTTCCTGGCAACCAAAGCATTGATATGATTTTGAGAAAACTTTGCATCTGTACTAGAAGGAAACTAGAAGTTCAACCGCAAAGACATGGAGAAGATCCAACCGGAGCCAGTTCACGGCCATTGCATGCTTAATGTATGTGGGGTTTACTGATTACACTTTAGGACATTTTACATTTTTTTGCATAAAGCTCTTGACTCAGTAACAAAAAGCTTAAGTGAATATGCAGCCTGCCATTAGCTGTGTTGGGAGAGGAAGCATGTAGAATCACCCTTGGTGTAGATGCCCTGTCCTGGTAGGACCTCTTCCACCCAGGCTTTCTGCCCCTGAATGGGTCATCTGCCACATCCCAAGGACTGTAAAGAGGCTGCCTCCACTACAACCTTCGGCACCAGCATGGAAGCTGAAGCTAGAGCTAGAAGGTAGTTCATGGACCGGAAGGCCCCATCCTGCCTGTCCTTCAGTTGAGTGTTAATTAAGTGCTCAGCCCAGTAGGGGCGGGAACCAAAATCATTAAGAGCACCTGAAGCCTTTCACTGCACTGGTTCCCAAACCCACACTGCAAACAGATCCCAGCTTCAGCCTTTCTATCTGCCTGTTTTTCTACATTACACTTCTAAAAGCTTATATGAATAGAATACATCCATGAGTTCAATACTTGAAACATTAAACTCACATGACTATATTATGTTTCTGAAATATCTATCAATGTTATTTTAAAGAGACATTTGTAACTCAAAAGATAACATACTATATTATTTTACTGGATTTGAAAACAAGACAAGGAACTGCAAATAGGCCAGCCTTACAAATTAATGTAAGGCTGTTTATATTGCTTATCTTTGCAAAATTATCCTTGATTTTAGCAACATTCTTAATACATAAGCGGCATTCTTAATAACTAAACATTTAGGTTGGAAGCCTACGTGTTTAATTAATATCAAGGTCATACACTGGTTTTTTATACATCAACTAGGTACATATCTCCAAGTCTGGTGTTGTGATAGTTGTGCTCATTGTTTCAAGGAAAGATGGTCAATGAAAGCCAAGGGTAAATACTCCACATTGATAACCATTCTCTGACATATAATTAACAGAACATAATGAAATACAGCCTCAGGCATACAGAAATTACAGAAATATATCTAAAGTGATGTAAACATATATAATGATCTCTGAGACTGATGTTTCATTCTTTCTTAGAATTTCATAAATACTCTAAAACATTGGTTTGAATGTCAGAAAAAACAGATCTTCGCCTCTCTTTACATTTTTCCTATCATGTGCATACTGTTAACACAAAAAGCACTGTATTAAAATTGTGTTCAAGAACTCTTTAGCTTCTTAACTAAATTAACTGTCAATAGGACACTGCCTACACCAAGGAAATTTTTTTTCCATGCGTAATCAACTATAGCTACCATGCTCTCTACTGTACTTCAATTAGCAAAAATTCTATCGATTTTAAAGGCTAAACAGTAAGAGTGAACAATTTTTGAAGATCGGTGATTTAATTTTTCTAATTTAGCAAGCAGGAACATAACAGCAGCTGCCTGGAAATGCAGGAAATACTTCCAAGTAAATTACAATTAATACCTCACATTTAGCTGAATAGAAAGTAATTTCATTTCTGTTTTTGGTAAATGAGAATGGGATCCAATTTCATCACAGATGTCTGATCAAAATCCTTGAGAATATACTGCATTAGCAGAGAATGGTCACAATGACCTAATCAGACACAATAACCTAATGAAGGTTTTAAATTTCTATTTTTAAAAAAGAAGGTATTAATACAAGCAAGCAGAAGAGATTGATTCATGTTTTAATATAATGCTTGTATTGGTTTTAGTCATTTAATTCAACACTTGCATTATTTCATTCAGGAGAAATCAGAATTTTCTTCAAAACAGGGTGATTTCTAACAGTTATTGCATGTCCAGCATAGAATAATGTTTCTTTTTCCTTTATTAGACACTTGAGAACAATTATAAAAGTGACATAATTTTCTTAAGCACAACCACAAAAGTATGACTAAAACAAAGCCCAAATGTGACTTTGTATTAAGTGAATTTCAGTTCTGTATATTGACAGGCATACTCATTTAATTCCTTGGTGGAAAACTTTCCCATAAAGGAAAGAAAAGCTTATTTAATTGCATTTTCTAGCAGTACTGCAGTTTCAAAGGAGTTCAAGGCTGCTCTATATAATAATGTAGATCAATATCAGAAGATAACAATTTCCAGTGTTTTAATCAATAAGCTGTCACACACACAGGCTACCAAAAAATGTTGCTGGAACATACTGTTGACAATTTCACATTTCTTCAGCTATTAAAACCAGTATGAGTCATGCATTCACCCATTATCCTCAGTCTCGGTACTCATGCTCTCTTCTATTGTATGGTATCTCAGTTCTGAAGGTTTTGCTTTTTGCTTTAAAAAAAAATAAATCTTTTAATGTCTAGAAATACAGTTTTGTATCAGTGTTTTCTTAAAGGAACACAAAACTCTTCTGAATTTCTTTGTCTTTGGACTTGGTCTGATTATCCATTGAAGCAACATTATTTTAAAAATCCCAGCACAGTTTCTAAGGAAGACTGTATACTGTGCAGTTCATTCTCACTGCTGAACAAAGGCTTGCTTTTCTGATTCTTTACTTTATATTCACATTACTCATATTCATATTACCCAAAAATTCTCATGCTATCCAGTGTTCATGCAATCACGCACTGCAAAACAAGGTTCTTAAAAGGTAAAACAAAATCCTACCTTTATGTAGCCCCAGGAAACTGAGAGTAAATAGTTTGCCTCAGGCATTTTTGATTTCTTTTCTATACTACCAATCTAACCTAATCAGTTCTTTGTGATCTGATACTGCAAAAGACTTCCAAGAAGAAAGATTCCTTCTTTTCTCTCCTAATTCTTTTTGCTGATCTTCAGGTTCTCAGCAACTGCATGCACAGGAGGCATACTGAGATGAAATCCAACCGTGTGGTCTTCCGATTGTATAAATGCCATTTGTAAAACTCCAAGTATTCACAGGCAACATTGAAGAGACATATTGTACGAGCTGAAGAAATATCTGAAGAGCTAGGGATATGCATATTTCCTGAACACCAGGACTTAATGAATAATGTATGTCAAGATGCTCAGCTGCTGGAAAGACTTGCTCTATCAACAGCTACCAAATAAGGACCTGAAGGGGAAGCCACAAACAGTGCCAGTAATCCCTCCCATACAGCCTAACTAGCAGCCAATAGCATGTCACCCTAAAGGATATAAATCTGAGGGGCTGGTGACATGATGCACGGTACTTTGCCATTGGCTAGCACTGGGGACTCTCCTGGACATGAGTTTTTGGTTGGGGTTTTTTTTGTTTGTTTGGTTGGGGTTTTTTTTATGGTAAATGCCATTTAACAATGGCATCCCCTCCTGCAGCATTCACAGTACATTCAAAAATAATTGGCTTAAGGTCTCCTCCTTTCAGCAGCATTTACCAGCTCTCTTCAATGGATGTGCCATCCAAACAGTTAAAATTAGCATTGTGTATATTCATGTGAATTGCCTGGCAGTTTTAATTTTTTATATATAAGGGAAGTATATTTTGATGTTTTTGTGAAGAAAAAAATGACAGAAACAGAGCTATCAGGTTTCCTGAGCAGTCTGTGAGGTACCATAACAATTAAAATGTTTTTGTCTCTTATGCCATCTAGATTAAAAACTGATCTACTTAGACGATTGGGCCAGTGTGCCACTTTCTACTGTGTTTTTATTTTAAGATAAAGCAAGTTGTGTGTATTACAATTCCCAGTAAATGTTAAGTTCCTGTGCAGAAGTCAGAAGTGCTCAAGTCCTCAAATTCTCACTGTATTTATTCAACTTTTGCTCTTTTTGCCTTGGCAGATTAATATTATCGATTACAGCTATACATCATAGGAAAAAAAAGGGATTAACTGAAAGCGCAGTGTGTCAGTAAGCTGACTCAGAGCACTAAATAAAACATCTCGCCATCTGCCATTCAGAGACCAAAACTTAAAAAGGAGGAATGCGTTATCTTGCACCATTCTGTGCAAGGCATACACACTGCTGCAGCAAATTTTTAAGCCTCTGTTGTATCAAAAGAAGGGAGTGTTTCCCAATATGACAATGGGTGAACGTCTTAAGGACAAGCTGGATGAGGTGCAGCATTCAGCCTAAGCCCACACTGCTGATTCACTGGAAGATACTGACAATGGTCGTAAGGGAGGTTTTGGCTGAAGTGGTTTCTACTTCACTGAGTCGTGCAACACAGCAATGTCAGCAACATTAAGTGCTTAAGAAAGGACTGAACCTGCAAAAAAATCAATAGGGCAAAATATGACATTAAGAAATTTCTGCCTTACAGGAGAGAAATATATAGCAATGTGACAACTGGACACAGCCAAAAAATCATCCAGCACTTACATATTTCCATATGGAAAACATAATGCCTTCCTTAAAACAGGTAATATAAAAAACACATGAATGAACACATTGCTGATGCATTTTTGTATAATATGCACTGTTATACTTGTCCTGGACCTGTATAGATAGATGAATATAAAACAATTAAGTTTTGAAAACAGACTTGGGTTATTAGATATTCATCAAGACAATAAAATAGCCTAAAAAGTATTTCTGAAAAATATTTCTCCTGATTCTTCCAGCTCAGCTTTGTAACACCAAATATAAAGCTTGTTTACATCTATGGTGCACTATTTTCTGATCACCCACAAGAGAGCACTGCTGCCACCTAACCAGCATCAACACTGAAAATTAAAATATGCTACCTCCCTTCAGAAGGTAATTTCAATAATGACTTATAAAATGGTTAAATAACAGCCATTATATTATACTTCTGGCTACTTGAGAAGTGAAGCATGTGAGTATGAAAATTTGGTTGCAACGGGCAGTAGGAAAAGCCAATATTTAAAATAATTTCTGTTACTTTAAAGGCTGGTTCCTCCTTGAATCTTATTAACAACTGCCCCCTAAAGCACAGAACTTGCTTCAGATAAGGAATACTTAAAATGGCTCCTATGTAAATTACACTAGTTTTTTTTTAAAAAAGTCTTCCTTGAATTTTTTATTCCCCACCAATATATGAGGCAAAGATGCATCCATCAGTTACTGAATTATAGTTACTGAATTTATTGAAGGATGGTACTTACAGAGCTATTGGCTAGATAATTTTGACGTAAACCCATGAAAAACTATTTTACTCCAGTGCACATACGTTACAATTTATTTTAGCAGCATATTAACACTACTGACAATAGCAAGCTACACCTGATATTGACATCTGAGACCAACAGCCTCAATCTCTTAATACTACCAATGGCTGTGATACAATTTACTAGTACAACTTCACTGACTCCAAAAGCTTGCTCTCTGACTTCAGCTACATGTAAAAGTATGATCTTAGAAATTTATAGTTGGGAAATTCACACCAGCACTGATTTACAGTAATCATTTTGGCCGATTTTCATCCTCAATTCCCAGGTTGGAACAAGTGAGTAATTAGCTTTAGTGGAAGTTACGGTGCATAGATGAAGTGCACAGCTAACAGCTGCCACACACAACTAGATACTTAAGAGTAACTCAAGATAAGAAAAATATAAGTTAGAGATAAGTGAAAATCCAGCACTGTGGAAGAGTAATTCTTGTTTTCATACACACATACACCCATGAAGAAAAAACATGGTAGAAGAAGGGAATAATGACATTTTTCTACAGCAGTTCCAATTAAGCAAATAATACGTAAATAAGAAAGTTATAATTTGAAATTGCAGTAATTGAGTAATAAAGTAATTCAGAAAAAAAGGGGTTTAATGAGCACTGATGTGTGGTTGGAAAGAATTTTGACAATGACCTTGAAAGGCAGAAAGATAGTGAAGTCCCTTAATACGCACAGAAAATGTCAGATATTATTTAATCAAGAAGCCTGGCCAACTTTCTCCACAGGAGTCATAAAAGGAGGTGTCAGAAATCCTACGAGCTGTTATGTTCAGCTTTAGTAAATTTTGAAAGACTGCAAAAGTGTTAATTTTGTGCCAATTAAAATTTGCAAGTAAGATGGATGGGTAACTTCAGGCCACTTCACAAAACATTAGTCCCGGGTAAAAGAATGGAAAAGCTGAAATATACATTTTCTAGGTATTTGCTTGATAAAGAATTAAGACGTAAGAATGTAATTAATGCCAGCCAATACCTGTTTACGTCTTTGAATATGTAATATTCTTGGACTGTTGCAGAGCATTTGGTTTACTACTATATAATATACTGTGACAGCACTCCCAATGTTGAGAGAAGACACATTAAAGAGGTTAAGAACCTGACTACTGACCCATTTCTACTAACCATCAACAGGCTGTCTTCATCTGACGGGACAGTTTTTAAGTCGGGCTCTGCAAACCTGAGACTATTTCATGGTATTCAATTTCTTCACCGGTGATCTGGAATTAAGCCACTACGAAAAATTCTACAGAGTGAAAACTTCCAGAGAACAGAAAAATTGCTTGGGGCGGGGTGGGGTGGGGCGGGGCATGGACTACACTGAAGAAAGCAGAAACATTGAAGGGTTTATAGAGTCACAAGAGGACATCCTGTAGTGATACTGTGACCTCTCAAAATCTGTATCTTTTGTGATGCTAAATAAAAAGAAAGATACCCTGAACACACCATTCTGGCAACTCCAGTGAAGGAATAGGACATACAGCTCGAGTGTCTCTGTTCTCCTAAATGCTATCATGTACAGTGTGTAGGAAAAAATTACAAATATTGTTCAGGGGACAAAGAAAATATTTTATAATAAAAGAAAAAACTCAATCAGTTTAACTTAAAAAGAGAAGACAGCTACTGTGCAGAATCATGACAAAGAGGAAATACAGTGTTACCAGACCCAGTTCACTAGCACCAAGGAAGCAACAAGAAGGAATGGAAAGCAGCTGAAACTGCCTCAAATCAACTGAGCTGAAACCTGTGAACAAGATACATGGATTAACAATGAGAATTATTACTTAGCATACACTAGCAGGGAAGTGGTAGATTGCCTGCTGCTTGGTATCCTCAAAACAAGAAAAGTAATCTCCTTGGAAGATATGTTTTAGCCCAATGCAAGTCATATATAAGTCAAACACAAGTCAGTGAGTTCAATACTTCAACAGTGATGTGCAAATTACCCATCCGAGAGACACAGGAGATCCAGTAATCCATTTGGCCCTGTGAGTGTACAACTCAACCACTGTATTGCAGATGCTAATTCTAGAAATTCTACCTTCCAAATAACTTGTTTCATGAAAGCTGTTTATACATCTCCAATGAACATGCTCTGCTTGAAAGCAACTGTAAGAATTTAAAAGCTGTGCATTTGTGAAGAAAACAGAACTGCAGTGAGATACCTCAAATGTTCTTATCATTGGAGTAATCTCCACCTTTCTGCAAACTTCTGGAGCTGTCAGCAGTCATAAACTATTTCTTGGTTCTCTATAAAGCTCTGTACCACTGTCATAGTCAGAAAAAAAATACTATTAACTTAAATTTCATTGTTCTTCAACAAGAATACGAAGAATTTAATTATGAGGTTGCTCTTTTTTTTAATTGTTCCAAGTGTGTGCAAGGGCACGCAGATTTCATCAATATTAGTTCCTTTTATATCTGTCATGTTGATGATCACTTCTTGCTGGAAGGACCTGCAGTGTGTAAAAGACTGTAGAGCATACAGACTGCACCTATGGAATGTAAGACATTCAAGGAAAGCTCATTTTTCCCCAAGACATATGACAGGGCTTTTGATATAGCAACATATTACTGACAAGGACAAGGAAGAGGATTACATCCTCAGTAGCTTGGGAGAAACTTTTATCCTTTGAAATAAAGTATGTGATCCTTTCCGGCTCTTGTTAGGAAGCAAAGATTCCTTAAGGTTCAGTCAACAGGAAAGTAAGATGGCAGTATTTCAGGCCTGAGGAAAAGGGTAAGAAAAAAGTTGAAGGGCCACTTTGTTGACTCAGTTGCAGTACTTCTGAACTGTCCCACAGAGACTTACAATCTCAGTCCTTCCTTCCACAGGTCAGTAATGGGTAATAGGGGAGCTCCAGCAGATTATGTCCTTATCTTTGAGAGCAAGAGAACAGTGGATTTTAAACTCCCAGCTGCAACCCCTGGAGTGCCTATGAAGCTGCACTAGGAACCTTCAAAGAGATGTCTGAGCATCAACCCCGAATACAAGTGTGCTGATGTAGAGCTTATTGTCTAGTAAGCGACAAAAAGTAAAACAAAGCACATCATGGATTTTAGTTTTCAAGGTTGTATGCATTACAAAGAGGAATGGGTAGGAACCTATCTCATGAGCCAAATGAGAAGCCTTTTGAAAATATAAAAAAAAACATTTTTAGGCTGAACTCCACACATCACAGAACAGCAATAATAACCCATGTCAAATTCAACTCCTACTAGTCACAAACACAAGACTGTTTTCACAGCATCAGACAACTCTGGCATTTATGCAGGCATGCACCCTAGCAGAAAGCCTCCCCACAAAATGGGAAGTCTGCTCAGTGCTGGGGGACCACAGCAGCAAAGAATGGTTGCTTCATCCAGCAAGAAACAACACATGGATGGATTCATCCCAGTCAAAAACTAGAACTGGTCTGGAGGAAAAAGCAGGATAGCTACAGACAAGGAAAATACACTGAATCAACCAGCCTCATCAGATTTCTTTAGGTTCCATCTAAGACTCTCTGACTGGAAGGAGAGAAAAGGTAAAAATTAATTTAAAAGAAAAAAAAAATAAAGGAATTTTATAAATATAGGAAGTCTGAGGAGTTGTTCCAGCTGCAGCAATCAGCTGCCACACACCAAGTGAGCAGCAGGGGTAGAGACAAAGTTGGATTTTATGCTGATATCAAGAAGAGATGAACTCCACTGGTGGCTGAGAACCGACGGCTGTAATTTGAACTCTTCTCAAGGAGTCTCAGCTTTAAGGATCATAACTGTAGCATAATTACGCTGCTTTAAAAAGGCCTTCTTGGCAGCTTCCTCACTGTCATAATTTCGTTCATTAAATATGATGGAATGGCCTAAGCTATGTAATTTTACAGATCTTTTAATTTCAGAATATATAATTCTCATGCATCAAATACGAGAATTTTGTTGCTGAACAGACTGAGATGACGTTATTCTGAACTATTTTAGGGAAAATATGAAGTAAAACTCAGGAGCTGAGTTGTTTAATAAAGAGTTAGGCCAAAAAAAAAAAAAAAGAAGTACTTTCTGGTAGAACATATAATTCAATGTTTGTATTTACTGCCCTCTAGCGATAATATACGCATTAACTATGAATATATAGAAAGGTATTAAACTTTTTTCAGACCAGAAATCTCACAATGTGATCCACTAATTTTCAACAATATCACACCAAGGTCTTTACAAGTATTCTCTACAACTGCAGAATTTTCAGTAGACACTCCTGAACAATTGCACAAGCAACAAAAACTCCATCCTATTTCAGCCCATGTTTTTGGGGACCACTGGCAATCTTTAAGACACAATATTCACCTACAATTGTCTTGCAGGAATTCTTCTACATAATGCTAGAGTACAGTATGCATATAATGGTTTCTAAAAAACCCCCCAAAATCCAAAACCCAATCTGCAATAAATGGAGTTTAATTTCAACAAATATACTGCTTTTACAATATTCTGGTATATATTTATTTTCCCCTCAATTCAATGCTGTCAAAATTATGTAAATTACAAAAAAGCTACTGTTAAAAGCTAATTTAGATCAGAGGAAAATGGATCAGGATGTGATAACAGCTGCAGTTATGACAGCAGATTTGAGGAGGCGGTCACCCTAGCAGGAAGCAGTGATGAATAGCTCAGGTGGTTATCTCTCTATCCCGCTCAGCAACTGACAAAAACAAATGTGTAACACAATCTCATGGTTTTGTCCACGAAATCACTGTTGTGAGCAGTACCTGATGTGAAGAGAAAGCTTTTCAAGTTTTGGTCTAAAAGCAATGTTAAAAAAAGATGCTTTACCTTTACTTGGAGAAAGACAGAGACAGAGAAAAAGAGAGAGAGAGATCTCACATAGTAAAAAGACAATAGGTATCATGTTTTTATGCATGTGTCAATACATATCCACAGCATATTGATACAAACATACAATATGCCTGCATCACAACAGGAGAAGTTGTGAAACAACAGATCAGAGTTATTTATAACTCTGGCCTGCACAGTCTTCAAACAAATATCCTGGGTTAAGGTAGTAGTTTTAAAAATCGTGCTTAAATTATCACAATATTAGTGGAAATACCTACTTCACTCAGTTAATTCATCATATCAGTGTATTTCTTAACAGAAACCCAATGGTTTTGCTCAAAGATTTTCTCTGTATCTATAAAAGACACTGGCACACAAATCAAATGTGTGCACAGCCTGCACTAGACATCAGCTCAGGGAACCTGGAGCAAACTGTGAGATTGCATATTTCATATTTTTCATTATGTACTTGATATGCAAAAATCTATCATATCTATGCAAGCTATTTTAATGGCATACTTCTCTTGCTCTTATATCTCCAACCAACACAACAATCTAAAGCAAACCTTTCAAAGTATCTCTGGAAGAAGCCACAAAATACCACCTTGAGAGGGCCCCAACCTGGACTCTTTTATAACTACTTGTTCCTTTACAATATGCTGGCACTCATTTGTTTGCTTTACAATAATTCTCCTATTTTATAGAAACTAAAATTTTGATGGAGAAGTTGAAAATAAAATAGAAATTATTTAATTTTCACTTCACTTCCAGGACTCGCCCCAAAACACCTCTTATATGAGCTGCTCGGGCTTTACTGTGATCAAATCTCAGAACCAAACAGTTCTATATTCCATCAGAAGACCTATCCTCAGGTCTTTCAACCTCCTCTTAGGAAGAGTCCTCTCTTGGTAGAGCAGAACCTAAGACCTATCACATATGGAAGAGGAAAAACATTTATGCCCCTTCCCTTAATACTTGTATTATCTTAATCGTGTGTATATATATATATATGTATATATATATATATGGTAACATGTACAGGACAAAAAAAAAAGTGAAAAATAAATCAGGTGTGGGACAGAAGAAAAAAGTAAGACTTCCTCCTTAAAACTGAATCCATGGATGGCATAGTGACTGATTCTTAGTCACATCTTTTTGTCCATTTTTTCTTAGAGGCTGCTATTGGGGAGGATCTGCTACTGCATTTCTGGTCTTTCTCCTCAGTTCTTTCCATTACATATATCCTTTCCTATCTTGGGAGCAACGATGACCAAAGAGCCAGAGTACTGCTACCACCTTCGTTCCTTCCCCTTATCTGCAAACAAAACCACATCCTGCTCCTCCACCTCCTCCAGGCAAAGCGCAGCAAGAAAGCCGCGTGGAAATCACAGCCTCAGACACAGACGCACAATTCAGCTTACACCACATTTTGTGTTTCATTGAGCTGACGCTTCTTTGTCGTGCTTTGAATCTGGACATTTTACAAACAACATATTGATACCCACTCCCCAATTCCCAAAGTGCAGCCCCAACCAAGGATGCTTTGTCAGGGTAATTAATAGATAAAACTGTAAAGTTTTGCTGGAAGTGAAGGCTCAGGGCAGCTTTTGTGCTCCTCATCAGAAAGCTCCGACACTTTACAGACAATTCAATACGCTTTACAGATGGAGAGAAGAAAAAAATAATCTGACTTGAAAGACCAGTGTGATCTAGTATATGCATTTCCTTTACATGGATATGGCTACTTCAGTGGAGCTGTGCAGAGACTTTGAGTGCATTTAAAAAGAGTAAATGTGTTAGAGGTACTGCAAAGACAACAGTTCAATAATGCACCTAAAATTAAGCAATACCAATGCTGAAAGAATGCTGCTGTTAATAAAAAACACTGTGCCACAGAGATATACTCTCTCTTAGTGCCAACTAACCACCCATGCCCTGCAGCACAGGAATTCCTACAACTTGTATGTGTTATCCCAGCTACAGCAACTGCAGATGCCTTTTCTACAGCTTATTTGCATAAGTAAGATTTACAAGCTACATCAGTGTAATGCCTCGAAGATACTCATATTATGGGATAAAAACACAATGAAGTTTAAGCCTCTCCCAAGACAGCTTGTGCTAAATCCACAAAGGTATTCACACTAGAGAAATTGTAACAGTGATTTCTTCTAATATCAAAATGCTCCTCTGGAAACAAGTACTTTGTCGTTTAAGTATCATGAAAAAAAGATGATTTTTTTTTTTTTCTAAAATGTATTTTTAGGAAATGCTAACAATTCCCTTCTTACTGAAAAGATCTGGCTTTACACATATCTGACAAAAGTTTTTCCTCCCTTTCCTAGTTCACATCTAGTCAACATTTGCCTAGCTAACACTGGCAGCCATGTCTGACAGACATAATAGGTAAAAAATACGAGTGAAAATAATCCAGCTTGCTAGCAGGTACAAGGAAGAATACTGCACTCATTTCTTGATCAACCCACAAATCTTACGGAACTCTCAGGCAATACAAACAATTTAAACATATCGAGAAAGAAAACCTTTCGCAGATTTCCCCTTCTTTTGTTCTTTATGAAGGTTTTTTCCTCAACATGAGTGTCAATTTGGGCTAAGAAATAGGTCTTTAATAAAAGGAATATAAAATGAAGAACCAACTAACTTATTTATATTTTTTATACACATATGTATATGTATCCTGCATGTAAATACCTACCCCATAAACATCCACTGTAGCATAGCCACAAAAGAGGTTTGTACCCACATTATGCATTGTTGCAGACAGCTATGTCTAACAAATGTGCAAAGAGGAGCAATACTTCACTCACAGAGCTATGATGGCACACTCACTTGCACACTCACTCCAAGACTGATATAACAGCAATACCAAAAGAAATGAGTCTTTTAATCATCTTTTTTAAAGCTAAAGTTATCCTTAATGTACATACTGTACATTAAGTAGAGTTTTTCCTAACTCTAATACATATGAAAACCAAATATGAAACAAACCATATCCTATCCTTCCAAATAGTATTGCTCAGTTTACAAAAAAAGACAGAAGGTAAAAGCCATCCTCCAGACAAAAAAAAGCAATGATACTACAGATAAAAGCAGAGAATTGTGGACTGCAAAGCAGCTACTAACACTGCAATGAGCTCAATACAGCTCTGATATAAACACACCTTAGCAACTGCCTGTAAATCATCCACAGCAGATACCAACATTTTGAAAGCAGACTGCAAGTTGTTTCATGCAATTTTGTTGGTTCAGGCTCCAGTTCTTAATAAACTGTGGCTGTTGTACTTAACATGTAATAGTGTCATTGTTCTTTCAAGGAAAAAAACTCAGCAAGGGTTATTCACCAACTAATATTTATTCTAAGGTGTCCTTCATACCTTTCATTTTACTACTTATTTAGATGCCCTAAACATGCTCTAAATCCATGCAGGTTTGCAAAAAATGAAGACCTATCCATCCAAGAACAGGAAAAACAACCAGTCTCATCCATTACACCCTTGTCTCATGCATACAGGGAAACACACAAAATGTAATGCTTTTTTTTTGTCCAAGTGAGTGCTTCACCCAAATGCCTCTAGGTCAAATTAAGCAAACAAACATGAAACCCAAGTTGTTTCCAGTCCCACAGTCAGGTTTACTGTGAGGTTGGGTTTACCACTACACATGAGAGAGATGGTAACAAGATAACAAAACCAGGCCAAAGGCAGCTCTGTAGTTTCCTGAATTGCATACTTATTAGCTGGCTGATTTATAGCCCTCTTACAAGAAGTGTCAGTATTTGCACAAGGAAGCTCATGGTATATTCATGTCTCTTCACTCTGTGTTTACTGATACCAGTAATTTGCCTCTTATCTTACACATAGGAACCTTCTGGGCACTGACTTCTCATGTTGTGGTGACAGCGTGCGCTAGAGCGCTGCTGCATTCGGACCGTGCAGAGCCACGGCCCCCTCCATCACCTGGCGCTCAGTTCTCCAGCCGTGGATGTCTGCATACCTGCCCGGGGTTTGGCAGGGTCAGACCAGGCCACGGTGGGGAGGCGTTGGCCAAGTGCTAGTAAGGACAAGCGACGCACCCACCCCTGACCGAGAACACTCCTTGCCATCCCGTGCCAACATGGACGGGTTCCTTTGGGTTTGGCAACCCCGTTCAACCTTGCACTGGAGCAGAGCAGGTGAGTGCTCAGACTGTCACAGCTGAGTCGCAGCTGGGCAGCAACCAACAGCTGAGGAGGCAGATGAAGAAATGGACTGCTGGCATCCTTCATCTCTCTCCAGCTACTGGAGTTTTCACGTAGCTCATTGTTCGTAATACAGACAGGAAGGAACATATAAAGGATCAGACTTGCTTGGCAGAGCATGCTCTTGGAAACTGAAAGCATCAGGAAGAACAACTGAGGGCCAGGAGATGCAACTGGATGCCTGCTTCTTCCGTGAGTGTAGATCTGCAGTGTCACATCCTGTAAACATGTTGTTTCTTCCCACCCAACACCATGGACTGTTCCCAGATGGGGCCATTAACCCAGCAACACTCTCCTGCTATGTTGCTCACGTACCCTCCAGGCTGGAGCTGGTTCTCATCTCGACAGCTCAGAGCCCATGGGCTACAGCCAGCAGCGCCCTCAAACATGGCCAGTTTAGCACTAAGTTTTATTTAAGGCAGCTACAGGATGCTGCTAAACCACAACTCCTACACACCTGTTAGTCTCCAATACTGTCTCATCACCACTGCTTAAAATTTAATGCTACATGTGTAAAAAGCATATTCCCAGCCCTTTAAACACCAAACATGATGCTGATTTTTAGACTGTTTCCTCAGCTGGCATTAAGTGATGTGAATCCCCAACATTTTCCAGTCCCCTGTAACCACAACACATACTTTTCCTGACTGGCACAAACATGTGCCCTGCCTATTGTTCAGTGTACTGCTGTATTAATCACTTCATATTAAAATAACAGTATAACTACAGAAAGTCACAGGTTTTTATCTGAAAGTCCCAGAGCAAAAGGACTACAAGGCAAAGCTGAGCTATTCATCCAAATCTGCAAACAGACTCCTTGAAGTCCCCTGTTATTCAAAAGGTACAAATCACAACGGAGTGATCACTTCCATTGCTGCCACCTACGAGCCCGCTTCCAGAGCGAGGCCCCTGGCAGACGCAGCGTGGGTCGGCGTGACTCTCACCATTCAAAGCAACTGCGTGCAGCAGCAAAGGCAAAAGACCACCACTGGGCAGGATGCAGAGTGAAAAGACAGATTGGGGAACAGATAGATCTGTGTAGAGCATGTATTTCACTACAGCCAAGACACTGTAGAATGAACAAAAAAACCCCAAACCAAACCCCAGATGACTCCTCCTTCCAGAGCAATTAAGGCATGGCTTCATACATCGGCACACTATTCAAATGATGGGGCGTAAGAATATCTAAGACCTACACCTGTCCTCTCATCCTCCATTTAGAAAACTAAAGCTGCCTGACTGACCTAAGACCAGGACATTTTTCAAGCTCTGGTAATAATTGCAAGAACTAACCTAAAACCCCTATGTACATCAGCATGCTTTTATGTATACTACACCTATGAAATCTAAAAGACACCTGAGGACAGGAATAGTATCTATGTGGAAAGACAAAAAATACACCACAACATAGCTATCAAATTCTTTTTCTTCCTGCCTTTCTACTCTATCCCAACAACACAGACTTAATTTCTATTGTTATATCATTCCTATAACCAATCTGTCTTTCACAACTCCATGAAATAAAGATCAGATTACAGATATATATTCCTGACCACAAAGAAAAAAATAAACCATTACTTAAGTTTTAGTCCCCAAATGCTAAGATATGGTTCTGCAGAAGTTTTCCAGAGTACTTTATGTTCTTGTACTTAAAATTTAGTAATTTCATTTTAAAAATCAAGTTCTGTAAGCAAGGATGTACTGGAAGCTGTGCTAGAAATGCCAAGTTCTGACTGTGTATCCACCAACTGTAATAATCTTCACAGTGATAAGCTTTAAGAGCTCTCCTATAATAAAGCCTCTGAAACCTTTTCAGCAACCAAGAAGAGCTGCAGAAAATCCCTCACAGCTAGAAAATGAACATATTTGTTTTACTAATGCTAAGAATACAGGAAAAAGCAACTAATTACCAAATTATGAAAAGCAATCTTACCTGGGTCCAGTATTCATACATACAATACTTTGGCCATGCTTCATAGCACAAGAAAAACACGGTCATTTTACTGAGAAATCTGAGCTCTGGGCTTTAAAGTTTATGCATCCAAAGAGATATTTTATGATTTGTCCAATAATTAATCACATTAATATTGCTCAGGAGTAGATGTGCTTAGAAATTTTCCACTTAAAGTTTCTATTGCAAGAGAAAAATAATTTTATTTAAAGACACCCTTAAATACTTAATTTCAGATTATTTTTTTTTTTGCAAGCTGTCTTCTTGCAAGCAGTGTGCTTCAGAAAACCTCTGACACGCACATACAAGAACAGCTTTGCAAATCCAGCAAAGGTACTTTCTGGCTTCTCGTTGAGCCACACCAGCCTGCATTTACTCCAAAATGTCACCCTCACCTCTGCTTGTTGCTATGGCCACGCCATACGTCACGCCTGCACTTTTTTTCCGACCCCGTTTAAGACAGGCCTAGGTGTTTCCTATTATGGTGCCTGCATCAGCACTGCGTGCATTAGCAGTGGGAGCCGGCAGCCGCCGCCAAGGCGATCAGCACGCAGCAGAGAACAGCGATGCTGAGGAATCCAAACACGCTCCCTGCAACACCGTATGCAAGGGCTGCTTCGAGATGTGTTGCATGGCATGCATCTGGATTTGGCTGAAGAAGTCCTTCTGACTACAGCTTTCTGTGGTGGCAAAAGCTGAACACGGGTGAGCTAAGGCTAAGAGGGAGAATCTCAGGGAACCGCGTGTTTAGAGAGCAAAATAAATTCTGCATTTTGCAAGGTCTCCAGTACCTGTCTGTCCCCCTGCTTCTGAGATGCTGCTATTGAGCATCAAAGCGGTGAGCATTTTAATTCACATAACAAGAGCACAGTAAAAACACCTTTACAAATCTACTCATCATTAACTCCCAAATGTAATTCTAGTATTTTATAGTTTCATTCATTTCAGCTACTAAACTGAAAACATTTTGTTTGTTTCATGTGTACTTGTAGGGGAAGTCCCTTTGCATACAGGGAAAACATAAAAAAAAAAAAGGCATTTTAACTCTCCCACTACCCACGCATCACTTCTAATGTATCAGGGCTTACCTACTCTACAGTAGGAAACAGTCACCAATTATATGTTTGTGGCAATAAAGCTTACCAACAATAGCCAAAGATTTATGATACTGCTGACATACTCAAGAACTCCAACCACCTACAAACCCAGCAAAAGCAAAGCTTCGAGATCAGTCATTATCCTTCAAAATCAATTTTTAGAAGCATACAACAAAGCAAATTTTTTTTAAGTTGCAAAATCTTTAAAAAAATAAAAAAATCAAATGTTCCTTGTATTTGCCATTGTTTAACCCAGCCCCAATAAAGTTTGTCAAATTTTAAGTACAGAAAATAAGTTAACTGCTCAAAAGATTGCATGCATAAAAAGTCTATTTTCTAGTCCATCTTGCTCATTTTTCATTAAAACATGCTCAAAGATGCTCAAGTCCATAATGTCTATTTGGCAGCCCACTTTTCAGTTGTTTCTGCTCTTCAAATTCTCTCTTGCTCTGTTAATGTGTGTTGGGTTTGTGGGTGGGGCGGGGGGGAAGCGATTTTTTTTTAGTAGTGGGGCAACCTTGTGAGAGTGAAAAGCTCCCCTGGCTCCAAAGTGAACCTCTGACCCCCCCAGCCCAGGCTGGGCCAACGAGCACTAGAGAAACACCTCTGAGAATCCATATTGGTGAGGGGAAGGACTGTCCTGAAAAGAAGGTGGGGTACCTGGAGGAGAAACAGTTGACCAAACAAAAGACGACCATCACCCAAAACAAAGGGAGAGACACAGAGAGAAAGCTTCATTGCAAGAAGGAAAGACAAAAACATCCACACCCAGTTCAACTGCATGGAGTAGGAGAAAGACAAAGGAATTCCCTTGCAGCCCATGGAGGTTCAACAGTGGAGCAGAACCTACGTGTAGGCCATGGAGGACCCCATACTGGAGCAGAGAAGTTGAGTCTGAGGGCAAGTGTGACTGAAATTGTGACCCCGACCCAGAGCAGGGAGTGAACCCCCAGAATGGGGGGTGAGTCTGCAGCCCATGGATGTCCCCATGCTGGAGCTGGGAGCTGAGCCTCTGAGAAGAGGTCTGTGACTCCATGGGAAGCTTGTGTTGGAACATCTTGTTCCTGGACTTCCACGCTGGGAAAAGCAGCAGAGGTGAACTGACTGAACCCCCATTCCCTGTCCCCTGTGCCACTGGGGGCAGGGGGAAGGTAGAGAAATCGGGAGCAAAGTGATTTGAGCCCAGGAAGAAGGGAGGAGTGGGGGAAGGTGTTGCAAGATGTGGTTGTTATGTCTACTGAGATGATTTGCAATTAATTAAATTTATTTTCTTTCCCCAAGTTGAGTCTGTTTTGCCCATGACCATAACTGGCGAGTGAGCCCTCCCTGTCCTTCATTCCTAATCCCATGTTCCCTTTGTTGTGTCTCCCATCCCATCTCACCAGGTGGGGGGAGTGAATGCAGGACTGCATGGTCCCACTGTGGGTCAAACCACAACATAATGGAACAGCACTATCTTGCTATTTCCCTTGTTTTTACACAGAATCACAGATTTGGCTCGATTACAAAAGACCTACACTAACTCCTATTGCGCCTTCTGCTTACCTCTCTTTCCTACTGGAGTTTGCACTACTTTTCCACTGTCCCAAGGATGAAGTTTGTAGAAACACTGCTAAAGAGCACAGCCAAAATGTCACCTTGGGTGTTATCCTTTCTTTGTTTAGATTAGCTCTGGAAACTAACAACTGTTTCATTGTATCAGTGAGCGTGAATGAATTATACCTTCACTTTGCAAAAATTACTCTTCATTCATGCCGTGCTTTGAAGCTCCAATGTGTGGCTGAAGTATTATGAAAACCATTGTTTCTACACATAAGTAACCTTCAGGGTGAGGTACACATTATACACACTGATACCTTGAAAAAGAGTAAGAAAAAATATTTGGCACTGTCATTTGTAGTTTCTGCAGTTAAAATAACTTTTACAGTACCAACTGGTGCAGTGCTGCCTTCTCGAATCTACTGACTGATACAAGTATACAACAACAGAAGGGTATTTCATGATAAAATTCTACCTATCTACTTGCTGGTCTTCCTCTTAAAATTTCCTTTATGGTAATTAAAATATCAGTATTGTTAGTCACTTTGCTCTTGGCCATTAGGAAAAACATCTCTCTTACAACTGTTCATTCTGAATCCTAAAAATCAAGTTCATGAAAACGTTAGTATCTTAGCTGGAAGTGTGAGGTTGTCTGTAATTCCGGGCAAAATTATCACATTAAGGCTGTACAGTCAGCCTTGACCACAAGAAGATCAGATAGCCTAGTTTAAATATGTTAACATCTGCTTGAATAGGTCTTTTCAATCACATAAACTAATTCAATTAAAAACCACACATCACCACATCCATCAAATGATACTCATGGCCTTATGTATCTGGGGAGTATGACTGATGCAGTGGAATGGTTATGAGGTTACAGTTACATATAAACACACACACATTTCCTGTAAGGTCCATCTGTTTATTCCAGAAAAAAATGAACACTGACTTTGTTTCGATTGCTTTATACGAAGTTGTTTGACAATTTCTTCAAAAAGACAACGTTCAGGCAAAAGGAAAATGCCACTCGTTAGTATATAGGGCTTACAAACACAGGCAAGCAAAAGCTACCATGAACACACATTACATTAGTGAAGGAGAATGATGCAGGACCTTGAAGACCAGCCTGGACTAGTGCACATTAAAGTAACTGCTGCCTCATTAACATTTTGCAAACGTCTAGTGTTGGTTACAGAGAATTACATCCTGATGTTCAGGAAACCTGCTAATGAGTGATCTTCCCAGCTGAAACGACTAACTTTCATGGCTGAACATGTGAAAGCAGCAGCAAGATGCCAGGAAGCATGTTTACAGACTTATACAGTCACAAATGCATCTTACTGGCTCCACCTCGGTTCTCCAGCCCGCAAAATAGAAATATTTCTGATCTGTAAATCGAGTGATATGAATGTCATGGTATATCACTGTAGCACAGCATTATTTTTTAAACATAACTTATAGTTCAGGTACATGGAAAAAGGACCTTCAAGATCTGTGTTGTTTCACAGGTGATAAGCTAACTCAGATATTTGTTATGTGTTCTATATTCTGGGCTGTTTTAAACACCCCCACAAGCTACTCCCATACTTTTTGTGCAAATTAGAAACTATTTTTGACCATGAAAGATGAACTATTACCATGCAAAACTATATATGTATATTAATTGCAACTCTGGTGCTTCTTATCTATAATAAAAGGTCTAAACCAATCAAATTTAACTGGAAGGTCTGCTTCGAGTTTAACTTTCCTCTTACTTTCCCTCCCCAAATAAAACAAATAGGAAAAACATATAAACCAGTAGCCTTTCCTGTAGCAACTATGAACAAAGGGTTTAGTTGAACATTGTCTTGCTGAGGGATATTACAGAAGTATTCAGTCAAATCAGTTTCATTAGTTGATCATATATTAGTGATTTACAATTGTATTGGGTCTGGCTGGGATGGAGTTGATTTTCCCCGTGGCAGCCCTCAGAGTGCTGTGTTTTGTATTTGGTGGCTCGAGGGGTGTTGATAACACCCCAGTGTTTTGGTTACTGGTGAGCAGTGCTGGCACAGCACCAAGGCTGCCTCTCCAACATTTCCCCCAGTAGGCTGGGTGTGGGAAAGGTCCTGGGAGGGGACACAGCCAGGACAGCTGACCCAAACGGACCAAAGGGATATTCCATACCATATGACGTATGCTCAGAAACAAAGCAAGGAGAACAGAGGGGGAAGGGGGGGCATTCGTTACTCCCGTTTGTCCTCCAGGAACCGCAACGCATATGAAGCCCGGCTTCCCGGGAAGCGGCCAGACATCGCCTGCTGACGGGAAGTAGAGAATAAATATTTTGTTCTTTTGCTTCTGCGTGCAGCTTTGCTTTGCTTCTATTAAACTGCCTTTGTCTCGACCCACGAGTTTGGTTTTTTGTGTTCCATCTTATTTTCTCCCCTCCCCATCTTGCTGAACAGGGGGGTGATAGAGTGGGCTTTGGTGGGCACCCAGCATCTAGCCAGGGTCAACCCACCACAAAAATTTAACTAACAGAAGTAACAAGCTGTTTAAATTTTATTTGTAGATAATTTTGTAAACAGGCCCTGCACACCAGCTTGATTCTGTGTTGCTTTGCTGCTTGTGATTTATGATGATACCATTTCCTGTGCAGCTTCATTTCCACACCCAGAACTGGCAAGCAGAGCCAACGGCAGGCAGAGCTTGCCCCAGCAGGGCAGCATCTCCCTTGGCTGGAGATTCAGATGAAGCAGCAGCCCCCAGGGCAGCACGGCTCTGCCAACAGGCACATACGAGGGCAGCCACAGGGGAGCTGCAGCTGAACTGCTTGGAGGTGAACCCCAGCTCAACAGGCAGGTGCTGGACCCTGACTAGCTCATACAGTTTCAAGGCAGCATGAGTAGCATCACTTTCCATCATGTCAGCATGCTGACACTCAGTTTTGCAACTACACAGGGGACTGGCTGGAAGTTAACTAGAACTGGGATCAACCTCTACTGAGATATGCTCTATTTTAAACAAAACAAAACAAACAGAATGTTTCCATCCATAATACACTTAACTCTACGATAAACTCCTTTGAGGTCCCTTCCAATCCCTAACTTTCTGTGATTCTGTGATAAACCTCCTAAACATGGAAAGTTTTGGCAGACGATGCCAAAACCCTACTAGCCTAACTGAGGCAGGAGAACAGTTTCTTAGTGCAGTTTCTTTATGAGGCAGAGGCTGAACTGGCATTTCAGTAAATACCAATTCATTGTACCAAAACTTTATGTAATAGCAGAAGCTGCCTCTTACTGGAAACATAAAATTTATTAAAAAGAAAACAGAAGAAAAAAAAGAATAGCCACTGCCCTCCGAAATGCTTCATATATTATAGTCTAACCTTGATTACAGCAGCATGCTATTATGAACACAATGCAGGAGTCAGTGGCTCCAGTACTGTGACAAGGAGCCACAATTACTCTAGATACTTATCATGCCTTTCAGTAGCCGTGAATTCCACCTTCACTATTAAACAGTAAGTTACAAAGTACTCATGTCCATCAGGCTTTTTCTATGTAAAGCCTTTGGAGAAAAAAATTTAAAAATCAGTATTTTTTGTAAATGCCAAAAAAAGGCACATCAATTTTTGCATTTTAACTTTAAGTAATTAAACTGCTGAAAAAACTTAAACATTTTCAAATCCTCTATTACGGTGGCTGAAAGTAAACTTATTTTCCCACATCAAGTCCTATTTACTCCATAACATTTTGTCTATATTATTCTATACCATTACATTAAAAGGAAAGAATCTTTCTACAAAAAGGGTTGTTCATGTGCTGGTATGGACCATTTGCTTATATTTAAGGAAAAAAAAAAATCAAGTTACTAGTCACTATAAAGCTATGCAATCCTAGAAGCAGCTAAAAAGCTGCAAAGTGTTAAATCACAGCAACCCTCAGAGAGTCACTCCTCTTATGTAGCTCTCATATGCAGGACTTTTTAAGCAGCAGCTAATGAGAGATGCAGAAATCAATTAGTTTTTTCTAAAATTTGACGTACAGACTGAATCTGTGAGATTAAAGGTTCCTAACCTGTTTTAGAGACTTGAAATGCCAGCGTTGACCATTATGGGTCAACTCTAGGCTGCTTTCCATGGGAGTAGAACAGGACAGCCTGTATGGTGTACTTCTGTTCAAGAAGAGCCCTGATGCACAGCGGAAGGGGTTCACCCCACCACCCAATTAAAGGTCTTTCCAAATCACAAGTGTGTACTTGTCATGGCCCAGGGAGGTGAACGTTTTCCAGTGTGTACCCACACAAGGAGAAGGGGTTGCTCAAACCTTGAGCATCACCCACTACATCTGCTTCTTTCTCAGCAACAGACCTACAGCTCTATCATACCACCAAAGCCCCCACTCACTATCCTTACAGAAGAATCGGTTTTTTATTGGTTTTTCTCATTTGACACCAACCCGACAACTCCTATGGAAGTGGGAGGCGTTTGCACAGAAGAGATTCAGGCACTGCCTAACTGGCACCACTACTCCTTCCTCTTGTTTCTGAGAAGATTGAAGTGTTCATAAATGATAAGGAGGGGCTGGTGCAAGCCACATGCATGAGAGCAAGTTTCACCTGTTATCTTGCTGCAGCACGTCCTTACACAATACAGACAGCAAAGTGCTATCTCCTTGTTATATACACACACCCCTCACGCATCATTGTGGTTACCCAAGGGCAAGTTTGCTGTTCTCCAGAAGTGTAAGGAGTCAGTCAGCATGAGAACAAGTAAGGTTGTGCACAAGGAACCACACTTCAGCCCAGTGGTCTTAAAATCCTTTTGGGCTGGCTTCAGTGCATGGAAAGGGAGGATTGTGCTTGTGAAGGCAGTTTTTCCTTACCTCCACAGTCCTCTTCTCCTTGTCTCTTGTTATGAAGTACAACAAAACTGGGGAACTTACACAAATATGTATTAATTCAAATTCAGGCTCACCACTTCATCAGTATCCCTTTGCTCTGTCACTGTACAAACAAAAATCCTTAATGAATAAAAAATTTCCTGATGCTGCACTCAAGTTTTTTTCTTGCTAACAGCTGGTCCTTAATTGTAATCTTCATCAGAAGCAGCACTCTGAGCTAACCAAATCCTTGGATTTTCCTAGAAAGATCTGGGAACTTAAGAACCAATTAAAACTATCATGTCAGCCAGCCAAGTGCACTGGCATTGTCAGACATTATATAAGAGGACTGTCACACAACAAACCTCATCAAGTTTTTCATCTGGATATGCAAGCTCTTTAAATCTGAGAAGCAAAACAGATATGCTGCATGCTCTGCAACAATTCAGTCATGACAACAACAAATGTACTTTCTACTGTTACGTTTCCAGCACATATTTTTCATGTGTAATAGCTGAAACTCAAGAGAATGACTGATGCTTAAATCCTCTTAAATGAATATGGCAACATTATCCTGTCCCTTAATTAGAATCAGGTCACTCTAATTGGCAGCTATGACAGAAGAGGATACAATTTTACTTTATCTGAATTTCCATGTTTGGAAAAAGTATTGCAAAAAAATTACACTTCCACATATGAAATGTAATTTCTGAGGATAAGCTCTTAACTGTGCGACAAACCTTTCCCCAAAGCTGACAGCATGAATTCAAAAACTAGTCTGTTGAAAAAAGAATGAACCAGTGACATGAGTCATGTTCTAAACTCAGCCCATCTAGGCTCCTACAAAATTACTGACCACCACAGCACCTGAGCTTTTCCACAGAATAAGACCAAGATAAAATAGACTAACAGACTAAGTCAGGAGTCAGAGCCTATCATCAGCTCCATAAATTCTGGTCATAGGGAAACCCAGAGAGCTGCTGTCAGCCTGCGGGAACATGATGCTGCTCCTCCATCCAGTGGCCAGTGCCTGTGAACAGCTGCCAAGAGCCACTTTCTGGCCCCACTCCTCTGGCCCCAGCAAGAGTCAGGCAGGAATGTGGGCAGCAGGGATCTCCCCTGCCCCTGGGAAAACCCAGCAGAGGTAAAACAACACTTCTATTTGAAGCATATTAAGGACTTTATACACAGTCCATTATTTGAACTGAGTAATTAGTTTAGTCTCCCTTTTTCCCTGGGTATTACATTAGTCAGCTCCCCGTTGCCTGTGTGAGCCTTTTAGAGCTGTAAAGAAGGCAAAAAAAATACTTTTTAGCAGCAGGAAAATGTGATTATAAACCAGCTCAAATTGGCAGGAGACATCAAGAGGCAGTGTAAAAAAAAAAAAAAAAAAGTAACTGAACAGATTTAAAGTTGTCTATTTCCTTCAAGTGAAGTGTAATTTTAGTTTACATTAAATATTTACAGGTAGGTATCATCTGAAAATAAAATATCATTAAGACTACTGTTTGCGTGTACATAATGGCTGACAAGTACAGTATCACAAACACTAACCAAAATCCCACTAACATTTGCACAGAGCATTATATTAGTGCAGTCTTTAGAAGCTACCTGCTTGATAACACTGATGGTCTGGGCATCTTCAAAGCACTACAAAATCTCATAAAGGTTTGGTTTTTTTAATAGTAACTAGCACTAGTAACTGTCTGTAAATAGACTTCTGCTTTAATCTGTGAGTATTTGCACATACTGTTGTACAAGTTGGATAAACTATAAGATAGTTTACACTTAAAAAGTAGTTTCATAGTTAACTTGGTAAAACAAAAACTTAAATCACCTTAGCTTTGATATCTAAAAAAGGTTCCAGGAGAAAAGGCATTCACATAAGTTTATAGTGGGAAAGAAACACCCAATGAAATCCAAACACTTGTTAATTACCAGTTATCAGTAAATCCTGCAAAAATGCTGTCACCTGCAGTAAACTTAAAACTGAAACAGAAGCAACATGAATTGAAACTTTTCCCATGTCTAAATTCAGATATTCAGACACAGTAAAGCAACAGACTAGGGATGTTTGTGAAATCAGAATTACAGAAGTGAAAATACACTTTTGCATATCAGTTTCATTATAAGTATTCCTCCACATCTGACTAATCTACAATTAGCGCTGTCTAACAGAAAGTGGTTGCTACATCTTTATTATTGGCATTCTTTATCTATTTATCGTCTGTCACAGAGTAACTCTCTGATCCAGAATCAGGGACTTAGGCTAAGTACTGCACACTGCAAGAAGATAGTTCTTCTCCCAGATAACTTAAAATTTAATCATTTTTGCTTTAAACTTGTTTGGCAAAAAAAAGAAAAGGGGGCTTATTAGGTTAAAATAGAGCAAATTATTTTAAAATCTTCCAAAAAGAATCACTCTGCAACCTGAAGATTTTAAAAAGACCATTTGCTTGTACAGGTGTATCAAAGTGCACCTGTATCTAAAGTTGGAAATTACAATCAGCAAGCTAGCACCCACCTAAAAACTATGTCTTTCAGCCCATATACTACTCACAATTCAGCTTAGCAGAAGCTGGTATGGGTTAGCATCTCTGGAAATCAGAACAGTTATACACAGACATCTAGTTATGCTTTGGGATCCTATCCTGTTAGTGACCCAAACTGGTGAACTTTCCCTTAAAATTATTTTATTTCTCTTCAAGGAAGCATCACACAGAGAAACACAACAACAGACAACAGTCCAGTGACATCAGACAATATTAACACTACATGGTATAGAAAATCGGAAATATATCTCCAAAATGAAAAATATTTTAGTTGATTTTTAAAATTTAAAGTGTTTCCTATTTTTTTTCTAGTTTCAAGACTTTACAGGGTTTCTGCAGGAGCACGAGGATGAGAAATTTCCTGTGCTTTTAAAAAGAAGCCGGGATGCTCTTTTCAGTACCCAACTCCAGAAGCTGGCAATTTAAGAAAACAACAAGCACTGCAAGATTCGTAACAGCATAAGGACGATACTTTTTAATACTATTATATCCTTTCAAAATCAGATTTATTTATGAACTATGCCTATGGGTGCATCACAGAACTATCCACCAGTTACTTCACGTGCAATGCCTCCAGACACTTGGAAATCTGCTTGTCGCGGGGGCAGCTGGAAAATGGGACATCATCTGGATACTACAGTCACCCTGGTGTAACTTCAACAGCCACACATCATGGCTGGCTTCCTACAGAGCCAACCTAGAGCATGTTTTCAAAGATTTTAGGGTTACACTTACTGCCACACCATGCTGGGGCTCATCCAGAGATCACGGAGAGCACCCCGTGCCTACTGCTTCAAGCAATTTTAAGCAGGCAGAAGGATCTTTTTGTACATCTGCGTCATCCAGCTTTCAGTCATCCAAAGCTGTGAGCTGCCACGTCACAGAGTGCTGCCAACTGAGCACGAGGGCCAACTAAACAAAACAAATACCCTCAGACCGGGATATACTAATGCGAGTCCTACGCAGGCATTACCGATGGTAAGGGGATTCCGCACAGACGCAATGGACCGCTCAGACTGCCAACCAACTGCACAGAGGGGGATTGGAGATAAGACTCACTCCCTGGCCTACTTCAGGCATTAGGGACACACAACACTGTCTCTTCCCTGGATTTTTTACCTCTACTACAGCAGCCTTTGCAAGATGGGCAAAAGCTCTTACCTGGCACAGAGCCCAACTATGCCACCCCTCATGTCTTGCACGCGTTAGTATAGATAAGGAAAACTAACACTGACAAAAATGCTGTTATATAAAAAAAAAAAAGGGGGGGGGGGGGGGAAATAAATAAGGGAAGTAGCTGAGAATCTGGAAAACTCCTCAATCAATCAATCCATCCATCCATCCTGTGGGGTAGTTCTTAAAGAAACCCAGAGAAAGGGATAGAGGGAAACTGTGACAAACCATGTTCTGTACCAACAACATTAATTTTCCCAATCTTCTCATTCGATTTTACGGGACTTACTCCTGGGGTAGAGAACTGGGCACTCTTGAATATTCATTGCTGTATTGAAGTCTATGCCCTCAGCCTTGAGCAAAAGTTTCTCTACCTCACTTTCTCTATAAACTAAAATAGCATAATTTACCAATATGCTTCAGAAAGGTGTCACAGTTTGCAGTTATATTACAATAGGAGGTGCTCTATAAATGCTGGATATGTTTTAACAATGAAGAATAAAACAATTCTTTAGAAAGGACAACCTGTTAACACATCTGAAATTTCAATCCTCCTGCACTAAATTTTCTCAAATTATTACTTGGGCTTACTGGTTTATATTCAAGATTGTTCACATTATGGTTAATGGCACTGATTTGCTTTTTAAAAAATTTCTTAAAAACCAAAAAAATCCAACAAAAAACAAACACTGAAAGATATCACAGATTTGGGTGCAGATTTCCCAAAAAAGGGGGGAAAAATTTACCTTAAGAATAGAGTATGACCTGCAAAACCCAACAGCAGGTATTCCTTCCCAATATAGTAATACCAGGCTCTTCCTAAATACTGCAATATTAAACAGTTAAGTAGAAATAACGTGCTTTAGACATGTACATCCCTATTTGATAGGTCAAGTAGACTGAGGCTATATATTACTCCAAATAAAAATTCCAGTTTTGATGTAAAGCTTGGCATCACTCTTACTGACTTTCAGATTATGAATGACAACTAGGCTTACCATGTACCCTGCATTGACCCCTTGTCTGCATGATCTTATGTTGGAAACAACAAGATGAAAAACTCTTCCTGAATCACCTTTTCCTTTCCATTTACACAAACACATGTGAACAATGTTTATCTCGCAATCTATGAAAGATAATTTTTTAGCTACTTCAAACAAAACATAGTATCAGGTGTAGCACCGTTGTGTTTACTTAAAGATGCAAAACAGTTGTCACATTTTGTTTTAAAAACAGATCCTCTCTAGGTAAAAATCTGAATATACTTGGCAGAACTTAAGATGTATTGATTCACAATTAGTTTTATTCTAAAAACAGCCTGTCCTCATTGTTCATAAAATATACTGCATATCCTATCTGTTTTAATGAGGTAACAAAAAAATACTTGAAGAAAGCCCAGGATCTTGTGAAAGAATAGCCATACAGACATCACAAGTCAGGGAACCGACAGGTGTTCAAACTTGTTAGCAAGGTAAGATCAGGCCCTACGTGTCAGTCTGATCTTACTTTTAAAACAATGTCACTAGACTCAAACAGTGCTGAAACAGACCCGGAAACTCTTGACTTTGTAACTTGCCAGCATGTATACAATATGCCCTCAATACAGAAATCTTTGAATTGGCAACAAAAACTGAAAACACAGTTCTGAGAACATGGCAATGCCAGCCAGATAGTGCCATCTTAAAGTGGAGATTTAATTGCTGCTAGGAGTCTCTACAGACAAGAAATGTACATGGGATATTATATTTATGGGACTAAACCGCACAAGGGTGCAAACACTTCACATCTTACAAGCAGGCTGAGTTGAACATGGACTTAAAAACAGTCAATAGGAAACAGAAGATATCTGGTACGGGCAGCCAAAGCAAGTCAGTAGAATTTTAAAATGGCTTAAGGCAAGTGAAAAACACTATTTTCAGACTTTAAAAAAATTCTAGTTGCCACGAAAACGGCTATGGTGCTAAAATATAGGTCATCAGCTGCTTTTGCAGATGTAAGAGAGCTAAAACGAGCCTATTAATTCAAACTTTCTTTTTTCTCATTGTACTTTTAGCTCCCCAAATACTCAAAGTATTAGTTGATGACAAAGATAAAAAAGAAATTCTGAAGCAAGACAGCAGGCTTACTAATTCAGCTTTAGAAGTTAACTCCAGAAACACATCTACTACATATTGTTGCAAACCAAAATCAGGAAAGAAAGCATACTTATGAATGGAGCATGTGAACACTCTACTTCAAACTGCAAAAGGAGCACACTGACAGATCATGCACCAGCACGCTGTTCCCGGGTAACACGCATCCCCACCTCCCAGGAAGGATGGGCTCTGTCTCAGGAAAACACCGCTGGATCTAGGTGTCTCCGGTGATTATTGTGACGGCACCTCGGTTCTGAGCGTGTTCTTACAGAACAAATCACGCTACGAGGGCTGTTAACATTGCTGTTTATAAATAAAATTCAGTCTGTGGCTCCCCTGGGATCAAGAACTACCTTCATCACCTTTTCAGGCTACTTTCTACACCATTTTCTAGGAAAGATTCCTAGTTCAGAACGGGATGCTGTGAAAAGAAAGAGCAACTGAAGGGATTATCACCACCAGCCAAAACCAAACCTTTTTTGTTTTTAAATTCAGACACGCAGGGAAACAGTGTAGCTGTCCAAGACCCGCATGACTTTTCCACAACTTGTCCTGAAATTCGAGAAAACGGTCTACAGACCACCACCGAAGCATCTCCTGCACCCAAGGGCACATGAGAGGACTGCTACCTCCTGCGGCAAGTCTCTCAGCCCTGGGCAGCTGTAGCCGGCGGCCCCCGTCCTGCCGACACGGGGCTGCCCGCCCGAAGAGCTCCGCCGCGCCGCAACCGCCGCCTCCCCCCGCGCTGCGGCTGAGGCTGTGCCGGACCCCTGCCCCCCACCCCGGGCTGAGGCGACCCCCGCGTCCACTCCCGCCCCCGGGTCGGCGGCGGGGCCGCGGGCTCCTACCTTGTTGGAGGCCATTTCGCTGACGGAGTGCCTGGTCTGCAGGGTCTCCAGCTGGTCCAGGCACCAGTCCAGCTCCTCCAGGGTCTCGCTGGCCAGCTTTTGGTAGGCCTCCTCTGCGAAGAGACAGGGAAAGGCGTACTCAGTTCGCAAGCGTTTCACGGGGCTAACGGCGAGCTCCAGAGGGTCCATCCTCCGCTGCCCGGTGCCCGCACATGAGTGCTGCTCCCTCATGTTGCCCGCCCGGGCAGCGGGCGGTGCGGCTCTTTCCCTTCGCGGGACCGCGCTCCTCTTCGCAGCCACCGCGGCCGCGAGCAGCGGCGCCGGCAGAAACTTTTCCGCCAGGCGCGCTCGCCTCGCCTCTCCTGGTCTGGCCTGGCCGTCCCGCCCCGGGGCAAAGGCCGGCGGCAGCACCGCCCCCCGCAGGCAGGGCCGAGCTCCGCGGGCGCGCAGCAGCTCCGCGGTGGCGGGAGGCCGGGCCTGCCCTCGGCGGGACGGTGCAGGCGGGGGATGAATCAGCGCGGCCGCCGGCTGCGGCCACCGCGCTTCCTGTTTTCGCAGCTCCGGCGGCGGCGGCCGGGCCCGCCTGGGGGCTTCGCACACACTCACCCCGCCCGCCGGGAGCCGCCGCGGGGCGGGGAGCCCCACCGCCGGCACCCAGCGGCAGCGCGGAGCCGCCCTCCGCGTGTTTTCTTCTCTACGCACAGCGGGACAGCCGGCAGTAACTGGTTAATGCCGAGTACGTGTGGGGACGATGTGCTGGGGATAACGGTGACCCGCCGAAGCACTCGCTGTCAGAGGAGCGTTCACATCACTGCCGCAGTATTTGCTCCTACCCAAAAGCAAAGAACCGCACGCAAAAAAAACAAGGGCTGATGAAAGGTTTGCAACTCGACCCAGTGACACAGTGTGGGAAACGGACTCAATAACAGTACGGAAAGTCATGTTTTAACCAAAACTGCTGTATGTCACATTAGGGCTAACTGTCTTTTAAACTTAGAGAAATTTAACTTACAAAGAGGAAGACATTCCATTCTTCTCTAACTCTCCAAAAGCAGGAGATCTGTTGGCATGCAAATAATTCCACAAAAATAATCCCATGTCTCAGGTGCAAGCCCCACCTATAAAGCCCACCTTCCCCCGCCCTCACCGATGTAGATCAAAAGGGGAGAATGCTTGTCTACACTACTCGGAGCTGAGTGAGTTTTAACCCAGGCACACTGTCCTGCAAGCTGTGTAGCTGAAACATCAAGTTTTGAAAACTCCTGGCATGTGTGCTTCTGGATCAGCAACATGCAGATAAATGTTTCTTCAATGGGCTTCTTACGCCATCTAAAACATCACCCTTAACTTGTTTCACATCAAATTAACCTTATTTTCAAAACATGAGACAAGCAAAAAATCAGGCAAACACATTAGGTAAAACTTCTTTTTCAATAAAACACCACAACATGGACTACTGCCAAATAATTCAGTGCATCACTTTTCATCATCTAGGACAGTAGTTTTGTATCTTTTTACGTTTCAGAGCACATGCTCAAAAACTCGTGTTCCTTCACATCTGTTAAAGTTTGCATACTTGTGGCTATTGCAATAACACTCCACAATTTTGAATAATGTCCACTGAGCTCTGGAAAAGTCAATGCAAGAAGTTTGGATTGAAATTAATTGACAGAACCATTTAAGGAAAATTTTTGCAGTGCCTGCCTGTGTCATGATTAACCTGCCACTTCAGCGAACACAACACTAACCAATACTCAACAAAAACCATCCCCATTGAACTGTAAACACTTTCAGATGCGTCATACTTACTATAAATGCTATCTGATCCAAAAGAATTCCCCTGGCAACTAAAGTCAGGATTTTCCAGCCTGTTCATCCATTGAAAGAGAATCTGTGACGTTCTACAACACAGCAGACATCACAGCTCACTAGTTCTTGAACGTGACTGGCTTACTGACCTCACAGTGTAGATTTCATCAGTACTGGAAAGAGAAGTAACTCTGTTTATAGTATGTTTGTAAGTGTACTGTTAAATGCTTTTGATGAAGCAGAAATGCGGTTAACATGTATAGTTATCTGATAACCTTATACAAGGATTTCATTGAGGGTAAAATGCATAGTGAAGTGAGGTAAAATGAATGTGTATGACATTTTTTTGTTGTTAGCCTGCAGCCTGTCCTTCAGCAGTTCCTGAAAATCAGATATTGGGAAACTTGTGTTTCTTCACAAGTAAGTATCATCCCTCCTAATACTTCAGAGAGTAAGAGGGTAAGGTTTTTCCGAGAAGTTACAAAACAACAAAATAAACTTGAGGGATATCATATTTAGGTTAACCTAGTAAAACAATCAGTTTGTTATTTATTTTAGTACTTATTTTCCTTCTTAACCATGTCACATTAATAGATATTAGCAACAGCACCTTATATTCAGGAATTTTATCTACCTACCTTCCCAGAATATCTCAAAGCATGTTAGAAACCAGAATCCACCACTGACAAGAAGTCCGACCAGCCTTCGAATGTTTCTCATGATCTGTCGTTTCTGACTCCCACCCTTTGAGTCTGGCTGCCATGGGGACCTGACTGACCACTCGGACTAAGTAAACCTTACTTAGGACATGGACAATGCCAGACTAAAGACTTGCTGGACTCAGCACCTCCTGCCAGTTCTCAGATCAGAGAGCTGTCAGGCCAGCCCTTATAGCTTAAGTGGAAATAAAAGGGTTTCTAACTGGTGACAAAGTACCCATCAAACAAGCACACCTGCTTTGTTCCTGCAGTTCTGAAGGGCAGAACAGCCATAGGAAAGATTTTTCCTAAACAGTACTGAAGCTCTAAAGTTTTGCCCACACTTTTGTTGTTATACAATGTGGTGGAAAATGTCGTCGAGGTTAACAGCTTTTCAAGTGTAACACCCTGTCACCACTAAGCTAAGAATAAAACAATAATTATCTGCCACACAGCTTTGACAGCTTCATAACACTGTTTCTGATCTCTGTGTTACCTCAAAGGTAGCACCCTGTAATTATTCCCAGCCAGGACTGATCTACTACTCAGGTTTTTTGGTATAGGCAGATGATCAAGCTTGCCCACACCCTCCCAGCTCACCCTTGCCAAGATTAGAAATCCTAAAACAGATTAACTTCTGAAAATTAGAGGGTTTTTTAAATTTCAAAGGTTCTTTTTTTATATATCTCATTAGGCTTTAATAAGAGGGAGAGAAATACAGTTTAACACCAGTTGCTTTAACAATTTGTATGTTATTTCATATATGCTTTTAGAAAAAAGGGAAGTGACAGCAAATGCTCTCTTTACAGTTCAAAGATTACAAACAATTCCACCACATGTAGCTTTCAGTATGGTACACAGAAAAAAACCCAAAACAAATAAAAGGCTAGCAGAAAGAAAAAGCTCAGCTATAATCATTTGGCACTGCACACCTACTTTTTTAAAAAGGGTGCTCTACTGTGTGTTTTTATAAAAGATTTGTTTCTTCACACAGCTCCTAGCACAACACCAGAGGTAGCTGTACTTTTATTCACTGACTGATTTGGGAACAACTTCTGTTGAAAATTTTCAAAGGGGAAAATTACTATATAGCAATAATTAGGAATAGTGTCCACTTTAGTTAATGGTTCATCATGATTTTCATATACGTGTCCTACTATTCTCAGAGAACAAAAAGCAATACTAGACTTTTCTACTAGCGCTCAAGTATATTTTTACTATCCTTTGCAGTACTTTAAGGAATTCCTGCATAGCAGAAGGAAAAAGTAAGTACAGATTCTTCATTGTTGTCCAATCAATTGAGATTGTCTGAGTGATGCAAAGAGTTGACTCAGCAAGCGCACAGCCAAGAGCTTTGACCACTGTGTTGCCTTAAAATGGGAGTGTCTTGGAGGCAAGACAAGGTCATCATCAAGCAGTGGCATAATCCAGATAGTCTCAGCATGTGTATTGTCTTTTGGGGGTACAGGCAGTGGGAAGAAGCTCTGGAAACCTCCAGGCTACTCTAAATGAAGAGCTGAAGATATACTGTGAGACTCAGACCCTGGACATCTTTTCTGAATTTTCTGACCATATTTTTGCTCTTCCATATATTGTCAGCTTGAAGACTGGAGCACCAGAATTACTGAGCCAAGAGTTTCAGTTTCTCTTACTACTAGAGAATTAAAAAAAAAAAAATAATCCTCTGTGGTTAAAACTAAGGATTTTTTCTGTAAAGGAGGATGTTTGTACTTACAACCTTAACTGATGGCCTATATACTGAAGTGACTGATATTTTAGTAAATGTTGGCACTTTCTATTAAACATAGCCACATTAACGTAGCGTAGAAATAGCACCCGTTTTCTTAGTAATCCATTTTACAACAGAAAAAAAAATAGCTTAGGTTTTACTGAGAAAATTGTAAATACTGTGACTTAAAAGGCTATCTTTGTGGAGTGATCATATGTCTTATTGTTGATAAATTATGAAAGCTATTTTTGTTTAACATCTAGAAATTTGCAGACATCCCTCCACAATCACGAGTTAAACAAAATACTCTTGATCAGATTTTGGAATGAGCATCTGGGAAGCCACCTTTGCTGCAGCAGATTTCTCAGAAACTGCTTTGATGGTCCCACTTTGAACACTCAACTTTCTTCCATGACAGGAATCTCTCAAAGTTTCCACTCTAGTTAAGAAAAATCCCTTGTACTAGTTAGTAGCCTTATGCATAGACAGTGTCCAAATGACCATGGCTAGTCTTCTTTCAGGATGTGATGATCTGCAGAACTCGCCCAACACACTGCTTTATACAATGCTAGTAGCACTAGCCTTAGGCTACGGAAACTGCTTTATCTCCTTGAACAGAGAATATAGTACCTCCAGGAAATAACAGGAGCAAAATGATAAAGTCCATTTATGCACAACTTGTCAAAACACTTGACTTCACTTACATTATAAAAAAGGGCTGTATAAAGAGATAAACAGACAAAGCAGACATTAAATGAGGATGTAAGAAGAAAACACTGTTTTTTCCTCCCCAACATTTTATATTTCTCTCACGGTCTCATGGAAATCCACATATGCCCTTGAAAAATCTTTCTATGCCCGAAGACTGTATTTCAAGGGCAAAGGTATGAACAACATGTGTTTATACTCTTAAAAAAAAAACAAGGAAGAAAAGCTGCAGATATCTACAATAAATTATTGGGCATTTGGAACAGGCCTATCATAGTTAGTTCAGAGTAATTAAGGCACTTCTGACTCTTATAAATATAGAACTGTGTCAATAGAGTCTCACTATGTAGTTTAGTTTCACTGTGTGGGGATGGGAAATTACTTGTGCGGGCTTCCTCTGTTTTTTTTTCTGTTAAAGATTTGGTTTACTTCTTTCAAAAAGCTTTGGAATGAAGTTACATATACTGATATAATTTGTTCTAAAGCCTAGAAGTATTTCTGTATCAAGGATTTGTAAATTCATCCTAGGAAAGAGTTTTGCAATGCCAGAGTGGTACAGCAGACTTATCAGAAAGGCTTTCATTAAAGTAAAGCAGTAAAACATACATTCAGTACACAGAGCATATTTAAATAATTTACTGCTTTAATGACAGAGCACATGAAAATGTTTGCAGTGTGAATGTTTAAATCCACTCTTTGCTTTTATCAAATATCCAACAAGGCCAAATGAATGTTCTTCTGTTATCACACATCCCTACTCAGTGCTTCCTCCCTCTCTGACCACTTTGGCAAAGGACTAATACATTCCTTGCCTGTAAGATCTGCCAGAAGGACCACTGTCACTCACTCACTGGTGAAAAGAAGTACACTCTTCCATCAAGCAGTCAACCTTGCTAAAAAAAAGAGGAGAAAGAGGAAAGCTTTCAATTTTCAAGTAGTAAAATATCCTTTGCATGCATTCTTATTGCTTTCTTTTAATGAATAAACTGCATTTTGAGAAAAGGTCTTTTTTTTTTCTGTTAAATATCTTTTTTTTTCCCAACAGCTGTAATTGTGTTGATTCTGTACTCTCAGGCATATGGGCAAAGAGTTCCATAATGTATTCATGGCTCAAGCTGATTTCTTATTCTATTTCTTGTATCATACAAAAAATATTTTTTCTAGGTGAGAGGATGAATCCTCAAGATCACTTCCCCCTGCAGCTGTAAAACAGTTTGTTTCTGAGGAGGATACTGCTGTTGAATACTGCTGTTGATTCAACATAATGAGAGAAGTGAGATTTTCAAAGCAGAACAAAATTAAAGGCAATGAGCACAAACAGAAACACAGGAGGTTCCCTCTGAACAGAAGGAAACACTTTTTTACTGTGAATGTGACTGAGCAGTGGCACAGGCTGTTCCCAGAGGTGGTGGAATCTCCATGCTTAGAGATCTTCAAAAGCCATCTGAAAGTGATCCTGGGCAACTGGCTCTGAGTGGCTCTGCTTCAGTGGGGATATTGGACCAGGTGAGGTCCAGAGGTCCCTTCCAGCCTCAACCTTCTGTGATTAAATTAGCAGTTGAAAAAATAAAAGCCATTTTGGCAAAAAGTGGGTTCAAGTAGCCACACTGTCATGTTTGCTGTTCTATAATAATCTCTGACCCTACTAGAAGGGATCAAAGGATATTAAATTGTCCCATCAGGATTTTGCTGAAGAGCTCAACTAATATATATTATTCTGGGCATTATGATGAAAATAAGAAATACAAATCACTAAATTTATATGTGTAAAACTTTACTGCTAAAAAGACTTACTAATAGTTTTGTTTTCCTACTTTCTTAGAACACATGATCAGAACACAAAAGAATAGCTCAAGTTTCTCTCAAAAAACAGTACAAACCCCTTAGAAACAAACAATTTTGCTTGTAAGCAGATTACTGCTGGTTTCATCTGAGATGTCAACAGCTCCAAGACTCAGAACCTCTGTTCTGTCACAAAATCTTTATTACTAACTGGAACTTGTCTAGATCAAGCAGGAATGTAAAAACTGAGAGTCTCATCTGGCAAAGAATTTCAGGATCTCTGTTTGGTTTTGAGAGTTTCTCAAAAAATTTAAAAATACAGATTCAGAAATCAGAATAAAATAAAAATAAAGGTATTTGTAAGTACCAGAATTAACAAAGTCTGTTTCTCTAAACCTTTGTGTCTCCTGGCTGATATGACTTCTGAACTTCACAATACCCAACAGTGCAGCCTGAACACTATAATAAAAAAAAAATAATACCAAGGTTTAAAAAAAGCTTCATCAAGTCTTTGCCACAGAAACCTTAATAGAATTCCTGGTATCTAATAAAATGGGAAAGCCAAATTAAAGCTTTCCAACAGCTGAGGATTCATACTGGCTCTTCATCTAGATCCTCAGGTGTCTCACAAGAAATGTGCTCAAACCGCAGGGTTTTTTTGCTTAAAAGACAGTGTCTATAGACTCCTCTATAAAGTTTCCCATTTTTACATAGTTTATATTTAATAAATTTCATAAATCACTACTTCAGTAAGAGATTGAGCTAACAGAGGTCAATGATTTCACAAGTTAACAGGTGGCTGTTAGTAATACACACCTATTTCCTAAGGAAAGCTGAGAAAAAATGTCCCAAGTGTTTCTGGTGGTAATTCTAATTTGAAACAGATTTGCATGATCCCTGTAAAATAAACTAAATGAACTGATGGGAAGAGAGAGCAGCTGGAGATTGGCTTTATCTCAGGGCCCTGGACATTGCAGGGGAGAAGCAACCTCTCAGCCTTGCCCCAGCTGGGCAGCAGGAAGCCTGCTCTCCTTCCAACAAAGCAAAAGGAGAAATACAAGAACACACAACCTCTTTCATCTTCATTCTTGAAAGCAGCAGAGAGGGCAGTAGCAGGAACAAATTTTCCTCCTTCCTTTTTATGCAACTGTCCTTCCCTTCATACCAAATTAGCTAGGGTGTATTTACATGGAACAAATGGGCTACACTTTTGCACTCTTCCCTAAACTAAGAACACAGGCAACCAATAAACATCACTTACAGCTTCAATATTTATTTAGTTTTTAATGCTTCTTTCTCAAGTCCAGTGATGTTTGAATCAGCGTTTGGGCTAGCAGCACGATCTGTATTACTGGACTTTTGTGCTCTACTGAAGATAACAAAAAAATGTTGAAGTACCTGTCTGAATGGATACTCTTGATGGATTATTCCAGTGAGTATGTGCTGAATCAAACCCTCACTCTATAAAATCTACAGGTTATCCACTGCACCTCCTGTAAAATTCAACACTTATCTCTGACACTGATGAAGCAGTGAATAAACTTTTTGCCTACAAATTTTAAGACTAAGGAGGTGGATAAACTTAGTTTGGTTTTAGTAAGATAATTCTAACAGAACCTTTACTGTTATCACAAATATTTTTATAATCTCTTTCATTTTAATATAATTGCTTATTAATGTATTCAAAATATTATTATAGTAGTGCCCAAGAGCTCCAGCCAGGATTAGATCTCATTAAATAATAGATGATGCAAATACATAAAAACTGTGGGTCTTCTTTAGTTTTTTAAACACAATCTCACTTCTTATTTATGCTGGTTTTAAGATAATGCTGTTTCCACTGGTTTGACTTTTGGCTTTTGTGAAGGAATACAAACACTCCTTTGGAAATCAGATACTCCTCACTATTACTAGATTTATGTCATAGATAAGAAACTTACAGTTTAAACTGAATGAACTGTGTTAGTCATACAATTTCTTTACACTGGACAATGAGTCAATCATTATTTCTGCTACGTTTCTGTGTCATACTGCCTCGGGAAATTATCCCAGAGGCTACTAACCCTCGAGCTGACCTTCTAAGTACCAGTCACTGTTTCTGTGGCTGTGAAAAGGCCAGGCTGGGAAATGGTTTGTTTTGGATGACAGGTAGGCAACGGACAAACGTCATCCAGCAAAACCACAAGACGTCTCAACCTGCTCTTCCATGCGTCAAGTTGAAAACTTGACATTGTGTCAGTCTTTCCCTTACAGCAAGTTTCAGCTCTTTCACAATATTCATTAACAGTTAAATTCCCTAAAACTCATGGAAGGATTTTTTTTCTCTCATATTTCTTTTAGGAGCCCTGCGCCAAACACTCGGCATTGATTTATACAGTGCCACACTCTTTCATATTAACTGATGACCTGCCCCTAATTGTTAGGTCGATTAAATAAGAGATCAAAAGTAGGGCCAGAACAAAAAAGTTCAGGTGAGATACATTACAGTAATGATTAATCCACCTCATTATGGAGCTTTTTCTCCTCCCGTGGATATAGTTCCAAATTAGAACTGATGGGAAACTTTTCCATCCCAGGAAATTTTTGAGATTTAAAAAAACCCCAAAGATATACCTATCCTACTCCATGGAAGGGTACCACCAAACTGGTTCAAGGTTCTGTTTTGGGGGAGCAGGGGAGGGGGGTTGATTGGTTCTTCCCTCCCTAAAGGAGCACAGAAATTTTTTAGAATACATTTCATTGATACTGGTACACTTCCACAAATATTGTGGGTTTTGAAAAGAATTATTTTCTACTGAGAAATAAAACTAAGATTTCTGAATCTCTGAAGATAATCCCCTACATTTGCAGTTGGTCTGGGATCTGAGCAGAGGCAATTGCTATAGGTTTTATAGTGCTATTAGGGCTCATGTGCAAATTTGCCTTGAGAATGAAGAAGCCCTAACAAGCTCACTAATGATTCCTCACCAGTGCTGCAAAAGGAAAGCTGGCACAGTAAAGAATCAAAAACTTGTTTTGCAAAATGTTTGATTTCCTAGTAGCAAGGAAGAGCACTATGGACTAAACATCTGTACTTCATGACTCAATTCATCATTGAAAGCACATTGTACTTAATCCTATTACCCTCATCTATGCAAAGTGACCATTTTAATGTATCAACAGGTTCTCCCCACACCCCCCACCCTCTCAAAAAGATGAGGTTTATTAATAATCTTTTAAGGTTATCTTTGCCAGGTGAGCTAGGGTTGTCACAATTTCAAAACATCATTTCTAAAAGACTTTCTCATTGATACGGGTTTCAAAGGAACTAGTGGAACACACCTAAAGAAACACAAACAGCTGTATTTTTCACTAGGTATAACTTCTTCCCTCTTTGGGCACAAACCTGTAGGTGAACCCTGCAGCTCTGTCCCAATATCTTACACAAGAACTGCACTGACTGTTCTAGGATACAAAACCAGGCAGAAATCCACAGAGCTAAGTGGATAAATATTAGTTCTGCAACTCAAGGTATGAACAGGAAGGCAGCAGGAATATACTGACATTGCAGTGAGAGTAATCAGTTGTCCAGGCCTGGGAGACCTAGTAAAGGTAATTTGTGGGTTTTCTGCAAGCAAGGAGGGTTTAATCAAAGGCAATCTCTTGTTAAATGTTCTCAGAAAAAAACCATCTTTTTCCTAATTCAGACTTAGTCTACATTTTTTTATTCTGTTTCACCTTCTACTAATAACCTCTCCAAGCAGGTAAGTATTTTGCCAATGATTACAAATATTTTTCCTACTAGCAACTTAAAGGACAATTTGTAATTTTGCACATTTACATATCAACAACTACTGACAGTAAGCTTGACTTTAATAAAGACTATTTTTGTTGAAAGTCAAAAAAGAATTATTCAGGACAGCTGCTCATTGCTCGGGCCATGACAGTCTGGAATGCTGCAGTTGCCAGCAGGTCCTTGACAACAATGTTGTGCAGCTTTCTCAATTTTTAAAGAAACATGAAAGGGGCCACTATTACATTCTGAAAGAGGACCAAATTGCATTTCTTTTAAAATCAATAATAATAGAGTTGAATCTAATAAGAAGTTTAATGTACCTTCCTTTAATGGTGTAAGAGTGGATTAACAAACCGTATCTAAATTATATCCATTTACATTACACTCATTTTGCTCAACACTAACACACAAGAGTAGAAGCATAGCATTTACAGATTGGTACAGTACACTGCACAACTGATAACAAAGATTATAGGACCTACCTGAAACTACAAGAGCAGTTTAGCCATAAATGCTTTTCCAGGCAAGCGAGCCATGTCTACAAACACCAACACGGTATCTTTACAAAATACCATAATACTTTAAACTGCCAGCTATGTGACTGCCTACTAACTACTGTAGCTTAGTGTTGATTTTTAGGAAAGGACAACCCTCCTGATTTAGGAGCGCCTTCTGCCACTGCATGTTCCTGAACGCACTGTGTCTATGTGACCCAACGTGACTCTGCATTTCCTTTGCGACCTGACAAGTTCAAAACTTCTGTTAAAATGGTTTTATTCTGCTTGGCAGAGCTCGCTTAGTCATCAGTTAGAATAACTTTCAAAAGCACTGTTGTTTCTTCATAGCATTTTAGCTAATTTCAAATTAACTAGATTTATGTGTGTAGTTTGATAATGCAAGTGATGCTGTCCCTAGGCAAATCAGCACTGGCTTTTGTTGTTGTGTTTGTTTTTTTTAATTCTCTCCCCAGAATCTATTTAGCAAATTTCCATGTTATGGAAAGTTTGCTATGATATGGTGGTCAGGTCCCAGGAAGTTCTACTATAGCTCAGTTTGTTTAATTCTTGATTAGGAACAAGAGAAGTTTATAAAAAAAACAGGAAAAAGCCTCAAAAAAGAGTCAGCACAGCAGACGGCTCTCTACAGTAAGCAATGTCAGTCATTGCTAAACAGTTTCTCATAAACCTACATTTATTATACTTTCATTTTTGTATTTTGTAATATTTGTTCATAAGTTTTAATTCACTAGCATTTTTGTATTTATTTTTTTATATACATATTCATACATATAGTTGTTTTTTTTCCATGCTAGTCATACTTTCATAGACCTCTATCATGTGTGATAAACATTTTTATGCACCTGAGCACACACTTGTCCTTTCAAAACCTGTATCACATTTCCTGGTGCTCAAACATGGATCATGGCGAAATATCCCCTTCCATCTCCACCCAAATTTGCTCTGTAATAGCTCCTTGCTCTAAATGACTAATGTCACCACATTGCTAATAGAAAAGGTTTAAGAGAACTAAAATGCCTGAAACGAGAACAGCTAAGACAGCTCAGACTGTTTAAATTGCTGATGTGAGCTAAATGAGCAAATTTTGTCTGGAGCACATTAGGAAGCACACACAGAAATTATTTCACTGCAAAAAAAATTTGGGCAGTAACTTCTAGCAGCCTGTAGTAACCTCTGTGATGAGAACCTGAAAGAGGTCATCTGCGTACAGCTTTCAACAGTGGTATTTCCCTAAAAGCTCAAAAAGAAAACAAAGTAATACCTGTGGTGCTCCTCAGTTCCCAGGTCTCAAGACTTCAGCTTGAGAACAACTATGCTTGTTGCTCTATTTATTCAACAGAAAAGTAGTTACTTCCAATAACCTGACACAATGAACATTGGTACCTTTACTACAAAATTGTTCCTGCAACCCTATAAAATCTCTAATATATATACTTTATTGTACAGCTATTTATTCAGGAACTACTCAAATTTTTTTCTCTCTTGCATAATTCATCTATACTGATAGAACAGTTCTTGGTTACTATCTTGGAACTATCTTTTTTCTAAAAAAAAAACCAAACCTGATTAAAGGGGTTTTTATCCACTAATTTAATGTGGTCATTGGAGTTTTTTTAACATCATCATAAGAGTCCTGAGCAGCCTTTGTTCTTCTTTCTTCTCCTTACAAAATCTGTTTTCAGTACTGTATATGGATGTGCCTGCTTCTGGGACAATATTGACTGTGGTGATACACACAGAGAAGGTGCCCAGCTTTACTCTGAGTTCTTACAGAGATTTCCCCCACAAGAGGAGGAAGGCATTTAGAAAGGAAAGTGATCTTTTTATTTACAAGCTAATAAAATTTGATAAAGGCAAACAGGAGAAAATATGGGACATAGCCACAGCATTTTTATTTCCATGAGAAAAGTAATTCCTAAGCAGATAAGGTATTTTATCCAGCTACTAATCCATTTAGTTTCAGAGATGTGCAGTATACAAGTCAATTATTTCAAGTAACAAGATACAAGAAAATGTAGGAGCTGGCTGTACTTTCTGTATGAAACTGACCGCTTAAGCCATTTTTGTGGTGTTGGTACTGAGAAGCCAAGAACCGGTGGTAAAGAACAGATGGTACAGCCATTCTGTGAAACACAGCCTTTATTTTAAAAAGCAAACCCAAATACCAAACACAAATGCTAATATAAATTATGAGTGAAAGAAGCTTCTGAAGAATCTTCTCATCTGACAAAAAAGTGGAATAAATTGAAAAAAAGTACTCATAATTTTTAAAAGAGTAGTAAAAGGCAGAGGGGAATCACTGGCCTCTCTGTGCCTCTCCCAGCAGTTACTGAGAGGCTGTTGGTGGGATCTCACTTTTGTCCTTCACAGGCCTTGCTTCAGTCCCAAAAGTATAAAACAAAATCACGCAAATTTTGTATATATCATGTTTCCAAGAATGGATCAAAAATACTTTGCAGAGTACAATATACAAGACAAAGAACTTCTAATATGTAAAAAGCAAAATAGAAAAGGTAAAAACTCAGTATGATGTAAAAAATAAAATACAAATTTCAACCATGGAATAAAACAAAAACTTTTTTTTTTTTTTAAAAAAAAAAAGAGTAGCAGTTTTAGTTCTAGTAACAAAATTCATGTGTGGACTTTCACATTTCCAGTGATTGCATTTTAAAATAAAAATACAACATCTTGAGTTCTGTCAACCAACACCACATTTCTCCTGCAACAACTAGAGCATCAGCAGCTGAATGGAGCAAAAGCTCCTCTTCATATTACTGATGAAATCAGCCCACATAAAGGAAGCACAGGTGTTACAAATTTCATCAGGGAAGAACAAACATTCTAAACCATTTTCTGTTAAAATTCAGGTATTGGAAATTAAGATAAATACAATTTTTAAACTGTATTATGTCTTTTGTATTTTAGAGACTTCAGTTCATCTTTAACTTGGGCAAAAATGCACTACTGCCAATTGTTTTTTGAGAGAAAAGAGACTGAATAATGTGGAAAAGGAAGTGATAGTTTAAATACAGGCATTGTGTGATACTAACAGATACTTTTTAATAGGAGATATACAGTAAAAGAACAGATTAAGAAGAAGCACAACAGGATGGGGGAGCGACATTCTTCCAGAAAGAGGCAAATACAAGTAGCTTCCAGTGAGGGCAACCCAAACTCATGATGACCTTTTAATTGCAAAGGAAGCTCATGCAGTACATGAAGTAAAGAGACCTGCAGTCAGTTTATCTCCAAAAGTAAGAGGAAGTGGAAGCACCAAGGAAAACATGTGAATCCCTTAATTTCCAGCTCCTTAGTGTCTACTGGGTACCTGTGCAATAAAGAATTCATGCTAAAGGTCCTTAAAAGAAGTATCTGTTGGTTTTGATGGCAGCATACAGAACAAGCTTCCTGTATGTACTAGATGCAAGCCTCCCATGGTAGGAGTTAAAAAATACCAATTATAATATATGATGAACATTTTGTTTGATTGTTTTTCAAGTCATTGTTACAGATAATGAAATTCAATGAAGTACATACGAGCCTATAGAAAAATAATAAGTTTAGCTATAAAATGAGAAGAGACACAACTTGGACAAACTCCAGATGAGACAATGAATTTTCCAAAAAAGAAGAAAAAAATGAAAGAGTTATAAACTGACAAATAGTTGTTAGATCATGAAACTTTTTAACAGGAAAAGAACAGCAGTTAAAGCCCCAGCTCCAGTGAATTCTTGCACAAAAGCCTCATTGATTGCAACAGATTAGAATTTCAATGAAGAGCCACTCCATGGAGTGATCAGGAGTGACAGCAGGAGAGATGAAAAGAGGTGGCAAAATGACAGTGCTGGTTGTGTTTTCTTTTTTTAGGATTTGAAAAATAAGGTGCTACTATATGACAATTTTTTTACGCCTCAAATGACCTTCTTTGCTAAGGGTTTCCTTAATAAAAATTGCAATCCAACATACAACTAGCTCTAGCTGCATATAACTCTTGTCTTTTTCCTAAAAGATATTGAAAAAAATACTATTTTAAAGGCTACTTTTGGAAAACTTTAAATGAGAAATACAGTGTACAGTGCACATTAATGTTCAGAGATGCTTCTTTTATCATCTGGAAAATTGCACATCATACCTTTGTGTGGTACCTCAACTTTTTATCATTCAAAATTTATTATTTCAAAAGCAGTGTTTACTTAGTAGAAACAGACTTGTAACAAGCTAGTACAAGTAAAGTAGCTGAACCTTCTGCCATAATACTAAATCAGGCTTTGATTATTAGGTAAACTCTCTTAACCTCTGTGACATAACTAGTGTAGCACTGTAAATCCCATCTTTATCTTAATGGATTCCGTAACCTGTTTTAACCTTAAACACAGAACAGTGTTCTGCTTTAAATTTCATTTGGTCTAGTGTAAAGGAGAACATTGATTTTTTTAAGTTAAGAAGAGTATTTTGTACTCGTGGGTATAGTTTTAACACCTTATCCTCTAAACCACAATAAGGCTCTGCAATGGAAAGTATAGAAAAATAAAGGGCTACATCTCAGCCAACAGGGTAGGTATCAGTGATTTTAATAGTGGCACACTGATTTAGTGCAGCTGAGGATGTGACTGTAGCTTGCATTTGTTTACAAAAATTAAGTAAAATATACAAAGACACCTGAATTCAAACTCATGATTAAGAAGCTAAATAAATACCTGAAATTAGTCAAGCAAACATGACAAACCCTGTGTTCCTGAGAGATTAGACAAGTGGTCAAGGTAATGAAATGTGCAAAGCAAAAATGAGTGTTTCACATACTCTGCAAAGTTATCTCATAATAACAGGAACCCTGAAATGGTTCACTGTCAACACAGAATGGGTTTCAGAAAGATAAATGACAGAATATTGTTGTTTTTAAGAAAAATAATAGTATCTTTTTCCAAAAAAATGTATGATTACTTATTTAGAAAATAATTTACTTCAACAAATTTTTATTATAGTTTTGTTGTTGTGGTGGTGGTGGTGTTTTGGGGTTTTTTTTATAAAACCAACCAAACAAATCAGAACAAGGGAATCAGTTCCGCAAAGCAGATTACACTATGGCTGTGTGCTGGCTATACCAGCTTGTCCAAGCTTAAATGGGACTGCAGTTTTGAATTTTTTTTTTTTTTAAGTTAAATCTTGTGTACACCAAGCCCTAAGACGCTGACTATTGTAAAGATTCTACCTCCTTGGCTTGTGAAAAGCCATGCACTGGATCATACAGTGATTTCCCCTCTGTGAGAAGCATACATCCAGCATCCTGTGACACACATAACACACCCTTGCACCTTTTTTTCGGCATGTCAGGATGCGCAATTGGGAAGGACAGTTAGGATTTCTGCTACCAGCTTGGCAGAATCCCTGACCTTGGTTCAATGCCAGTGGCCCCACTTGCTGGGTGCAGATGGGCAGTGGACTGCAGCTCAGGCTGCCCTGGTGCATCCGGCATGGGGAGTCACAGGATGGGGGAGACTGTGGTGGTGTGCTGTGTGCTAGGGACCTCAGGGTAGGAAGATATGTCCAGTGCACAAAATCAGACAATCTGATTTCCTCCTCTGGTCAGGTTCAGTGAAACCAGATCACATACATCTTTCAGTCATCAGAGTTGTGCATTTTTTTCTTCTTGCTGGAGGTATTTCTCCTACAGAATGTCTGTCCTGTGAAACTCTGGGCATAACTCTTAACTCCTTTTGGGGTCAGCTGTTTCATGACTAAATACAACTGAAGTGTGAAGACTGCAGAGAAAGCACCACCATTTGCCTTGCTGAGAGCCTGGTCTAATTCATAACATGGTAAAACAATAGCTTAAAAAAATAAATCATTTTTGATGGAAGTTTAATTTTGAATGGAAAAGCAAAGCGTATCAGCTACCTTACGCTGCATCAATTTTGTTAGTATATCATTTCCAATAAACAAAACAACACTGGAACATCAGGGAAATGAAAAGTGTAGGATTGAAGGGATGGTTCCACACTACTAATTGCTTGGGGTGATGCCGGCATAGGTTGTTTTGTCCTTGCTCTGATGACTGCAGTCATTGTTAGCCACCTGCGTACTACCCTTCCTTTGGGAACACATGGTGATGTGGACCAGAGGACCAGACTTGTTAAAAATAACTCTCAAAACCCAGTTATTTTTAACGTGGCTCAGTTCTCACAAGTTTATTCTGTGCCTTCATAAACAATATCACTGACACAGACGAGGAGACAGCCCCAGGGTAGGAAAGAATGGCTTGGAACAGAATATAGTTCTCTTCATGCTGTCACTGTGGCCAAGGTATGTGGAAATACAGTCTCAATGGAATGACCATTCATCAGCAAAACACAAGTTTAATTAAAAATTAAGAATACATATTTTAACCAATAACATACTAGTGACAATCATTTTGCTTGCAGGCTTCCGAAAAAAAGGTTCACATCAAGGTACAACTCTGCCCTTTCAGTGAAATGTACAACATTGGGGGAACATTTGCTAAAAACACTAGGCTCTTGGTTGCCATAGAAATAGTTTTCTAATAAATGGAAACTAGTCAACCCATGTGTTACAAAATTAGCCATACTCACTCATTCTTTAAATGTTAACTCGTAAGGCAGATGCTAATAAATCTTGATATTGGTACCGTAAAGGTGATATAGTTTAGACAAGTGCCAGCGTTGAATGTGGATAGGTAAAGACCTAGTTTAAAGTCTTCCAGCTCCTCCTTAAGGACTAGGGAAATAAACTCTCTCCCATCTCTTCATGCTGAAGGAGAAAAATATCACAGCACAGTCTAAAAGAATATCAACACTGGGAGCAGCACGTAAATAGTGTTTGAAGACAAGACAGATTCAACTAACCTAAGAACTCTAATGTCTCTATATGTTACAGATCACAAATCTGAACTGGCACAAGCATCCTTTTGAGGATATTGCTGAAATTTAATAAATAGCATGTATATCAGAATCTAACAATTATTTTAGCAATCTGCATAGTGCACCACAACTGCTCTTGCCTTCAACTGCTGTGTCTCAGCAAACCAGTTTTCACACTTAACAGAAAGTTACAGGAATGATTGGCAGAATATGACAATCATTAGAAAATCACATGGAAAGAAAAATTACTCAGATTGCCATCTGTTCCAAAGAAACCCTCTCAAGGACTGCCTGTAGCTTGTTTAATAGACATGCAAGGAGCCAGCCAGCAGGAAGCTCAGCTTGCCACTGCGGACTACGAAATGCTTTGAACTACAGGCAATATGCACACTCATATTACATACTGTGATACTCACAATATTTGAGCTGCTCCATAATGCAGAATCCAATTATTCCTGGCAAGCATCCTCATCATGCCTTCCAGCTCCCCATCATTCACAAGTGGAGTAATGCCACATCAAAAGAACCCAGCCATAAATTCTATAAATCCTTACAGATTAAGATCAAGTGGAAAAAATACTCAACCTTTTGGAACAAGTAAGATTTTGAATAGAGTAGCATTCATCTGCTCAGAGCTGTTATCCGTATAGCTCTTTGTAAGAAAGAAGAATAGCTAAAATTCAGTTTAGATAAACTTATGATGCTTATCAGTCGAATAATGACTGTTTGTTATACTTTGCAGCAATAAATTGAGGCAATGAGAAATATGAATTACATTAAATGAAGAAATAAAATACCTAGATTTCTATGGACTTTTCTTGTACATTTCTGTAGAAGCTTGGGCACTAGTTGATGTCAGCTGGATTAATTACACATACTGTAAAAATTAACAAGAAATTCAGAACTGAACTTTAAGTCCATAGTGCTACCTACTGCAGAACATTGCATTAAGAAACAGTCCATGACCTAAAATATCCGTATTCCAACAGACAGAGAAGCACAGAGGGGCAAAATGACTTGCTCAAGTCTATACTACATACCTTGTTCGTCCCTGTGACCAGAAGGCAGGTCTCTGAAATGCAGTCCAGGATTCCACCTAGGAATCACACTACCCCAGAAGTGATAAAAAATGATTTACAGGTACATAAAACAAGAATCACTTTGGGGCACAATTTGACTTGCAGATCCAGTTACATGAGAATCATTTGGGGACAAAATTTGACTTGCAGCTCAAGTTAATATGTTAGTGACGACAAACTCTTAAAGAAACTAAAAGATGTATCTAACTCAAGTGTTCCATAACACTGCACCACCAAGGGCTGTAATATTTGAATGACAGTCTTAAATGTACCCAAAAGAGCAAAATGTTATGCTTGGGAAGGTAGCAAGTGTTCCATTTATATCTGCTGCAATAAATAAGACTATAGGAGCTTTCCAGTTGAGGCAGCTAGGGATCAAATAAAAGAATTAAGATCTGCTTGCTTATCATAAGAAAAACTTTACTGTTAGCAAAACAGTTAAGTGAAAGAAAGAATTCCCGAAGGAAGAGAATGTGAGAAAAAATGCAATCTCTATAGCATTCAGAAGGAATATGATATACTTGTTGGATTGCCTGTGTGCTAACAAAGGCCACAACTTCGTGATATAAATACAATTAGTGGCTTACAACAGAGTCATCAGACAGCAGTCCTGCGTCAGGCCTGAAAAAAACCAAAGTTTGGACGAAGAAAAGAAACACATTGGTGTCATGTAGATAATTTTAAAGGGGACTGTGCAATTAGCTCTGCCAGAAAATGAAATTTATTACTAGGAAAGCAAGAACATCAAGATTATAAGCTTTCAATCAACACAACCAACACAACAAAAGCCCTCAGATGTGTGGGCTATGCAGCTAAATGTGACACAGAACGTAGATGCTGAAAGAAAAGCATTCCTAAAGGAAGCTTGTTCTCTGTTGTTCCATGGAGAAATTTGAAGCGCAAGAAAACAGACAGTAAATTTTCTCAGTTTTGTAATATATTTCTTAATTTCTAAATTATCATTTAATGAGAAACAGATTAAATTTATTTCAGCAAAATTCATAATGTTTGCTAACAGCTGGTTTTATTTTTAAATATAAAACTGTACTTTTATAATACATCACTTAAGCAAGCATTGACTGTTGGATGGGATAAGAGCACATTGAAGCATGAGGCCAAAACCTAGGTGTTTCTTGGAACCAGAGACTGTATTCAGCTAATACACTACAAATGCAGCTCCCACCAACTGAAACTGGTCCTGAATCAAATAATGGGAGATATAAAATTTTATTATCCTATTACAAACTCTCGAATGATTCAGTCCTAACAAATACTAGGGCATATCTAAAGCACATTCCATGGAATTAATAATTAATGTTTTAAATATTTTTTAAATTTACAGACAACTGATACCCAAAAGAAAAAGACTATCATGGGGCAGCACAGAACCAGTGTATTTGACATCGTAACTCCCAGAGATGACTGCAGCAATGGAGTATCTCCTTAGATCCTCACACTTGGTGATGTCCTGAAACAAGATTAAGGTTAATCTTCCTGGACTATCAAATTCACTCATAGTTCCTCTCCTACTTTAATACAAATGAGAGAAGTTTTGGTTTATTAATGATTTGAAGTAATTCATATTACTTCTATTTACTACTTTAGACAATCAAGTAATTCAGCTAGTATTTTTAACAGTAGTTTCTTTTTAGCATTAAACTGAAATCACAGCTCTAATTGCTCCCAAAATTCAGCAGCAAGTTTAGGATTCTCTTAATATATTTTCTTTCTGCTTTTTACACAGACCATTGGTTTACACTCCCTACACATAAACTACCAAGGATTTCACTGCAGTACTCTGCTTTACAAATATCCATTGAGAAGCATTGCACAATCTCCACAGATCAGCATTTTTTTATCACTATAAATACACTGGTGTAATGATACTTGCTTTAAGTCTGTAATAAGCATAAACTTTCAGAACCACTCACCCGGATTCACCCCACACGCAGCAATAAAGTGTGTGAAGCCAGTCAGTGGTGGGACATTAGAGAAGAATCAAACCCTTGCCCCATGCTGTCATTTAAGTGGTTTATCACTGTACACCTGCACACATAAATTCAGAGTCTGCGCATGTCTTTGAATGTCTTTATATACTAACTCAGTATATAAACTTCTTTTACAGAAACACCTAATTACAAACCTCCATGAACATCCATGAATAGTGTATGTCTAATATTGATTTCTCCTTTGCCTCGATTATAAATATCCTTTTAAAAGGATTTTAACTTCCATTATTTAACCTTCTTTGATGAAAGATTGAAATACAAATTCTCAGCAAAATACAAACTATTTTTCAAGTTCCTACACTCCAGCCACACCATGCACAAATTAAGGCTTTCATGGAAAGCTATTTCTGCTTATTTATTTGTTAAGCAGACTATAATTAAACAGAGAAAGACTGTAGCACAAATATACTTTTCTGATTCCACATGGTGCCTCCTCTGCTCTCGGAAAGACTCCTGACAAACCAGTGCATACTGCAACATAATTAAAACTAAAATCCCCCAACAACTATTATGACACTAATGAGATAAAGAATAATGTCAGCCAACATCCTCTGGTAAGAAAGTGGAAAGAGTAAGGGAGAAGACATATATAATGTCAATAGACTTCAAAGAGAGTGCCAAGTTCAAATGCAAACAAATGTAAAGCACTAGCAATAAAATTTAAATTAGTGGTTTATTGTGATGTCATCTAGCAGTCTGATGTCAAGCCTGAAGAAAACAAGATACAGGCAGTGAGTGAAGCACATTTGTCCAAAGTCCACAAGAAAGGACTGTGTTTTCCTCAAAAGTTTAAATAAAGAAACAATTAAAAATTTAAACACATAAAAGCAGTAGCCAGGGCAGGATGCTTATTTATTTTTTAAAAGCTATTACACTGTAAGTGTCAGTGTATTCAAATATTTCTTTTTTTTCTGCTTTGTCTATTGAAACTCACTGACACAAAGAGACATTTTCGTTACAGCTAACTCAGTCCCATGCACAGAACTTTAATGGGACAAAGAGATACTATTGATTTTATTTCAGTTGCATTTTAATGTTCAGATAAAGTGCCTAGGAAAAAAAAGAGTATTTTATTACCAAGTTAAACAGAAACCTGACCTTTAAAAAGCTCTCTATAACAACCTTAGTGGATGCCTAATAATTTTTCATTGTTGAACATTTTCTGAGCTATTCAATTATCTTACTGAAAATATTTACAAAACCTTTATACTATACTTTTATTTCTTACTCTGTTTTTCCATTATTTCTTTTATTGAAAATTATGCAAAAAAACAGAATGATTTACTAGATATTCTAGTATTCTACCACTATCAGAAGTCACAAATAAAAATTAAACATTTTTATTAATAAGTTTTTATTCTTACAGGTTGCTTTTTTTTAATTGGGGGGTAATGATGGGGCACGGACTTTCTAATTTTCCTCAAGATATTGCCAAAAAGACCCTAAATACTATTGTTTATATCGATTAAGTGCAACTCACTTCAGGCTTTAAAACATATTGCTTTTGCTTCTCATGTTGTTAGCACTGATTTGCAGAATGTAATATTCCAGGCTTGCACAGGCCAATCTGGAAAATAAATAGCTTCTCTAATGAACATGTGTTAGCCTGTCCAGAGAACACCTACAGCATATAAGTTGCCTGCTTTGCCTTCCTTCTGTTAGTAGAAGAGCTGTAAAAATCAACACGATTGCAGTCAAAGTAACAAGAGCATCACTGAGGTACAAAGAAATATACTTATCAGACGCTGCTTAGAAACAATTTCAGAGCTTGATAAAGAAGATACCCAGCAGGTGCTGCATGGCAGCTGACATGACCCAAATGATGACTTCCATCAAGACAATAGATAACACAACAGATGTAAAACTCCAGGAAAATATGGATATAGATCTGAACTCTGCAATGCATTCAGTCCCTGTATGCTCATGTTATTCATGACACCCTTGTTCTGGCTACTTCTTTTCCAGTGTCCCAAAAATAAGTTATTTACATTGGGTTTTAAGTAGTTTATAAGCTGTCTCCTCCTGATCTCATTCCTTACCCAGCCCTGACACTACTTTCCCTCACTGATCAGGTCACTATAACTTTACACTGACACATTTGCAGTTCTCCTATCTTACTTTCAAACATGCAGGACCTTGTCTATACGTTAGTAAAGCTGTCTCATTATTTTCATTGAAATTGTGCCCCTAAATTCTCCATTCATTGTGATTCATACAAAACTTTAAGACTGATGCTGTGTTAGGTCCATTGTTTCTCATGCCAAATAATACTGTAATTTTTTTTTTTTCCCCTCATAATCCATCACCTCATTCCTTTCTTCTCAATCTACTCATCTCTAGCCTTCTGCCTTTACATTATAAATAAAAATCCCTCTGAGACCAGTTACAGCTTATCAGCACAGCCCTTACCTAGGCCTGAGGCTCCCTGGTGGTACAGCACTGGCAACGAAGGGACAATGAAGCGCTGACATTTTCCTTAAGTTTGGAAATATTTGGATATATGCAGTGCCTCTAACCCAATAAACAAGGCTTCTCTTTCTTGTTAAATCAGTGATGGCAACACTCAAGAAAAACAGAGTGTAGACACAATCATCTTCAGAAATATTAAAAAATTCAGTTTTAAAAAGTGTAGCATAAGCTGCAACTCTAGTATCTTCTGATACTAAAATATTTACTGCACTTCAGACTTCATCCAGTATCAGTGAGTCCTGACCTGGCAAACTTTAATCAGATGACAAAAATATGACAGTCTAACATCTTCAATATTTTGACATGCTCACATAAAAGGTCCACCTGACCCGATTGCCTCTGATACCGCCTTTGTATTTCTAACTGTGTAACAGAGGATAAACACTCAACATCCAGATTTTAAAAAATAAATCTTCTAGGATATTTTATTAAGTGTTAACCATGTTCTAGATTTAAGAATCTGCACAGGATGGAACTGGTGGAGGAAACAATGTATAGAAATTATATATGTGCTCAAATGCCAAACTTGACTATACCAGTAATTTTTTTACAGGACATTTTTAAAATAATATGCAGATCTTTCACTATAACTATTAATCCTCAAAGAAAAACTAAGAGTGCTTTTCTAAAAGTCCAATTCTGAAAGGCCAAAACAATACAGCATTGTGCTGTTGTCTTTCAAAACAGCAGTGATACTAGAGAAGTTGCATCACAGAAAAATCCAGGATACTTTCAAGAGTCACTGGTGCAGGAAGGCTGCTCTGCAAACTTCCCTGAAGGTGACTCCACATGCTGCACAGAACAGCAACAGCTCCATGCAGCAGCTCAGGCTGGAGCCAGCAGACCGCCGAAGGCCACCAGAAAGGACTGACATATGTAACCTTGATCAATGTTGGCTGATCAGTCCTGGGAAACACAGTGAGGTTTCTGCTTCTGTGACTCTCAGCTTTATTGCAGTATATATTTCCTGGTTACATTGGTTACACTGCACCATACATACTACCTTGTGTATTAATCTGCAACCTTATCACTGGGGTACATTTTATTACATGACGTGATATAAATACAACCACTCCCATTCCTGGTAGCTCTTATACCTTTTATGGTATTGATAAAAATATATGCCTGCATTGTGATGTTTTGAGCAAATATATCAGAAATATCAAAGATAAAAGCCAATATTGAATTAATACTTTGCTCTCTAATTCAATAATGCACAAACAACCCATGGTAAATATTGCAAACCAAGGCAAAGTCACTGTAGACTTATTTCAAGGACAGTTCAATTACAATGAAACTACTGTAACAATTAATGTACATTGGAACAGTTCTGATACAGTCTGGGGATTCTGACAGGTAAATGCAATCAGGTCATGCAGCAAATAAAGGAATATGGGTAACACCGCTTCTCTTGTCCTTAGCTGAATTATTTCATTGAGCAGAATTGCCTATGTGCAGGAAATTTGTCATGAAAGAGTTTTAGACAAATCCCTTTGGAAAAATACAGAAAGTATCACTGTACATAATCTCTTTTTTTTTCTATCTCTCTTGATTCTAAGAGACTTTATGAATTATTGAGCAAATAGGTATGATATTTATACAGTATCAGACACATGATGTATAGGGTTAAACTGAAGAAAGCTTTAAAATAAGTAGGAAAATGAAATAGAGCTAAGTAAGCTCAGAGTGTTTTACGAGTCACATGTCCCTAGCAAACAGGAGCATTCTGATTTCAGAGCAACCACTGCTCTGTGATAAATTAGTTAAAAATTGTTCTATTTAAATAAATTCACCCCCACATACACAAGGCTATGAAAACTTAAGTCATTTCTAGCAGCATTCATTTATAACACAGTCATAGATTGCCACAATTAGACAGGCACAGATTGTTTTAGAAGAAAAAGAAAAAAGCTATGTTTTCTAGTCTATCACATAGCGTGTCCACATTTTACTCTGAAAACAGGAACTGTTTCACATTGCTAACACATGGATTTTCAGAGGTCACAGTGACACATCCAAAGTCAAAAGAAGGAAAGGCATGCAGAGTTAAAAGATCCCCCAAGCAGATTGCTCACCCTGAGGCTTCAGGAGAAAGGTGATTTTTTGATCACGTGTTAATGTCATAGGTAAGGGAAATTTGCCTCTTTCCTGACACTATTGATGTATAGCACCCTAATTAATGGGTCGACTTGAAGGACAGAATTCTCACTCATTATACAGCTTCCCAAAATCTTTAGAAACGTAGCACATCTCTGTATGTCTTTATGTGCAGTACCATAATGTAATCCTAGCCTAAAACAGAGAAACCTGTCATCCTACTGATGCTATCTCACTTGAAGCCTAATTTTAAGCATGTATTGAGAGGCATCATAATCACCCATCATCAAAAAAGGGACAAAGCCATAAATAAGGTTACATGGAACAGCTATAAATTAGATGGAGTTAAGTCAGAGATGTCAAGATTTGCTTGCAGAGACAAAACCACATCTGATTTTGATTTGACACTTACTTTACACACAAAGAATTGACGACTCTCATTACTTTATGGGGAACACAGATTCAAAGAATGGTAAGGTGGCCTAGAGGAAGGCTGGGGAGGTACTTTTTACAAGGGCACATGGTGACAGAACAAGGGGTAATGGCTTTAAACTGGAAGAGGGTAGGTTTAGATTAGATATTAGGAAGAAATTCTTTACTGCGAGCGTGGAGAGACACTAGAACAGGTTGTTCAGAGAAGCTGTGGATGCCCCCTCCCTGGAAGTGTTCAAGGCCAGGCTGGATGAGCAACCTGGTCTAGTGGAAGGTGTCCCTGCTCATAGCAGGGGGGTTTGGAACTAGATGATCTTTAAGGGATACTGATGAGTTAGGGAAGAATCAGATACAGTAAATACAAAATTATTTCTACCATGTGTGACAGTGCATTAATACCTACCTTGACAACCACAGAATATTTTTAAGATTACTCCAGTTAACAGACTTTGTTTTCCTCCCCACCAGAAACACAGATTTACAAGAACCACTCTCACCCTTGGGCATCTAAGTAGCTACAAAAACCAGTCCATCAACAGGCTGGACAGGGCTCTGAGCAGTCTGGTCTAGTTGCAGATGTCCCTGCTTACTGCAGGAGGTTGGACTAGATGACCTTGAAAGGTCCCTTCCAAGACAAATCATTCTGTGATTCTATGAATGTGATCCCATAGATTTCAAATGTTGCAGAAGTAGGTTGCAAAGTACAGTGGGCCATACTAGTGAACAGCTCAGACAATTTGCTCCCCATCTTTAATTTTAGGCGAAATACCTGCCCTCTGGACTGTCTGCACAGGAGGGCTTGGTGGGCTGACAGCTACTGGCTGCCCCAAGCCTTCTCTTGGCTGGGCGGTGCTGTCATAGAATCATAGAACAGTTTGGGTTGGAAGGGACCTTAAAGATCATCCAGTTCCAACCCTACTGCCATGAGCAGGGACACCTTCCACTAGATCCTTCCTCTTCGCCAGCACCTGCAGCCCCACTACCCTGCACACCTTTTTTATATTAAGTCTGGTTTAACTATCCACGTGTAATTATTTCAAATAATGAGCACACAGATGAAAAAGTTAACTGTTTTTCACTTGGTGGCCCAGCACATCGGTACAGTTCATTTCACTAAGGGGAGGGAAGCTTTGGGAGGATATCAACCTAAATTTCTTGGGTGAGTTTTAGTTTCAGCGGTTGTAATTGTGCATGTGTCTGCTAGTTGGATATATCAAAAATACCCAGCCAAAAAATTACACTTCAGGAATTATATATCCTCTGCTACTCATCCTGGAAAATAAAAATCTGCCTTCTAACTTTAAAATCCTGTCCTGGTACAGTGTATATAGTAAATTTGTATACATAGGTTTCTTCCAAGTCAATTATGTTCTAAGATCTTCATATTAGACTCAGAAAAGCATTACAAGTCTATTTTTTTAATACACTAATAAGAAGGGGCAATTTTATAATCTTTTCAGATGGTCTCGGAACACGTTTACAAACGTCGCAGTGATCGGGATTTTATTTACCCTTGCAGACATATCCCCGCGGAGGCGGGGCGGGGCTAGCACCCTAAACGCCATTTCTCGGGGGAGGCCGTTTCCCCCACCGTAGCCCCGCGGCAACCCAGGGCTTCTGCCCGGCCCGGAAAGGCGAGGGTCGCCGCTCCCAGCCCCCGCCCCCGGCAGCGGCGCCGCGGGCGGGCCCGGCTGGCAGCTCCCCTGCCCCCCGCCCGCCGCTGCCTCCCGCTGACGTCAATGTCCTCCTTATCGCGCCGCCTGCGACAACAGCCTTGGCCTCAGAGGCCGCCGCCGCCGCGCTGCGGAGCGGAGCCGGCGGCAGACGGGGCGGCCGCCCACCTCCCGCCGCCCTGCAGTTTCTCGCGAGGCGCCGGGGACTCTCCTCGGCCGCCGGCCAGCGCGACCTTCCAGCCTCTCCCCGTCCAGCCCTCCCCCGGCACTGCTAGGCCGGGGCTCGGCCGACAGCGCTCCCGTCAGGCAGGACAGCCCTCTTCTTCCTCACACACGCACCAGCCCCTCCGCCGGGCCGGGGTGACCGTGGCCTCGCTGAGCGCTCCCGGCGCCGCTGGCTCCCGTCGGCGGAGCTTGTGCGGCGGGGCAATGGGGCTGAGGCGGCGGAGGGAACCTTTTGGAACGCGGTGCTGCCGCCCGGCACCACGGGGAGCTCAGCCGGGAGCCAGCGAAAGGCTGTAAAGACAACAGAACGTTTTAAAAATGCGGCTTCCAGCTGAAGTGTCTAATCTAAAACATTAACCCTGAGGGGTCAAGTCTTTCCCCTTTGTGCCTGTTCCGTGTCACGCTCAGCATCTTCGCTTTCGCGGATGTTACAGCTAAGGACAGCAGGACGAGGGAGAAAGCCCTGGCACCGTAGGGTTTCTGTTTGCACCGTGGGTGGTGGGTTTCGGGAAGCAGCGTTCCTTCGGGAACCTCCCAGCTGCAGGGATCTAACACGGAAGGCTCAGCTCACTGCAGGGCTGTGAGGGAAAACCTTGTGGAAAGAAGAGGCGCCGAACACGCGTGTGGCAGCGGGGAGGTCAGGGCCGCCAGTGCGCCGGCGGGATGTGACGTCAAACTGCAGATGCTGCCTTGCAGAAGAGAAAAAGGACAAAGACCTGCTGAGATTTTATGAGGTTAAATCCATTCTAAGCCTGAGCTGGTGGGAAACCTGTGGCAGATGGTGATTAGTTTGTCAGGCTGGTTTGGTGATGTCAAATCTAACTGGATTTACACTGAGATCTGAAGCATCCGTGTATTTAAATGCTCACAAGGTGTAGCACGTCAGTCCCACTTGCACCTCACAACTGACTCAGCCAATTGTTAGTTATCTTCATCAGCTGTTACTGCAAACGGCCCGAAATGTCTGTTCTCAAAAGCCCTTCTCTGCCATCTGCGTCCCTGTTATATATCCATGCCTTTATGCGTTGTCTGTACATATATACACACACACTTGACGTATTCTAAAATACACATACCATATGTACAAAATCCAACAAATTTAATTTTACAAAATTATCACAATTTATGTCCTTGTCTCTAAAGCAAAATTCCCTTTTGAATGAAATACAGTAGCATCATTTAAGCCCCAGTTTTTCTACATACTGACATCAATCCCCAGATTGTCTCATTTTACAGTCAGATACATGCTAACACAGTGTTTACGCACCTATACATTGGTACTGTGCATGACACAAGCAGTAACACTCCCACCCGCTCAAGAAGTGAGTGCCAAATATCACTCAGCCCTAGAAAAAACAGTTAAAACTCCATTACTTTCAAAAGAATGACAGCTGTCCCTGTCTATGCATTTGGCCCACAAAGTGGGAAGTGGCACCTCGATGGGTTTGCCGAGGCAAAGCGTGGCACATGGGAGAGGTTTTTGCACTGCTTCATTGTAATACCTATATTTCACAAGTATTGTTACTTTTGATAAGCTTTTATTCAAATGGATGTCTATGCACAGATAGTACAATAGAAAAATTGTACTGTATGAGACTGTACTTGTTCCTTTCCTGCTCAGTAAACACATCACTCATTTCAGATCACAGAATCACAGAATGGCAGGGGTTGGAAGGGACCTCAGGAGATCATCTAGTCCAACCCCCCTGCCAAAGCAGGTTCCCTACAACTGGTTGCACAGGAAAGCGTCCAGGCAGGGTTTGAACATCTCCAGAGAAGGAGACTCCACAGCCTCTCTGGGCAGCCTGTTCCAGTGCTCCATTGCCCTCACAGTAAATAATTTTTTCCTTAAGTTTGTATGGAACTTCCGGTGTTCCAGTTTCTGCCCCTTGTCCTGTCACCAGCCACCACCAAAAAGAGCCCGGCCCCATCCATTTGGCCCCCACATTTCAGATATTTATAGACATTGATAAGATCTCCTCTCAGTCTTCTCTTCTCCAGCTCTCTCAGCCTGACCTCCTAAGGCAAATGTTCCAAGCCCCTCACCATCTTTGTGACCCTTCACTGGACTCTCTCCAGAAGTTCCCTGTCCCTCTTGAACTGGGGAGCCCAAAACTGGACACAATATTCCAGATGTGGCCTCACCAGGGCAGAGCAGAGGGGGAGGACAACCTCCCTTGACCTGCTGGCCACACTGTTTTTAAAGCACTCCAGGACGCTGTTGGCCTTCTTTGCCTCAAGGGCACACTGCTGGCTCATGGCCAACCTGCTGCCCACCAGCACACCCAGGTCCTTTTCCACAGAGCTCCTCTCCAGCCGGTCAGCCCCTAATCTGTACTCGTGGACGTGGTTATTCCTCCCCAGGTGAAGGACTCTGCACTTGCTCTTGTTGAACCTCATCAGGTTCCTTTCTGCCCAACTCTCCAGTGTGTCCAGGTCTTGCTGGATGGCAGCACAGCCCTCTGGTGTGTCAGCCACTCCTCCCAGCTTTGTATCATCTGAAAACTTGCTGAGGTTGGACTCTATCCCTACATGCAGGTCATTATGAAGATGTTAAACAAGACCAGACCCAGTACTGACCCCTGGGGAACACCACTAGTTACAGGCCTCCAACTAGATTCTGCTTCACTGATGACAACCTTCTGAGCTCTGCCAGTCAGCCAGTTCCCAATCCACCTCACCATCCACTCATCAATCCCATACCTTCTAGGCTTTGCTACAAGGATGTTGTGGGATACGGTATCAAAAGCCTTGCTGAAATCAAGGTAGACAACATCCACTGCTTTCCCCTCATCTACCCAGCTGGTGATGACATCATAGAAGGCTGCCAGATTGGTCAAGCATGATTTCCCCTTAGTGAATCCATGTTGACTACTTCTGATAACCTTCTCTTCTTCCAGCTGCTTAGAGATGGTATCAAGAATGAGCTGTTCCATCGCCTTTCCAGGGATGGAGGTGAGGCTGACTGGCCTGTAGTTGCCCAGATCCTCCTTTTTGCCCTTTCTGAAGACTGGAGTGACATTGGCCTTCCTCCAGGCCTCAGGCGCCTCTCCCTTTGTCCAGGACCTTTCAAAGATGATAGAGAGCAGTCTAGTGATCAATTCCACCAGCTCCTTCAGCACTCGTGGGTGCATCCCATCGGGGCCCATGGATTTGTGTATATTGATTTTGTTTAGACTATCTCTGACCAGTTCTTCCTCAACCAAGGGGCAGTCTTCCTCCCTCCAGACACTCTCTCTTCCCTCTAGCATCTGGGGTTCTTGAGGGGCATTTTTAGCCATAAAGACTGAAGCAAAGAAGGTGTTCAGTATCTCTGCCTTCTCAGTGTCTCCCGAAACCAGGGTACCTGCCTTGTTCAACAGTGGGCCCATGTTTCCCCCGATCTTCCTTTTGTTATTGATATATTTGACAAAGTCTTTTTTGTTGTCTTTAACCTCCTTTGCCAGATTCAGCTCCAAGTGGGCCTTAGCCTTCCTAGTTGCATCCCTGCAGGCCCTGACCACATTCCTATATTCCTCACAAGTAGCTACACCCTTTTTCCACATTTCATAGACTTTCCTCTTCCCTTTGAGATTTTCCACGAGCTCCTTGCTCATCCATGCGGGTTTCCTGCCACTCTTGCCTGATTTCTTTCTCTTAGGGATGCACCGGTCTTGGGCTTGAAGGAAGTGGTACTGGAATGTTAACCAACTCTCTTGGTCCCCCTTACCTTCCAACACTCTAGTCCATGGGATACCCCCCATTAGGTCCTTGAAGAGGTTGAAGTCGGCTCTCCTAAAGTCCAGGGTTGCAACCCTACTTATTGGCTTATAACTCCCACATGAGATTCTGAGCTCTACCATCTCATGGTTGCTGCAACCCAACCTTCACATCCCCACAAGCCCTTCCTTGTTAGTAAGAACAAGGTCCAGAAGCACACCTCTCTTTGTTGGCTCTTCCACCACCTTCCTGCCCTTTTTTCAATTATAGGAATTGTGTAATTTCCACATAGGCCAGTAGGACTCAAACCAGGTTTATCTATAAGAGAAATTAATGGAAATCTAGCAACATTTTCTCAATGTGATCATCATGAGCTATTCCTGGTGACGGTGGCAACTGTCTTGCAAGAAGGGAAGAAAATGTAAAAAATCCTGAAAAATTTAAAAACCAAGAGTTTGTCCCATATCTATGTTATTCAAAATAAGTGATTCTTCTTCAGAAGGTCTTACATGTTCCTGCTGCATCAGCAGGATTAAGCCACACTTGGCCTTTGCTGAAAAATGACCGAAAAACCTGTCAGAATGGTTTGCAGCAGCCAGGCTTCATCCATTCACAGACAGCTCCCTAAAGCCAGGGCTAGATTCCTTATTTTTAAAAATTGCCCTGTTGTTGTCATTACTCTTCCAGATGCAGCAGTAAAGGTGCAAATACAGATCAGCCACCAGATTTGTCAGTGAAAACAACTGCTACAACACCAAAAGGCATGTTGTGACAGGACTCCCATCATTCATAACACCTATGTAGCAAGGTGAAAACCCAGTGGAAACAAAGATGAGAAATTAAATCAAATCTAGGTCAGGCCTGAAAAGGCTTAATCAAATCCTGCTTGCTGAGATGATTGTTTCAGTCCCAGACTGGACAGTGAGGCCAAGAACAGCAACTGGGATATGAGTTAAATGGAACCTAGCTTTCTACACATTAGAATATACTTTCCAGAATGGTTAGGCTTCACACATACTGGCCAGTGACAGAATCTGAGAAAACAATTTTGCCTGAATTCTGTTTATATTGACTACAATAGTTTTAAGATCCAGCTGAATGATCAATTTTATGCCAAAAGTCAACCATTACAGCCTGATTGTGTAACTCTTTTAAATGGGATAAGAATTCTGTTTGTTTAGGATGTAGAGTCCAGTTAAGATCAATATAGCAACGAAGCCTGCCTGAAAAGAATTTCTACACCATACAAAGTGCTTTGTTTCTGCACTTCCAAGGGTAAATAAAGTCCCGATCACTGTGACATTTATAAAGGTATTCTGAGACTATCTGAAAAGATTATAAAATTGTCCCTTCTTATTAGTGTATTAAAAAAATAGACTTGTAATGCTTTTCTGAGTCTAATATTAAGGTCTTAGATATATAGAGAGGATATATATTTCCTAAAGTGTAATTTTTTAGCTGAGTATTTTTGATACATCCAACTAGCAGACACATGCACAATTACAACCGCCGATTCATGTTTTTTGCCTGAGGAGTAGCCCAGAAATTGCATTCCCTTTTACAGTTTTGATGGACTACAGTCTGTTGTGCTAACATTTCCACTTCACAAGAGCTCCTGACATCTATTCGCAGCTACACGTTTCCAAAGTTCCGAATAGTTTCCAAAGTAATTAGTAATACTGAAGTCATATTTTTGCATTACAGGGGTTTCTGCAATGGCAAGTAGTGGAAATTGCAGTCTTAAAATATGGCCAGATAGACATAGTATCCATGTAAGCATCATGAATAACATTCTCTTCATGGAGAATGCCTTTACAGAAAAATATAGTAAGCAGAACCTTTTGATCTCCCCCTTTAAAGAACAATTCCTATTTCCAGCCTCAGCTAACAGAACAGACTGTATGGAGAGAACAAATTTAAGAACACCATCTCCTGAATCCTCTTCCTCTGCTAAACAGCTTCACATGTTAAACAACTGATTAGTTGTGGGGAGCTATCTTTTTCCGTGAAACAGTTCATGCTTTAGCGATTTCAGGTATATCTATATGTCTTCCAGTCCTCCTCATTTACATGGCCTGCCTTAGAACACACTGGGGAAACAATTTCGTTGTACTGAAATATTAACACTAGCTTCCAACTAGCCTTATTTAAGCACTGCCAGATGATGAGATAATCAGTAACTCAGACAATAAAATGGTTATCTATTGAAATACTGTAATGCTGGGCTTTGTCATGGGGAATATTTGAACTAGTATTAACAAATTCCTTATTTTTCCTATAATAGTTTATAAGGCATTTAATATTAGTCATTTTGTATTTATGAATAGTGAAACTATAATATTGGCATAAACTGCACACAAGGCAAAAAAAAAAAAAGAGAAAAAAAAAGAGAATGTTCTAAGTGAGTTTATTGCCCAATAAACTAGAAATATTAGATAGAAATATTCCTTGATACAGAACAGTTTTGAAATAGCCTGGAGTGACAAATGTTGATTTGAGAATTATTGTTATTTAATAGATTAAAAAGCATTGAAACATAATGGAGTTCAGTATTATAAGTAAAGGTGTGAAGGTGCTTGGGTCCAGTCCTGCTTTTATAAATGCTTACACAAGATCTATTTTGTCAAGTTTTTCCATGTAGGTCTAGAATTATTCTAAACTCTCTAAGCCTCTGTATTTGAGATTTTTTTTTTTGTGGCTGCTGCCATTGTTTTGTAAGGAGGATGTAAAGGAAAACAAAGATAATAGATTGTAAAGATACAATAACACATAACAGAACTGTATTTAAAGAAAACCATGAAGACATTTAAATACAAGAAAACAGGACAAATTGTAAGTCAAGGCATAAGAAGGGTTGAAGAAAAGAATGAATGAAAGAAAAACAGGCATAAGGAGGAGAGTAAAACAGGGATCTTTGTTTTAAGAGAATAAATTGAAGGAAAAGTAATTTGAAATTAAGAAAGAGGAAATATTTAATTTTTAGCAAGAATCTCTGCTTTAACAGAAGCCTTTTCCGCCCTCTGCTACTTGCTGAACAAGTGGAAAACAGGACATTGTCTGTAATGTACCCAGCAGACTGTTTCACGACTTTTTCAGACTTCTTGCCTTCCTCATGCTATTCCAAACTAGTATGATCACACCACACAGAATTACTCCCTTTGCCTCTCTCTGCAATTGGATTTTTAAATGGCTGATCACCAGATAGTCAGAGTATCTCACAGACATTAATGGATTTGTGCTCACAATTAGGTAGGCAGTGTGAGAGAGGAAGCCACAAGCGCATGTGTGATTGTACAAGAAAGCTTAGAACTAATTCCAGGTATGAGTCTCAGTGCAATGCTGTGTCTGTACAGCCAGCTTCTGAAGGCAGTCTGTGTTGTAGTCAAAGGCTTTAGTGCTGCTGGCCATAAACTATCTCTGTTGTGCAGTCGTGGCAGCCCAGTTTCAGGACCATGGAGTCCTGCTCAGGCTGCAGAACTCCCAGCTGCGTGCTGAGCTTCATGCTCCACTTGCTGTGAATTGTCTAAGCTTTCCTCTGTGGTCAGACTTACACACGTGGACCCAAACAACTTAACTTAAAAGCTGCAACACATGAAAATGTCCTTCAGCAACCTTAACTGATTTGTCTTGTTGGAAAAGTCACACTGTATCTTGCACCTTTTTCCCAATGAGAAGACTAAAATTTTTCCAAACAGTTTAAAAATGCTATGTTTCAACTGAAAAATATCCTGCATGATAAGGTGTAGTTACTGTTTTTGAATATATTAACAATTGATTATGTTTATTAAATTTTGAAATCCAGGTAATAAGCACTGTTAATCTTCAGTAAGCTAATTTTTAACAAGACATGGATACTTCTGACACACAGTCATTTTCTCCACAAAAGGAAGATGAAACTATTTACCTCAGCAAACTGCTCTCCAAGTTAAGCACTTTGGGCAACAACATCACTGTTCATTGCAGTTTTTAACACACTTTGCTTATACTCACTGTACAGTGGAGCCTGTACAGTTAAATCCTACTTTGGACCTTTTCTGTCTAAGAATTACATGTCTTCTGAGCTGCCATCTGCACTACAGTTGATGAAGGATTGTTTTGTTTTCTTTTTTTCTCAGAGACAAAAAATTGCTGTGCTGTGCATCTGAGTTTCATGTCTGAATGTTACATCTGGACAGTGATGTCCTGCACTTTGATGTGCAAGGCTTTTTCACAAATATGAGAAAAGGGTAGCTAAATCTTTAAAATGAATCTCTGATGTTTCAGAAAGAAATCCATTGGGGATGAAGAGGTTAAAAGAAAGTAAAAAGACATTTTGGAATGTCTTTAATGAAAGCTGAATATGTGCTTTTGCATTTTAAATGTTAATCAGGTAGATGAGGGAAATGCACATCTGTGTGATATTTTAGGTAATTTTTATTTATTTCTAAATATTTTTTAAGACTCTGAAACCCAAGCTCGATTTATCTGTTTAACTGACATTCCAGTAAAACTAGTTTTGCTGCATGAACCCTACTGCCATATTTCAATCAACAGTTTGATTTTCAGCTATTCAGACTGCCACTTTGTGAGGATTAAATGATGACAGAGTGATGAAAGGCAAGCTCATGGGTTCATATACTTCTGGGCAGTTCCTTAATTTATTTTACAAATGTAGCTATTGCAATATCTCTTAACCTGTGTAGCTTTTTAAAATGGGATTAAATTACTTCAGCATTATATGGAAATATTTGCCTGTGATCTGGGCCATCTTTCTGCCAGTCAGATAACAGGTGTATTTTTGTGGAAACTTTCCAGCTCTGGAGTACAGAGTGCTGTATGCCTGCTACAGGTGTCAATGGCAACCAACGATCTAAGGCAACACTGAGCACATCCATATCTTCAGAAACCTGTGCAAACCCAGCACTAGACTTTTGCAGTAGTACTGCTTAAGCTCATTTCAAGTTCCCAGGCTACCCGCTGCTTAAATCTATCCTTGCAGCAGCCCATTCATTCGTTTTCAGACAAGTAATTAAATAGCTGTGTAGTAAATCAACTGGAAAACTTCTGTACTGAATGAAAAAAAAAAAAAAAAAAAAGGAAAAATAACAGGTTATTTTTCAGTCTGCTGGGTTCCTTGATTATTTCACCTTATGTCTGCACAAACAACTTGATAGTATATGGCAGGGAGTAGTGAGAGAAAAGAAATGAGTGATGGGGTTCAGGAATTACATAAACTGATCCTTTTGCTCAAAAATACATGTTGAACATTAGTCTATGTCCCATTGAAATCTATGGGGGCCTAAATACATGCCTCAAGTTTTCTGAACCCATTGAGTTGAAATTTGGAGTGGCTTTCAACTGAGCAGTTGAAAATGAAGCAGAATGAGTCTGTGTATCATAGTGCGAGGCAGACCTGGCAAAACCATACAGAACATGAGAAAGTCAAGTGGCCTTCTTTGATTGGGGTCCCAACTATGAAAGAAAAACGTTCCCACTTCTTGTTGACACTTCTACAGGAAGTGGAGATAGAAAGTCTGTAGATTTTCAGAAAAAGAAGGCTCCCGAAGTGCATAAAGATTAAGTATAGATACTGCATATGTTTCTTTCGGTTCATTACTAGTATGCATTACAGAGATTAGATGGTAGGCCTCACTACTTTCAAATAAGGATTTAACTCATAGCTGTTTCATAACATTCATGACTCCAAAGGAAATTGTATCAATTTAGTTTTAGGAACACTTTTTCAGACATAATTACAAAATTTTCCTTTAAAATGAGATTCATGTCCCTTTACATGATCACTTTTCAACCCCTTTTTTAGAATGGTAAGATTTATTCCAGAACATTGCAGTAGCAGTCAACATGAAATATTGCCTCTGGAAGGCAGCATCTGACATGTTCTTGGGAGAAAAATGGATAATTTATGGTGAATTTTATTTTTGGATGGATGGGGCTGTTATTTTTAGTCAAAGAACTACAGCTAATACTAAAACTTTTATTATATTTTTATTTTATTCTATGAAATTTTCTTCTTTAGAATACTGATGTCAACGTTTTTTATTTTGCAAAGGGAAATATGGCTCTAGTAGATGTTTTATGATCCACTTCTGGAGGGTTGAGCTATGCTTCAAAGGAATGCCTATAGTACTGGCCTCTCACAGAACCATCAAAACATACAGTTTTAAAAAATGATCATCTATCAGTAAACTTACATATACTAAAAAGTAGAAATACCTATTTATTTTAACAACTGATCTTCAAAGAGATTCTTGGAAAACCTTTGCTATTTTTATAGCCTGTAGACAAGACAGGCTTTGGAGAAAAATTTCAAGGTAGAACTGGAAATTATTTCAACAAACCAGGTCTTACCACAAAATTATATTATTTGTTGAAGCAACATTTACTCCTTTGAGCATCAACTCTGTGTTCCAGTGAGTATTTTTAGACAATAGCATTTGTAGAATAGAATTGTGACTTTATTCTTTGGAACACGTACTGAGGCTACAAGGACCTTTTGTCTTCCTAGCGTCTCCTCCCACTATGGCTTATCACTGCATTGTGTCATACTGCCATGTGCACCTCCTAAAGAACAAATAAGTCAAACAAGGAAGGTGGTGAGACATGGAAATCAAGGGAATATAAATCTGCGAGGAGGGTAGAACTGCACTAGATTAGAGAAACTTGTTGTAATAGACTCACTGGTGTTGCAGCTTCAGGTTTTACTCAACAAAACAAAGGCTTGCAGACTTAATAGTGAGAAATAGCAGGAGCAATCACATTTTGGTTTCATAGTATCATATGGTGAAAATCTATGTCTGATAAGTAACATACTTACATACATTTCCAAGTAGCAGAAGCATGTAAGAACTAAGTGGCTTCACCACCTGAGTACTGCTTTCCTGTGTGAAAAGCATATGCGTAGTATGTATGTCAGCTGCTTGCACTTTCTCTGAAAATAGTGTCTTGAACTGCAAAGGCACAGGTTGCTTTAGGACTAGCCCTTCTCTGCCTGCCTCCGTTGTCTGATAGATTTTCAGAGTTGAAGACTGAGTGGGGAATGACAGTGTCATATCCCAGAGATATGACATCGCTGGCATGACTGAAACCTGGTGGGCACACCTGTGACTGGTGTGCCATGATGGATGGATACAGGTCCTTCAGGAGGGACTGGCAGGGCAGGCGAGGCGGGGGGCTTGCACTATGTGTAGCAGAGGGACTGGAGTGCATGGAGCTTGCGGATGATGATGGCACACTTGAGAGCCTCTGGGTAAGGATAAAGGGACAGACAAATAAAGCAGATGCCATCATGGGAGAATGAAAATGCCCTCAGACACATGGTCTGAATCTTGCAACTGTCCTGTGCTAGGGCAAGAGTTGGACTCAATGATGCTTGTGTATCCCTTCCAACTCACAACTTTCTATGATTAATGTTCAAAAAGCCTTTTAGTCTGATACGCCAAAAAAGTTTTGAGATTCACCAAAAAGAAATGCTGAAATAGATCACACAGATCGCTTTTTGTTTAGGTAACAGAAAGGACAATACAAAAAGCAGTTTGGGGCAGAGGGCTTCATTTGCCTTTGCTGCTGCTTCTATTTGCCAAACTCCAATTAAAAAGAAACAAACTTTCCCAAAATCCTAATTTTGCTTTTTCCCTTTAAGAAGTGTGACTCAAAACCAGTAATATTAATAATAACAACAATGACATCAACAATAATAGCAATAATAGTATTAAAGACTGTTCCCTAGACAAATCTTGGTTTCTGTCCCACTAGCTGCCTCAGATAATCTGTCACATCTTTCTGCATCCCATTGATAACATTTAGTTAGCTCGGGTAGGCAAACTATGTCTAATGGTTTTACAGTTTTCTCCTTAATTTCTTTGGCACTGACTTATTCCTGGACTTTTTCTTCTAGTCACCTTTGCACTCCTTCAATTAATGACTAGTTAGTCAATGGTTCCTACAGTATGTCCACTAAGTAAGCCACTAGCATATGGTTTACTTAATACAAGGGGAATTTCTAAATGCTTTCTAATCCAGTAGTCACTTCTGTAATATATTCCTGAGTTATTTCTTGTTTCTTTAGCATAGTAATAAGTCGCTCACTCAGATGTAAGCCTACCTTGTTCATTATTATTAAGGAAATAAATCTTTTATTTTTATTTTATAATCCTATGATTTAGGAGAGACTACCTTAACCTTGGGGAAGGACTTTTCATAAGGGCAGTTAATGACAGAACAATGGGAAATGACTTTAAGCTGAAAGAGGGGAGGTTTAGGAAGAAATTCTTCACTGTGAGGGTGGTCAGACACTGGAACAGGTTGCCCAGAGAAGCTGTGGATGCCCCCTCCCTGGAAGTGTTCAAGGCCAGGCTGGATGAGGCTTTGAGCGACCTGGTCTAGTGGAAGGTGTCCCTGCTCATGGCAGGGGGTTGGAACTATACGATCTTTAAGGTCCCTTCCAGCCCAAACCATTCTATGATTCTGTGATTCTATGATTAATTTCTTGTCTGTCATCTTAGTTTTGAATCTGCTTACAACTAGTTCAACTTCATACCTAATTTACACTTTCAAAGATAAATATTAGTTGTAGAAGTTAATTTAAAATACTGCATGAAGAAAGAATAATGAATTAGATTGGCAGCTGCTACTAGCATTTTAATGTAAATATTTAAGAAGAATTTTCAATATTCACTATGAACTAAATCTTCATGCATATGGCCACAGCTGCTTCATTAATTCAGAATATCATCATAATGGGGATAAAATACAGATATTCCTGGTACAAAAAAATTCTACTTCTACATGAGATGGAGCGGAATCCTCTTAACTCTGAGCTAATTAAGGACTATGATGAAAACCCCAAAATTTTCCAGTTCTGTTAACAGAAAGCAAGAGTCATAGAGCTGTGCAACCCTGCATAAGCACTATGGCTTGGATTTGATTAGGAAATTTTAAAGAAGTCATACCTCGGTGCTTTTAACATCTGAAGTAAAAGCTCCCCAGTGAGAACTACTGGCTCTTTCAGTGCCTCCTGTCATTTCCCTCAAAGTCCCTGAAGCAAGTCGGATAAATTCCTAGCTGCAATTCTTCCCTGGCAGGTTTCTGTTAAGAAATACTTTACAAAATTTGGGACTACGTTAGTCTGCTCACTGCTGGTGTCTCTTTTATGAATAGGGACACCGTAGTGATGTCTGCTGGATGACTCTCAAGACCCTGCCTAGGCACCTGGGGGGTTAGGGCTGCCGCAGAGCACTCTGACTGTTCGAAAGATCTGTCTGCCTCCCCTGACTGTAAAGAAAGCCTGTGACTGTTCAGAGGGATTTGATATACTGAGCCACTCAGTTGGAAGCCTGGAACATGGATTCATCTGAATACGTGACTAGGGTGTGCCCACCAGTTACTTCCATGCTGACCAGTTACTTCTATACTTCTAGTCCCTGCCACCAAAGGTCTTCTGAGGTAAGTTGCCTAACATAGGAAAAAAAGTCTTTTTGCATGAAGATGTTAGAACTCCTGGCCTGCCAGCAGAAGCCTGAGTTTTAGGCATTTCTGATTCTTGATTTTTTTTATCCCAGTTCCTGGGAAAATGCAGTAGGCACAAGTTGATTTTCCTACTGCCAGACCTGGAATTAGTCCTTCTAGCTGAAGATGAGAATGCAATGCAAAATGCATGTGGTCAGAGAGAGAATGAGCAAAAGGGAGGCTGTCCCTGTTGTCTGGTGATGAGGTCACTCCTGGAGAATATATCAAGCAGGGACAGGTCCTAAACTGTCAGCACTACTCCTAGGGTAATTTGTTTTATCTGAGCATGGACAAAAGATTATGTGGAGAGGCCTGCATAACTTCCTAGTCCACAAGAGAAGAGCTGTTATTCTTGCTTCTTGCCAGGGTTGTCTGACTCTGGCTGCTGGCTACTCTGATTCACTGCTTTATTCAGCCTCCACTCTCAGGAGCCTGCATATAATGAAAGCAGAACTTAGTCATTTTAATGGGTGATCTCAATGTAGCCCTTAATTTTTAAAAGGATACTGAGGAAAGTGAATAGGCTTTAATGGACCAGTTTCTCAGTGACATGTTAATGGAAAAGAGATTTACTTTCAAATCTATCTTTTCAATTGGACAGAATATAATGTATCACAGATCAGTGATGTCAGAGGTTGGATGAAGTGTGAAATGAAGGTGCACTCAGACTGCAGCCAACGGTCATACTAGAAGCCACATCCACACAGTTTTATTTTCTATATTCATCAGCCAACAGGCTGCATTCATAACAGGAATGAGAAAAATTACATAGACAAGAGTCTTATTTTTCTTTCTGATTCTTCTCACCTCAGTTCTAAAAACCAAACCACTTTTCACTCTTTTCAGTTGTTCTGCTGTTGTTACTGGTACGGTAAATGCAGCTTGGGGTCATGTACAGTTCTCAACTACTAGTGACCGTAAGTGACACAGCTGGGCTGAAAGGAGAAGAGGAAGCACACAAAGCTTGCCATCCTGTCTGTCTTTCCAGTCAAATGGGCAGTTTGTGTGAAATGGTGATATAGGAACTTTTACTGATGCAGCAAAACATGAGACCAATTTAAAGGTAAGAAGCTAAGATCTATATTGGGTTGCATATAGATTATGGATACAGAGATTGATAATGCCTCTTAACATTTTCTTTTTAAACTGATCACTGTTCTACCTCCAAAATGTGTGAGTCTATTTTGAAATCAAAACTTTACTACACTGCAATCCTAAGGAAAAGTAACCTGAAGTCCTGGATGAAGCTACAAGTAGAGATCAGCCCTGTGTTGCCTTCTAGTCTCTATGCACTTTGATGACTCAAACACACGTTTCCACCATAACAGAATGTTAAGAAATTAAAAATCATACATAAGGGTCAAGTGTTGCAGTATACATACTGCAAACCAACTATAATTATTTTTTAATTGGTTAGTTTCAATTACATGGACATTCTTGCCAGGAATGTTTTAAACTATGATTGTCCTTCTCTGTTTAAGTAACATGCTGCTTTATGAAAACGTACACATTTGACTATCAGGTATCACTGCTGAAGTGCAAAACAAAAGATGTGAAAAATATGGAGGAAAATGCATCTTTTCATGATACATGTTGATTAGCATTTTTAAGTGACATAATGTAAACCACGATTATGCAATTACTATAGTCAGGGCAAATCATTGTTTAAACATCCTACGTGATCTGGAAAACTCAGGTTTCTCATACTTTCACTGTGTAGAAAGCCTGACTTTTTCATATTTTTCTATGGTACTGAGCAGTAGTCAAATGTAGAGAGTATTCTATTTTTTATCCTGGTTTTATTCACTTCCTTGAACGTGTGATGATACACGAACAGTTTATGCTGTCCAAAACCACATCAATCCTCTCTTGCTGTTCTACCTAAAGAAAGTTAATCACTGCTTTAACAAAACCACTGAACTTAAAGGAGCACTAGATAAAGATTTTATTTGGAATCTCTCCATTCAGGTGAAAGGTTTTGCAACATTAATTAAAGGTCTACAAATCAAAATGGAGAAAACTTTCAGTAAGCCTTCATGGACATATTTTGTCAGTAACCAACTTTTCCCTAAACTAAAGAGGAGGGCTGAACTGGGGACACAAATACTATTCCTTTTAAAAGGGAAATACAATTTAATAGTTGCATTTTCATCTGACCTGTTTTAAGCAGGTATTTTTTCCTTCTAGCAGACGATAGTGCTGCACAAACTGTGACAGAGAGAGCTAGTTTTTCATAGAATATAAGCAAATATGGCCTCCCTTTATGGATATCAAGTGCCCACAAACTCTGTAAGGGCAAGAAAAGAGCTGTTAGTTCACCCCCGAAAGGTGCAAAATGACTGTGAAAGACTGGGTAGGGAACAAAGTCCTGTCTCTCTGATTCCCTGTCTGTTTGCCACACGAGTTGCTTACTATAAGCCGGAGGTGTATGAATGAATTTCAGTCAGAATGTAATTTGTGCCCTGTATCTCACAAAGCAATATGGTTTTGTTTTTATCATGGGTAAGAAGGCTGTAAATGAGATAACTCTCCTTTTAGCTATCCTCACCTTGATAAGGTCCTTAATAATTAACTGAAGAGTAGCTGATGTAAATATTGCTGTTTTCCAAATTTTTTTATTTATGCAAAGTATTATTGATAATTTAAAAAAACCAACATACAGGCCTCTTTAAAGTACTTTGTACAGTAGTTATTACAGTTTGGTTCAACTCCGCTGAAGCTGATGATTGTCAATCCTTTATTCAGATCCTTTGTTAGAAAATTGTGAGCTCATTTTGCAAAAAAACCAGCTGAAACTAGCTAAAACAAAGAACATTTGCATTGCTAATTGGTTACTGAACTACATGGACCAGCTGGGGGGATTTCACTGGAAGCTAAATCTATATTTGCTTTGGATTGCGCAATTTAAATCTGGTTTTTTTCAATCTGCTATCTGAATTCACAGAATCATAGATTGTTTGAGTTGGAAGGGATCTTAAAGGTCATCTAGTTCCAACCCCACTGCCATGAGCAGGGTCACTTCCTACTATACCAGGCTGCTCAAAGGCCCATCCAACCTGGCCTTGAACACTTCCAGGGAGGGGGCATCCACAGCTTCTCTGGGCAACCTGTTCCAGTGTCTCACCACCCTCACAGTAAGTAATTTCTTCCTAATACCTAATATAAATCTAGTGTCTTCCAGTTTAAAACCATTACCCCTTGTCCTGTGATTATACTCCCTGATAAAAAGTCCCTCCCCATCTTTCCAGTAGGCCCCCTTCAGATACTGGAAGGCTGCTGTAAGGTCTCCCTGGAGCCTTCTCTTCTCCAGGCTGAACAGCCCCACACCATTCATATCACTGTCTGGAAGATGTGACTCATGGTGAGAGGAACACCTCTTCTGGTTGAAGCACAGAACAGCACACGTGGAAGCACTGTACAGCAAACAGGGAGTTATCGTAGGCTGGTCTCCGTCATGGGAGAGAGATGACACTTTTAGGGAGCAATTCATCTCCCTTTAAAGAAGACATCTAACATAAGTCAGTTTGCATGTCTGCTTATTCACACTGACTATAAGGGGGCTGTAAAGAGCCTTGATAAAATAGATATCTACATCCTAGATGTCTAAAGCAAGTATGAAAAGTGCTATCTAAGAGCCATGAAAAACTCCCATCTCCTACCCCCTAACTTATCTGCAAAAGGAACACTCAGCAGTAACATACTTCACAGAATCACAGAATCACAGAATGTTAGGGATTGGATAATGAAGATCAAGTATGCTACTGATATTTATTAGCTTCTCTCAACACAGTTTCCAAAAAGGATTCATGTAGATATATTGAATAGAACAGACCATATCGTTATCATCAACTTCTACATATTTACACAGAAAAATCACTAGATTTTAAGGCTGCCATGGTTGCTGTTGCTTCTAAGAATTTGAACTTTTGATTCCTGAGCTGCTTCACTTCTCAATTCTACAGTTTCTTACTTTTTTTGCTAATGCATTTTCTCCCACATTTATGCCTAAGGGTGAATTCTTAAAATAGTAATGGGAGAATTTTGCTCTTGCTATTTTAGTAATTTGACTTTACTAAATCCCTTTTTATCTTTGGCATGTGATTTTCCCCGTATCTTCTGCAGTAATTCCCTTTTGCTACACTTGTGCTTTCTGTAATCCTTCCTTTCCTCAGTTAGAGTCTTCCCAAAGATACTTCTTGCAGGAAGCCTAGCAACATAAACTTTCCATCTTAAGTGTCTGTTTCTGGTTTAGCATTGAAATCGTTTAGTGACACTGTGCCTTCCAGTCACCTAGTTTATTACACTGGTGATCACTTCTCACTGTGATTGCTAGCTGAGCCATCTGGATGATGTGATGGATCTCTACCAGTTTGATATATTGTTCTGGATACTCCTTGATACGGACTCTGAGAACAGCATGACCAGGAGGATTTCTTAGCAGGAAGGAACTGCTCAAGCTACATTTCAAACATTCCCCAGAAGAATTTAAAAAGCTTAGTAGCATCTGAAAGGGTTTTCAGTCATTCTGTGAAGAGCAGGAAAAGTGTTTTGTAATATATCTTCCTTCTTGGCCTAGTGCTGTAGTGCAACATGTTTTACTGGGATTTTATATGCCCCAAGAAAGCACCTATGCATACTTCTGTGCTTATGTCATAAAATTTGTTGCTATGGAAATATCAAAAACAGTCTATGACTATGAATGGGCAAACCCATTCAGGCAAAATAGTATTCAGCCTCAATTTCCATTCAATAGTCAGAATGAATTGCAGCCGTTTTCATGCTTTGCAGTGGCTTAATATCTTTTCTGTATCATTAGAGTCTTTTAGCCACTTGCATCCAATGCACACAGGCCTCAGCTTGCCCAGTTCAATGCATAATTTGGGCATAGTAATTACATATTTGAGACAAGATAACAGTGCCGTTCCTCACAGCAGCATCTCTGAGAAATCAGATTAAACTAAATTAGATTAAATTATCCTTTGTCTTCTCTTGCTTCCTTTAAATTTCTTGGCATGGAAGCATTTTCTAGATTAACTGCAGCACTGACAGCACCACGTTTCTTCCAAACATAACACTTCAGATTATTTATTGCTTCTGACATGTAGAGCGCACACTGAGGATTAACTAAATGGAAACTTTCAGATCAGGGGGAATTTAAAAAGAAGAACAGCATCTTCCAGCAGAGTGTGTCTTGGGTCCTGCTATCTGAGCAGCCTCTCCTGCTGGAGAAAAGAAGCTGACCTCATGCAAACAATTGTGGGAGAGCACTTAAGGTAGGCTTGCTGTGTGTTCACATGCATGCATATTTTCTCTTCTGCATATCACATTTTATTTTACTGTCAGGGATTATACTGTGTTATAGGTTTTCTAAAGTTAGTCCCTTAGAACCAAAGAAAGAGCCCATTTTTCAGTACCTCTATCTCCAGTTAGATAATAGATGTCTGAATGACTGTGTTGTGTGAGACAAATCTCACAATTAAAAATAGGTATAACATCTGTCAATAACTGAAATATCTCTTAGAAAGTAACTTTAAACCAAATGCCCAAAAAGGACCTCTTAAAGGAAGATATTAACAAAAGATTATAATTATAATCGATGTAAGCATTTATCTGTATCCCCTTCATATTTATTTAATTATCATAAATTTAAGTATAATTGCAAAACATTCTTAACTAAGGATGCTTTTCTATTAAATAGATTTGAAGATTTAACCCTCTGTTGCCTGATGAGCCTTACACACAAATGCTCACTTTACGTGATGAGTTCCTAGGAGAATAAAATTGTACAGAACTGCCAAGATTGGGTCTTTTAGAGGTAAATATGGGTATTGTGTGAGGCTAGATGAAAAAAACCTAACAATGTTAACACATTCCAGAGCCTAAAGACAGAAACTATTGAACATGAGAAAGCCACACTTCTCAAAAGAGCTGAAGTGCCATTTCTTCTTTGTATTACAAATCTATTATACAATTAAAAAGACAAGAGTTATTTTGAAAATTCTGGAAACACTGGTTTTGGTTTAAATTATAAACTGCTTCTTTAGTAAATGTCTGTATACTTTCAGCAAGAGGCAAGGCAAATGCTCTTTTACTGCCAATACACCATAGAGAATGAAACTATGTGGAAAATCATACCGTGTAAGAAAACATGGTTTAACATGTTGTAAAAAATATGGGGGCAAATAAAGTGTCTTCCCATAAAGATATCCAAGAACAAGTTGCCGTAATAATAAACAAAAGTGTCACAGAGTAAACTTTTAAAAACTGTTCACATAACTTACAATGCCAGTTCTGTTTTCAAGTTCATGTTTCTTTAGAAATAATAATGTCTATTACAAAGGAATTATTTTTCTCTTACACACCTACAAATGTTATAGAAATAGAATTTACTGTCCTAAAGCAGAAAAGTCAGTTCTGAAAATTTTTCCTCATTGCCTAAGGATTTGTAAAGTGAAGACTTTCCGTCAGTATAGCTACAGAGCTCGATGCCCCAAATGAAAGATAGATGCATTCCTCATACCAGTTCTTTCTACTAACATTTCATTGCAAAAAGTTACTAATGAAGGTAATCATGACCTGGCCACACACTGGTGTATAAGGTTAAAAAAATATATATATATAAAAAAGAAATAAATTGGGAAAGAACTTAAATTAAAATCATAATAACAAACCAGAAATCAGATAGCTAACATGATACAACACCAGAAGTCACCAATTTGAGTCACCACGTGACTCAAATCCCCTTTAATAAACCAGTTATAAGTTTATGAAACAATATAAGGTTGTTATTATAAAATGCAGTTTTGAGTGAGACTTTATAAACAAATATTAAATTTAGAAGCACATGATGATTTAATTGAGGAATTTTAGTCATATTAATTCCTCTTACCTGTTATAGTTGCTTTGTTAATAGATGGTTGGTTACACATTGGTGATCGTCTGTTTAAAGGAAAAGAAAAAAAAGCTATAAGCCTGATAAATTCACAGATGACTGACTCCTTGAACAATATAAGAGAAAATAAATTTCCTTAGGAAATTATATGGGGCTCAAATAACCTAGCATTGTCTAAGAAAAAGTTAATATAGAACAGGTATTTCTTTCTGGTGTAGAAGGGAATTTACAACTGACCCTGAAACTCCCTGCAGATTGGGAACTCCAAGAGAGAAATATTTTAGGAATTTACATGTTAATTAAAAATCTGCCTAATCTTACCCAGAACTTATACTTAGCCTGAAGTTTGATTTACATACATAGTTATCATTATTCCCAAATGGCTTGTGCTGCCCATGTTCTCTGACCTGAAATACTTTTTCAGACTGTTGTTTTGCATAAACATTTTACACATTATTTTGCATATACCTTTCACAATAATCTTTAGGGTAAACAGCTCAGTGGACTGCTTTGCTCACTGAAGAAAGCTGGAAGTTGCTGGAGTGACAGAGCTGCATAGGGATATGTGGATGACTGCTAGCAGGGTCCACATAGGATCTGCATATTCCAGCCAAGGGGGCTGGAAATATCTTTTTATGGCACTGCATAAGCCGTGGCAACATCTATCTTTGGAATGCTAATTACTTCTACTTTCTAAAGACGCACATTTTGGGTGAAGGAAGTGACTCTGCTATAAAATTTGCCAGTGTAACTAACACTAATGTTAACTGTGATGCTGTAACACAGTTGGAGAAAGATCATATTTATAATGTCTCACTTATAATCATGACCCACTGTGGATAAGTGGGATGTCGTTATCGTGGATGAGTTAGGCATATTCTAGGTTCAGATCATGCAAGAAGCTCCCAATGAATGGGAGTAGCTGTCTGCTCACTTTGGTTCATTTGAAAGACTCAGACTCTGGCTGAATTATCATCTTTGAATGATCTTTGACATATGACTAACTACTGAAAATCATATAAATTGCACAAAGCCACTCCAAGTTTATGCAGGGAAAGCAATGCAAGAGCAATTAGTAGGCAAGGAGGCTGTTGTCTCAGCTATCAAGTATAGCATCTTCAAGGGATTAATAAAGTTATTACTCATCCACATCTTTTATGCAAGTTTGGTGACACAGACTGAAATCTGTAACATCTAATTGTTATTCTTAGTTTACATTTTAAAAGTATCACTGCAAAAAGTTCAGTGGCCAAAAATTGACACTCACTTGCTGGGTGCCCGATCTTGTAAATTGGTTAATGCAGCAAAGTTATTCCGTACAGTACGCAGGCTGGCCAGCACCTGGAATAGACAAAATGGTTTCAGTGCAAATTTCTGCACAGGTGAGACTGATGTATCTGCTCCACTGTGCTGAAAGAAAAAGGAAAGAACATTGCAAAACAACTGCACAAGGTTTCCAGGGTTGGTTTGTCTGAAGCCTTTGACCATTAAACAAAAACATGTCTGTGATACAAGGGCAATAGTTTATTTCTTCTTTTTTTTTTTCATCATAAACAACTCATTATTTGTTTAAAGACAGACTTATTTGAAGAGGAGGAAAGTGTTTCACAGAATACTACTTAGTTCTCTGAAAAGACCATAAAAGCATTAATGTTTGGAAGATAATAGCCCATTCAAGCCTAATACTTCATGCATAGGAAATGATTACAGAATTTTCCATTTGCAGTTCAGCTCCCACAAACCTCAAAGGACAAAGGGAATGACATTGTCTACACTGCCAGGGAAAATAAATGTGGCTCCTTTAAGGGGTGCAGTTGATTTGGGGACTTAATGCAGAAGGCCAGAGTCAAAGGAAGGCATCACTTGAGCAGGTGGGAAATGTCTGCAGGCTCTTTCAAGCTTTGCAGGTTGGGAAAGACTACATAAATTAACTATTTCCTTTCTGGACTTAATTTCATGCAAGACAACAGGTAGTGAAGGCAGCAGAGGAGTGTTGTCTTGTTATAAGTGGTGTAGCCACTCTCTTCTGAAGACAGTTGGAGAAATGCAACAGATTTTGTACCATGTAAGGATAAGATACACCTCTCTGACTAGGGAGACACAGTTCAACTGATGTCAGAGAGGAGCCATGAGTTGTTTGGAACCAGACTGGGAGCGGGATGAGGCAGGAACACTCATCACTGCTGTGTCTTTGCAGGAGTTTCCCATTACTGTTTCTCATCTCAGACTCGGCTGTTTCCCTGGTGAACCTGTCCTAGGAATAACAAAGGCGGGAATGGGAATTTGGGTTCTAGAGCTCTGAGTCAAGGAGAATACAACCCTCTTTTCATAGCCCCTTAAATTTATACATGAGATAGGAAGAGGGTAGAAGGCTGAAAAGAAGGATTAGTGAAAGCTTATAACAGACAGAAAATATTCAGAAAATAATAACAATTGGCAGTGTTCAAGTGATTGTAGGTAATTCCCAGATGAGTTAATAAAAATAAAATTACATTTGTTGCCTGATGAGACAGTATTAATTTCATTATGTTTTCCTTTCCAAAGATCAGGAGGCAAACTCACACATTTTACATTCAGCACAGAATAAAATAATTATATATGCCATCAAATTTGCATGTCCAGGGTACAGTGACACAAAGAAATGTTGTATTTAGATGCTGGATCTACCCAGATGGAAATCAGGCATAAACTGAGCAGCAGGGGAAAGGAGATCTTGGGAGTTCAAAAGTTCAAAAATGAATACAGGAAAGACAAGAAAAACCTTCTCAAGTATATGAAAATACTGTAAAAGCAAATGATGAGTTGAAGGTGTAAGGAGAAGGAAAGTATAGAAGGAAAATAGTTCGGCCTATTAAGGTAAGACACACATTCTAGTGACTGCAGTTCATTTTCAGTTCTCTTTGGTCAATCTGCCTGGGTTCAGTCTATGTGTGCCAGGATGCTGAAACAGCTTGTACATGCTAGCATTATCAGAGAAAAATATCTACATAGCTTCCAGAGCTGCCACAGACCAGGAAAAAATGTAGTCAGTTTTCTGCAGGTTCCTACTCAATAAGCCCTGTTGGACTCAAATTGGCTGTATACTCAGGTGCACTAAGAAATGTGAGCATGTACAAAAGTACTTCAGTGACTCCTCAGTGAGGGATCTCAGGCACAACCATGGTTATTAGCTCTGCCTCTGATGGACTGCAATGAAGGACTCCGTACCTGCTGTGCAGGGCTGAGTTTTGGAAAGGTTAGTAGGCTGGGCATGATGCCACATGAAAACATGAACCTAGCTGAGGTACGTGTTGGATCTGAAATAACAGGACATTTAGCATCTAGGGTGCTGGGGAAAGAAGTGGGCAGAGCTGCAAGGTTGCCCAAGGCCAGTTACAAGTGGAAGCTAATGAGCCTTGCTGGGCCAGTGCTTGGGCCCCTGAAGAGCTGTGAGGGAGTCTCTCTACCATGCCTACCACTATGCACATTGACCAGATTTTTTCACTGTCCAAGATATTATTAATCTCTCCTTTTTCAGAAAGCAGAGACTCAACCGTTTAGCTTGTATGTCTATTTGTTCTTCTGGTAGATAACTGTTTTGTAGGTCCAGGGATGAATGCTCAGTACCTGTCCAGCATCCCAGCTGCTTTAGCATACATGCACATATTTCGACAGTTTCTGGAAGTGCAAAGTATCCCTACATAGATAGCAATGAATGTACAAGTGACAACAAAAATTCTGGCCATTGTCCACAGTGGAGCTAAACAACTTGATTTATTATATAAAGGTATTAATATTTACAAGGCTATTATTTTATAGTATAAGTACATAAAATAGTATTTCAGTTGTTCACTATAATTTTATTAAGTGACAGTTTTCTCTGTCTCATGCTTCTAGAGTTAAGATTTGTGAGCAAAAAGTGACCAGTCATTTGCAAGCCTCTTTAGGTTTAATCCCTAAGTAAATAATATTTTCAAAATCAAGTTATATGCAAACAATTGCAAGTGAATTAAAAAAAACCAAACAAACTTTTAAAATAATAAATAACCTACAAAATTGGTCCTTAATTTTCAAATCACTCAAATTATTTTCTTTTGAAAAGTGAAATTCTACAAATAATTAAATTACAACAGTTGTCGTATATGACAATATAGGGAAGTGCATCTAATAATATCCTTGTGATAGATTTTTAAATTTTAGCTTACAAAATTCCACTGGTAAGAATAGTAAATTATCTTGTCCTGGTGTAAGATTCTGTGTGGGGGACACAGCATGCCCCCCTGCCCCCAGTTAACAAATGCAGACACACTACCATGGTGATGTGTTGAATAGTAGCTGAAATGCTAAAATTAGAGCTATTAACACTAGGTGTCTCACGATCAGATGAAAAAAGCCTCCTGGTCAGTTGAAGAAAATACAGACAGTCTGAAAGAACTGGAATATGTGTTTGTCGTTCCATGATCTACTGCCACCAGGAAGCCCTGAACAGATTAAAACGGTGCTTTGGCTGTTTGCAACACAAAAATGAATTTACATGACAAAATATTGCTTTAGGAAGAGATTAAAAGGGTGGTTTGTATGAAGTGTAGACATTTCTGAAGTCCTGAGTGAGGTCCTAAAACTGCTAACGTAAATCAGAGGGACAGGCCTTGTGCTTAGCTGCAGATGCAGTCTGTGACCAAGCCTCACTGGGAGATGGGATTTTGCCTATTGAAGTCATTTTTAGACAAGGGCTATGTTTTATCCAAGAGTTTAATCAGGTGTCACTTCCCCACCATTAGGCATGCCCTCTCAGCTGCATCTCAATTCCCCATCTCAGGAAATGTGACATGGGGGTCTCTCCCCCTGGGAGTGCTCTTCCTCCTGCTCAATGCAAATGAAAACAGATGGATTTAAACCACTGTTAACAGGGTTTTGCACTGAAATACTGAAAGCTCTCAAATAATAAATTACATCACCTTCATGCAAGTAGCAATAAATGGAGCTGCTCCTGCTTTAATTGCTGAAGCGTGTCCATCAACATCAACAAGAATACAAAACCGCCCTTAAAACAAATAGGGTGTTTTGTCCCAGGAAAAATAAAATCCATAAACAAGCTGTAATATTTGCTGGTTTTCTAGGCATACTATAACCTGTCTTATCTATGTGCCATAGTTTGTAACAAAAGTTCAGATGACAATGAACATGAACTCAACTATAAGAAATATTGGATTGCTTGACCACCATACAATTTGTATTTTTTCTGTGCTCAGGAGTTAGGGTTTTTATGTTTCCTGAGGAACTAAAACCAGAAGTGGCTTTACCATCTGAGAAGTATTCTTAGAAAAGGCCCTGGGTTAACCTTTTTTTTTGACAATAGAAGATTTAGGTATTCTTCATATTAAGGATTTGATCAGCCAGTGTCTTATAAACATCGTTATCTGTTTACAATATAATTAAATATATAAAAACAGCTTAAATGAATATTAATTGTTTTGACAGCTGATCATTAGACTAAAGCAACTAGCATATTCAGAACTGAAGTTGAACACCTTATTCTTACTTGAGATGGCTGTGTGACTCAACCTTTCTCTTTTCCTTCATCTTCAATCACATATGAGTTCCAGTTTTATTTTTCTCCCTGTATTTATACTGAATTAGCTTTCATTCCTATCTATTACAGGGTAAAACTTATCATCTTGGGTTCAAAGAATATGAATGTTAAGTTTTCATACATGACAAAACAGCTCTATTGATAAAAATTGTCACATTTTTATCTAAATTACATAGAATTTTGAGTTTATATTTTATAAAACAGAAACCAAATGGAAAAATCAAACAAATAGAGATGGTTTTGTAAATGAACATAAGTATTCTGTGTAAAACTTATCTTGCTTCTAAAAATTACCTTGTATTGAATGCATAGAAGATGTTCAAAAGGAGAATTTGTAATTACAAAAAGCAGGAGAATAACAGAGAGCACAGACTTGTCTTTGTCGTGACTGTTTGCTATGTTGTTGCACTTCAACTTTTCAGATAATCAAAAAGCATTAAAAAAGAGAGGCATAACAGAGTGAGAGGTTTATGACTTTCTGTTTAGACATTTTTTTCCCGTTTCAAGCAAACATACTTTATATCAACAACAGAAAACAATTAGTTTGGCCATTTGACCTTTAAATTGTAAGATCATGTGAGAAATATGTCAAAATTGTGCCTACCTGAGCAAATGGTGTCACAATCAAGTCATCTCCATGTCTGAAAAAATGAGCAAAATTGTCAGTTAGGTATTACTGAAAACTTATCTCACTGCTTTAACAGAAAGAAAATCAAGTTTTACAATGTACTGTTAGTTACTCCAGTTTCATTCTTCAGCAGTTACTCACTTCCGCTGCTTTACGTATCCTTTGAAAAGGAAATATCAACTTAGTTATTGCCCTGTTGTCTGGCATATCCGTGGGATGGCTGATGAACCAGCCAGTTTCTGCAGAGTGGGTTGGGCAGCTGACCGGCCACCAAAGACTGATCTGCAGAGACTTCATCCCAAAGGATGGAGGTGAAAATACCGAAAGTGACCCCACTGAGGGTTACCAGCAGGTTTGTGAGCACTGGATGGGTGAGTAATTGCAGATGCCTGGGCAGTGCACCGCAGACAAATAAAAATCTAGTAAAACTTTCAAACTGACTCACACTTTGGTAGCCATGGGGGGTGTGACCGAGTGTATACTGTTGCTATGGCAACCTTACCCACACCACTGGGTGACGTATGGGCAAGGTGCTGGGATGACGCACTGTAGTCCAGAAGGGAGGAAGGGAAAGAGGGGTTCCTTTGCTTCAGAATTGAAAGCTGACCCTTGAAACATGATATAGAAAGCATAGTCTTGTAAATACAAGTAGGATGAAGGGCTGTTGAGCTTCAGATTAGCATCTGTAGCACTGAGGATATGGAGTTAGAACTCTCCAGGGCACCAAGGGTACAGGGAAAACTTGGGAGTTTTCAGTTATCATATCTAATACATGTCAGCAATCAAGATGAAAAGAAATTTCAAAAGACAAATATCCAATATGACTATGTTTTCAATTCTACTGTATTTTCCTGCAGTTAATTTATTGTTATGAGTCATAAGTTGCAGCTTTCAGCAGAAATTACTATTGCTTTGGTGCTATCTTAATGTTATTTAAGTTCAAGCATAAAATACGAATATCATTGGATTTCAAGTCCATGACAATCTAATCAGAAAAAGACTTTCTGATAAATGGAGAAATTTCATTTGCATTTGAGTTGCTACAACACCGTTCTTATAATTTATATACTGTCCACAAGACAGTAATGTTTTTGCAGGTATTGCAAGAACCTAATAAAAAACCAGTAAGTATAATCAGAGGGCCTGTAGGGACAAAACAAAACTCCCCATTATTCAAAACTATCATAATGCTTAATATCCATGTAGCTTTTTTTTTAATTACAATCTCTTTTATTCCTATTGGTTGACACAGAGAAATGGATTTTTATAGATCCTGTGGAAGAAGTCTGCACTTTTAACAAGGTCTTTTTAGGAGTAGCTGGAATAAGGTGTTGCTTCAGATGAAACCACAGTCTGGGCCTAGCTGGGAAGTGTGTAAGCATGATCATCACACCAAACTAGAAGAAATATGGCACTATAGGAGGAACTCAGAGGCTTTAATTGCCCAGTGAAGCCAAATCCAACTGGTTATTATAGAAATCATGAATCAGCCCAGGGCATTAACAGGGTAGTCAGTGACCAGCTGGGTTTAGTACCTCTTCACATTTTCACTGGGTCATGAAAACATCAGGAGATGCCCTAGACTATAACTTCTGATCAGGATTGCTTAATGAGTTACACAGCTACACAAAGGCTCCAGCAGAAGATAAGCCACATCCATCTTTTCCTTTTCTCTCCTCCACTTAAACAGCCATAGTGTGAATATGTACATTACCTCAATTCCAGAAAAATTATGCTCTTTGTCTTCAAATTCTGTGAATTGTTATTATCTGCTGTGTGACAGCTGGCTTACCTGTTCCTCAATAAAATGTGTTAATTTCTTCCCTTTTATAAAGAATATTTTTACTATTTGTGTATCACTACTCTACTTTCTCTTCTGCTTTGACACTTAAAAGAGACACAGCTGTGTAGAGCAAGGAATCCTGTGTTAGTCATCTGAATGACTTCTGCAAAGATGGAAAAGCCTAAAGCCTGAAGTAAATTATTTGCCAGTCTTCTTCATGCGTACTCACTTTATCTGTTACTCAGGTTGTTTAGGCAAAAAGCAAACAAAAGGTTGAGCAAATACTTAGAAATGAGTGTGTTTTCTGAGTGATCAAATTCAGCACAGAAACTGTGTCTGAAATCAATATGCAAACCCATTTTTTTACTGATCTAGTGTAATTCCCACATTTGGAATGATGAAGGGGCGGAATCCTGGAGATGGAAAGTTTTGCAAGTAGCAGTAGCATTGAACAAAGAAAAAAACTATTTAATTGTTTCTACCTGTAAATAAGCCAGACAGAGCAAAGCTGGTTCTTTCTAGCATCACCAGCTTCTGTCAGTGGCAAACACTCCAAATAACCAATATATGAAAGAAATGCACAAAATATTAATCAGTGCTTCAAATTCCCAGGCAACTGCTACAACACAGCTATTACCTGCAAAAGTGCAGATTGTTTAAACTACAAAAAGAGGATGGTTCTTCTTCTCACCATGTCCTGTGGGCCTCCTTACTGGAGGTACTAATTTCTTGCTCTTCTCCCCATTCAGTGCCCCTGTTTGCCAACCCTTGAATGCTGAGGCACTGCTAAAAGGCAACAAGTACATGTTTCTGGGCTTTCTGCTCTTGAGTTGTTTTTTTAAAATTTTCTCTAAAAATAGCATGACTCCACTTCTCTGATTTGCAAACTTCATTCTACTTGAGCTCTTGCTGGACTGCACTTCATTGAAGAACACTAGTTAAATACTGTAGCTTGTTATTTTTCAGAGGAGGCATTATTAAATATTAATTTAATGCACCCCAGTACTTAATTTTCACTTTTCAAATACCCCTTCTGTTAAGAGCAACAATTCCAGAAATCATCATTATTGTGGTGAAAGTGTGATACTGAAAGTACAGATGTCCACAGCTTTCACAAAGCAGTTTAGCAGACACCAGACACACTTGGACAGAAAAGGAATCGCATAGGGTGGTGAGTAATCTCTAATCCACAGTGGGTCATGAAATCTGGAAAAGGTGGGAGTGCCCCAAAAGGGAGCAGACACATCTAAAGTGGCTGTGCTATTTTTTGTATAGAAGAGCAAGAACATATGATTCAATCAAAGTGCCGTTGATCCACAGTGTACTCCAGTGTAGTAAACACTACAGTATATGAGTGTCCTGCTGTTTTCAGATGATATGGAATCTGATAGAATTCTGTCTGGATTTGGGAGAGGATAGTGCCACACATCTACACACAGAAGCAGCAAGAGGGAGTGTAAACCCTGTGCAATATGTCACAAGCTTCTAAATACCAGCACAGCTGTTAACCTTTAAGGTTCGAAAAAATTGCTTACATCAGTGTTAGACTTTGTTAACTAGAATGCCTGGGACACTTGTTCACATCTTCATTTTTCAGAAGAAAGATAGATTTTTCACATGGCCCCAAAATTTAAAATTACAACATAAATTATAATGACTAGTCAAAAGAATTTTGACACTTTGCATCAATATAAAGCATGATCATACTGGTTTGCTACATTCCTTCATTTGAATGAAAAACTCACTTACCTCCCCAGGATAAGTACCGGCTGATGATGCCAGCCAGGCTTTAAATCTAACTGGTGTGATCTGTGTTGGATTCTCTGGTTACAAACTTGGGACATACCCTATTTGAAAGAAAAAAGCTGCCAACAGAATTTAAAAAGCCCCAGGGGACAGTGGCTGTCTGGAATCCCTGCACTGTGTTCTGCAGCAAGAACTAAGGCTTTTGTCAAATTGTCACAAGAGTAGACTCAGTTTTTACAGAGCTGCTTCTGTGCATTTTTTCTTTTAACATAGAAACATGATAAACATAAAAGCAAGGGAAAACCCATACTGTTTACACACAACATACAAAAGAGGAAGGAAGATGAACATGGAAGTAGTCTTCTGTTTGAACCAGAAAATCTATTGCAGCCTCCTTTTTCAGTGTAAACATCTGAATTTGGATTAAACATGACATCCAGTCATTTCTGTATACAAGGCTGATTCAGCCTTCCTGTCCAATAACATGCTATAAATACAGCTTAGATGAGACATTTGTGTTTTGCTTGCACATATGCTGGAACACCAATATACCACGTGCAAAACCACAAATGAAGAACAGAGAGTATGTTAATAATTTGCCCTAATTGCTAGGATATTTTTTTTCTGCCCCAATAACACTTTATAGGTGAAGCCAAATACACACACAAGAAACATATGAATTAGGTATGTTGAAAATATGCATGTTGTTTAGATTCAGATTTTAGCAGCAATGAAATCTGATTCTAGATTGCACTCTGATATGGTAATGGAAACTTCACGTAATAACACTAGCCAGCAGAGGCTGTGCTCTAAGGACAGTGAGCAGGAGGGGTGGCTGGCTGCTCCATGCAGCTTGCACCTAATCATCGTCTGTATTTGGAGGATCCAAATGGATTGGTTTCTAATACTGATTTTGCAGAGTCAGAAATCACAGCGTTCCAACTTAGTTTACTCTGCAGGAATAGTGCTTAAGTCATGACATCTCAATTTCTGAAGACCTGTAAAATAATTTTCTAGTCCTAATATGAGATAGCCCGGGCCTGGCTCCAAAAGCTAACGCTGACTGAGGATGAGGCATCTCCCAATGTTGTGCCGACATTATGGGGTGTGACAGAAACTGGCTTACAGCTTTCCCCAGATAGTCAGTGAGTTGTCCGTGATTTGCATCTCATTTAAAGGTTGTGCCTCGTTTGGAGGATGATCAGGCATCTAAGGCAGGGGCTAGAGACTGTGACGCTATGGGCAATTTGGGATTTAGGGCTGAGGGATCAGGCAAGTGACATTGTTGATGGAGTCATGAACTACAGAGGAGGAGGTTATTATTCACAGAGCATTTATTTATTTTTGGGAACATGTATCTTAAAGAACTTTTGCGAAGAGCTACTTGAAACCACTTGTTCTATCACACAGTAGACAGAAATTAGACCCTGAATGAAGCAGACTCTTGTCAACTACTGTCTGGGTGTTTCTGAACACCACATTTTTCCAGAACACTATGCAGTTATGTCCTCCTGATACTTCTTCCTAATATAGCAACAGAGCTTGCCCTAATTAGTCAAATGTATTGCTGTAATATTACGCGTTCTAGGGAGTTCAATCTACTTAATCTCAATTGACCTTAACCAGATTGAAGAGGATTGACTCAGAAAAGCCACAGTCCCTGAGAAGTCCATTATCTCAGCCAAAAGGAAGTCTAGTTATAGTAGTTCTTGTTGGACTATCTAATAAGCAAGTTAGATTTAGGAAGACAGACCAAATGAGAAAACATTTTTCCAGCATAAATCTCACTAGCCAATACTGCAGATATAAGTGGTTCCAAACACCCTGATTAACTTCATATGGAGCACAGATCATTACTATGACATGTTGATAGAAGAAAGCAATACTTGGCTGCCTTATGATCAGAGATACAAAAGACAGCTCAGACCAAATGTGGATAATTACACATGGCTAATACATACAAAGATACGCCATGTACTAATGTACCTGGAACTTTCCAGGTATAATGTATATTTTATACAAAAATAATTTTTCATGACACCTGTTTAGCATCTCAGTTCCTTAAGATATGCTTTATTAGATTTGAAAGAAGCCTTTGAATACTTAGAGTCTGCTCTGTTGAAGTCACCAGTGTTAGGTTACCCAAATTACAGGCTTCCAATTGAACTGCATTAGCAGCCAAAGTGAGGAGCTCTCTCAAGACTTGGAAAGTCAGAATTATCATATCCATTACAGACTAGAGGACTGGAAAGGAACAGTGAATACCAAGGTGTTCTTAAATCAGTATTTTGAGATTTAATCTAGGCAGTATCAGGAAGTATTATCTGCTTATCTGTGTACCTTACCGTGCATAATATCACAGTGCCTGTGCTTTTGAGCAGGCTAGAAACAAGGGACTTTGCTGGGTGATAAGGGCAGCTAACCACATCTCAGTGATGGTGATCAGAACCAAGACCCATCAGATCCAGAAGCTTCACTCAAAATTGCTGGATGGGCTGGAATCAGAATCAGATCCAACTACTTCCTTACTCAGGAAGCTTAAATGTTTTCCAAAGAGACTGCACTTGCACATCTGACTTGGGTAATCCACCTGAGGAAATCACATAGGTACTGATGTAGTGGGCCATCACAAAAGGATGCCAGTATGATGTGCAAGATATGAAAACACATGACAACTCAAGAAATCACCCATATCATACTTCCCCAAGCATCCACCAAGCTTCAACACTTTAATCCTACCATAACAGAGCAGACGATTTAGATGAAACAAGAGTGGTGGACAGCTCTGAGCAACTGGCTTGCATTATGTATGACAGAGAATTTTACATTCCTAAAGAGAAACAGAGCATGAATTGCCAGTGTTTTACTGCCATAGGTGGTTTTCATTCTAAAATCAGAAGGTAGTATACATGGTGGTCACTGAGATGACAGCAAGGGAAAAGAAGCTACTGCAGAGTGGGGTTTTGGTTTGTGTGTTGAAAAAGGAGTTGCACTAAGCCAGAGAATGCAGGACTTTGAACCAGAAAAGAGCTGAACCTAATTGGAAAAGACGAGGCCAATTCAGCAGTGCCGTTGTTGGACTGATCATACAACAGAAATCATCACTTAGGTCTAAGTAAGGCTGTAAAACAAACAAGCATCAGTGACTAAAGGATAGGTTTGTCCTGCTCAGGTTAGAGAAAATTAATGAGTAGGTGTGCACACATGACTAGAAGCAATCAAGTTAGTGCAGCTTAATGAGTTACTATTACTCAGTTTTGATTGCATTATCTGACACACATAAACTCTTAGCTTGCTTCAAACAAAAATAAAATGTTTTACCTTGAACTGCTTTTAAGCAGCAGATATTTAGTTGCTTGCTTGTCCCTGCCCTGTATGTGTACTGAGAACTGATAGGATTGTTCCACTTCTGAAGAATAAGAATACATTACTTTCCCTGTGAATCTCCTACTGATGCAGGCTGAAAGATTTCCTCTTTAAAAGAAATGAGAGCAAAGCTGCTGAGAACAGCACCAAGGTAACTTCCCAGGGAGCTTGCTCTCAGCCAACCACAGGAAGATTCTCTCAGCTTCAAGGTTTAGAAAAAAGCGTCTCCTAGCCAAATGCAAAGGCCCCTAAATGTATGTATACAAGAAGAAATAAGAAGACTTCAAAAAAAGGCAAAACCATCAGAATTTCAGTTTGTCCATTTTCAGGGAATGAACTCTACAGCTAACACAGCAGTAGCACCATTGCAAGCATACAGAGCATTGTGTCTGCCCTGAGGGGTGAGACAAGAACTAATGCTCTTCTGGGCTGTGAAATAAATTCAGTCTGTACATGTAGGGGATCACTGAGATGGAAAAAAAACAGTTTAAGAGGCATCCCCAAAAACATCTGAGTCCCTTTTTACAAAGTTCCCTTTCTCCACACTGCTCCCATCCTTCAGTGTAGCATACACACCCATTCCTTGCACTGCAGATCTGTGTAGCAAGCCCAGAGATGAGTGGTATTCTGATACAGCTGAAATCCCAGCTAAGAATCACTTTTGGTACCATGTTTTTAAGAACATGGCACCTTTGACCAAAGAGGTTTAGGAATTCAGTCTGCTTCGTTTAGCACAGAAACAGTAACTTGCCATTTTGTTCCAAACACTCATTATTTCCAGAAGAGGGGAAAAAAAGGCCTGACACACTAAAAACATTTAAAGGGGAGGTGATGCGTTTAACAACTAAGAGTTATATTTGGAAAATGATTAAGTTTTAACATTCAGCTATAAACCCAGTAATGATTCTGTATTGTCGGAACGTAAGATAAAATCAATTTGCATTTAATAAAAAAAAAATCCTGATTCAACAACCATAAAAAGAATCTCTCAAATTAAAAAACAGATCACAAGAAGCTTTCTCAATGTGAAAATACTCTCTTTTTGTTTACAACGTATCTGATTTTCTGATTAACAAATGAAGTTAGAGGAAACTTATTATTTAAATTTAAGCAAACTGGATATAACTGAGTTGTTTTGGATTAAATTTGTAAAATGACCCAAGCAACTGGAAAGGACACAGTGGTCTTTCAAAATATTTTTCTCTATAATCAAAAAAAGATGGTAACTGACTTACTAATTACTTAGCTTAAATTAAGCTGCAACGTGGAGATTTCTTAAATTTAAAAGACCTTAAGAACAAAAAAGCAAAACTTAATGCAGCAAGATATTGGCCTATTTTTCCTAAAGCCATGTAAGTACATTTCTTTCCATGGATAAATAAATGTCTCAGGCAATTTAATATATTTTTTCATTAACATTGTTTCTAAGCTGAAACACATATAGAAAATGCATCTTAAAAGATTTTTTTTTTTTAAAGTAGGTTGTACTCTGAAGTTTAACTGTCTCTTTTCAGTCAGCAATATCTGTGATGTAGTAATACCACAGATTCTGATAAAAGCATCTGATAAATGATAAGGAATTTCAACAGCAGTTTATCTGGAAAAAAAGACAATTTTTTTCTAATTCGTTAAACTCAGGTGCAATTACACTGCTCAGTAACTGTGTGTCTTTTATGCTCTACTAAAGTCTTGGCCAGAAACTTTCAGGGAAAAGTTGTTTTTTTTTTTTCCCCATGACTTCAGATATATACTTACAGCATTTTATTAATAAATCCAGGCCTTCCTGGCTCAGAAAAAAAGAATAAGCCTTATCACCAGTAATTTGGCTTCCTGTTCTGGATGAGAAAATATATCCTAATTTCACTATTTTATTGGCATATTAAAGGCTCAGGTGAACCTTATTAACTGTCCAGGTTTGCTACCTCTGTCTGCCATTATTTTAAAGTACATTCCCTTTATGAATCTGATCCAGATTGAAAACAATGCAATTTTTTTAAAAGCTGAGCAGACTGTCAAGAACTGGGAAACGTGTGCAAGTTTACCTCAAAAATTCTCTTTTCTGGCAGTCGTTCCACATGTCAGTTAAAAAGATATTTCAGCCCATTTGCAGCTTCTGGTCAGGACCAGGCCTGCCAGTCAATCACAAATAAGGGAACTCTCTACCTTTTAATTTCGCTTTATTTAAGGTAAATATTTTTAGTTTCTTGGTTATCATCTTATGCTTCAACTTTAAATTGTTTGTGGCAGCGTCCACCTTTTCATCTTGATTTTGCAAGGAAGTGAGCATGACTGTGTTCCATTCCTAAGCTGGAGCTCAGAGATACTGCAGCAGCACAACTACTAAATAATGACAGAATGATGAATTCAGTACTTCAGTACTGCCATCCACTGGCTGTCTTTGATCACAACACTCCATATTTGACTAAAATCTTGAAGTTTTGTTTTTGTTTTATCTGCTGTTGCTGAAGTGGAATGCATTATTGTAAGCACTCTATTTGAGAGTAACAGAAATGCCAGAAAGCTTTGTGTTATATTCCTTCCAAATAAAAGATGCATGCCTTTTGCTTTCTATTTCACTTTAAAAAGTGAAATATTGAGGTTGGTAACTCAAGTACTGAAGAATCAGAGAATTCTAGGTTGAACTGTTATGTACAATTAATTCATCTGCATTACCTGAGTGACCTTTATGTTTTTTAATGTATTTTGTTCATGCTTAAGAAACACACAATACTTAAAAATAAGCATATAGGTAGATGCAAAAGGGAAATAGGATAATTTAGGAGTAATCTAAAATTTGTGTGATACTCCCCCTAACAACTCATCCAGTCTCCACCTTGTTTAGGAATGTCCTGAACCATACTGATTTCTCTACTTTGATAATCTTCAGTGGGTTTCCTTTCCATGGACACTTCCAGTTTCTCCTTGAACCCATATATAAAGAGCTTTGTGGTATATTTTCTTTATTTTTTTCCTTGCTATTTTATCTTTTTACATTTTCCTCTCTTTCATTCCTTGGTTTTCTTTTGATTAAATTTCTATGAAATAATCAACCTTATTATATATGACATATATGATTAATATTCCATGGTTAAATCAACTTGCCTTTTACATTTACTGATGTGCTCCCATCCTAAACAATGTCAGGAATATCTACCTCAGCTGTGACAGAGGACTGTGAAAATCTTTCCAGCCGTGAGGTCCAATACATTTCATATGCAGATACATTTTAAGAAAATTTTGAAAGAAAGAATACTACTGCATCCAGTTCTGGAGCCCCCAACACAAGAGAGACATCGACCAGTTGGAACAAGTCCAGAGAAGGCCACAAGGATGATCCGAGGGCTGGAGCACCTCTGCTATGAGGACAGGCTGAGAGATTGGGGCTGTTCAGCCTCGAGAAGAAGCGAAGGTTCGGGGAGATCTTATAGCGGCTTCCAGTACCTGAAGGGGCCTACAAGAAAGCTGGGAAAGGACTTTTCATAAGGGCAGTTAATGACAGGACAAGGGGAAATATCTTTAAGCTGAAAGGTTAAAGGTTTAGATTAGGTATTAGGAAGAAATTCTTTCCATTGAGGGTGGTCAGGCACTGGAACAGGTTGCCCAAGGAAGTCGTGGATGCCCCCTCCCTGGAAGTGTTCAAGGTCAGGCTGGATGAGGCTTTGAGCAACCTGGTGCAGTGGAAGTGTCCCTGCTCATGGCAGGGGGGGTTGGAAGTAGGTGATCTTTAAAGTCCCTTCCAGCCCAAACCATTCTATGATTCTATGAATAGACACAAATATCCAAAGGAAAAAGTGTTCTCAGTGTTTCAGAAATTCAAATTTATCCAATTTACTGCCATGTGATGAAATGTTACTCAGAATTCTAGGAAATGCAGAAGTGGATTAGAAATTCAAGGATGGAGCACTAATTGAATTCTTAATTGAAATGACTCATCTAAGCGGCAGAGACCTAGATTGCCCCCATCCTTTTCAAATGGTATCCTGGCACAGGTGCCACAATAAAAGCTTGACTCTTGTCCATCTAAAAGAAAGGTTACCTGCCAGAGGAAAATTTCCTAGAAAGGGGTCACTATTTGCAAGTGAGATGCATTTTTCCTTATGACAAGGCAGGATGGATTAGTCTTTTTCTCATTCATTTTTTCTTGACCAAAACTGGTCATGCTGGCACAAAGCTTACTAAGTACTTCAATCTACAGGGCTTAACTGAGGTACGGACCTTACACAAATTCCCAATAAAGCCATGAATTTTTCTCATCTTGACATTTATATAGGAAGAGAGCTATAATTAGATGGACCAATCAACATTTCTGAAAATTATATACTAGCTGAAAACAGGAGTGTTCAATTATAATGACTGCAAGTTAAACATCAGGTGTAATTTCACTCATTATTATGAAATCCATTTTCCTTTTTTGTGTGCACTGACTTATTTTTTAAAAAGGATATTGAATGGGTTTTGCCTCATTAAAAACCAGCATTTACATTAATGCTGGATTTTTAATGCTTTAGACTTCCTTGTTCACTAAGGGATTCTTCCTTTATTTTAGTGATTTATAATAGAACCACAAACACCTATTAGGCAGTGGAATTTGGAGCAGACAAGATAAACAAACAAACAAAAATAGATATTCTTAATTTCTATTACTTACGAGTGACTTGAAGCTAGAACATTTAACATATCCTTAGTACCTTACAAATAAAAAGAGATTTGCATCTGCCTTCCACTACCCATGCACCTTGGCATCTACACATATTTGAAAAGTGTAATTCACCAGCAGAAAATACACATATCACAGAATAATAGTGAGAGAGGACAGAGTAACTTTTCAAAGGCCTTTTGTTAAAATTAAAATTAGTTAAAAGGGTATTTGAGATAGATTTTGCTTCTCTTGAATTTATTAATTTCTGCTAGCTGTTAAATCTTTTCTCTAAAATTGTAAAAATAAATGGTTAACATTTGGTGCAAATAAATGGAACCTTTTTCTAAAGCACATTAAAAAGCAGAAATTGAGTTTGTATTGCTTCTCTTGAAAATAACTTAATAGGTAGGAAATCAGAGTTCTCCTTAGTGTTTTGATACACCAGTATTGATTGTATTTATTATTCTGTCAAAGCTAATAAAGTGCATAAACACATCAAGTACACCCTCATGATACCCTTACTTTCAGAAAACTGCAGAAACAAGGACAAGCTTCATTAAAGAAATAAACAAACAACTACCCATGACTTTGGTAGCATAAGTGATTGCTGGTTTTGATTTTTAAAATAAATTCCTTGTGGCCAGAAAAATCTTATGATATAGAACAAACATAGGCTAAAAGTATTTTATAATGTACTTACATATCACTGGCAATGGAGGAGTTCCTGGACATGGACTTCGGAGAAAGGTCATAGTCACTGTCTGACCGGTAAAGGAAAGACTCCCTACGTTGACTGTGGACAAAATTTGCCTGAAGAATGAGTCCTGATCCAGGGCTCGTCATGGGATCCAAGGGACTTCGTCCTGATGACGTACCGTTGTCTACATCAAAACTGCAAAAAGAAAGGAGAAAAAGATTTATGCCATTGACATAAGAATTTTGAAAGTAATAGATGGTCTTCTGACAAATTTATCACTAGGTAATTTATTCTTTATAATAATGGAGAAATATAGACCTGGTCAAGCCCACTGCCAAGCCAAAAGACAAGGCACATAAAAAATACACTTCACAATTGCTGATAACAAAAAAGAACAAGCTGAAGGAAAAGAAATTTGGTAGAGAAAGAAAACACTATTAGGAATACAGGAAGCCTTATGCTTTTTGGCATGTAAAGTAACCATGACCTATATACCTGAGGAAACATGATGTCTCTTTGTTTCCTCAGGCCCTATCTCTCCTGAGCTGGACCTTCATTAACCTCTCATCCACTGTTGAGGCAATTGAGGGCCCTTTTGTTACCAAGTACCCAATCCTAATTTTTCCTTACTACCCAAATATTTCAAATATTTTGTTTTATTCCAATAAACAAAGCGCTGGGCTGGGATTAGGGCATATGTGTGCATTTGGGTATGTCTGCATGCATTAGAGTTGCTGTTTTACAACCAGGTCAAAGAAATTAGTTATTTGCTCACCACCAAGCAGCACAACTTCTGTACCCATTCATGTCTTTGAACTACACAGTTTAGAATCAGCACTTCGAGCTTGTTGTATCTGGTATTTAGAGTGGTAAACAGGCTTATCATTCCTAGGGAACATTGCCGTCATGAGAGGCAGAAGTGTGAGGGGAGAGAAAGAAAGAGATGGAGAGAGAAGATGCTCTTTCACACTACATGTGACGTTTCCACGAAGGTCTTTGAAAAACAGAGCAAAGACCTTGAATGGGAGTCTGCAATCAATCAGAAACTAGTGTAGGGTGGGCAGTGCCCATGGCAACCCGTGTTGCTTAGCAGTCTGACAGCTGCGTTTGGTTCCATATGGAGTCGTTTTGGAGCATATGGCTCTGGTTTTAGACTTAATGTGTTGTGGTATGCAATCCCAGAAGTCACAAATATGTGGATTAGCAAGATTACGTCTCCATCTGATGGGAAGGAGCATGTTTTATCCAGCCAGAAGTGGAAGATGGCTTTTGTTTCCCTAGTTGGTTTTGTCTCTAAAACCAAAGTTCAGTTTTAGGTTTACAGCATAGGAGGAAGGGTGTGCTTGATACCTTGGCTTATAACTATTTGTGCTCATTTGTCATACTAATGGGAACTTAAATAATACTGCTAATGCATTTAGGAATGAGGGATGAATAGAGGAATTGTCACATGATGTTTTAAACATGGATAAGTGTTAGCATCAAAATAAGTATTTGTAACGAAAGCATCTGAAGCACTCATTTTGAAAGCAGTGTTCATGTGACGGACACCCATCAGTTTTCAATTTTATCTACTGAAAGCAGACAAGAAAATATTCAGTATGTGTTCAGCTGTTGATTAGACTTCAACGCGGCACAGATGTCACAGCATGTACGTGCTACTCTCTGCACTGAGGTTGCGGTGAGGTTGCAACTGTAATATTTTGCTGAAGTGACAGCATTCCCATAGCTTGTTTTCCTTGTTAAATGAACTAATCAAAGAAATATATATTGCCTATTTTGACAGAGATGCACATTGTCTGTCAGAGATTGGACCTTGGTTTCATATTTTGTTTCATTGTTACTTTCCACATATTCCTGGAACTGCAAGCTTTCTGCTGCTCTCAGACCATATTGTTCGTATTTTTAATTCACTTTTCACAGTTTAAATGTAGAAATGTTTTGGTTTTTTTATTTCCCCCCCAAAAAAAACTAATCAGGAAGTGGTATTAAACAAACTTCAAGAGACCTTAGTGATTTAGTCCTCATTTCACTGTAGTTTTCAGAACAATTCAACATCAGTAAATCCTAACACACACGATTCTTCTCAAATCTGATGTCTTTTGATTCCGCCTGAATACTTTTTCTGTGTGCTCAAATGCGCTTCTACGACAGGACATTATCGATCTCAAGCTAACAAAGCTTAACTAGTAAGATATCAAAGGAGAGTTCTGCCACCAGCCTTGCTGGGTGATCGTAGACAACACAAAGCTCCTCTTTGCATTTCTTTTTCCCTACTCATTGCATCTTTGTGATCATTGTGAGATCTGCTTATTAAAAAAAATATTGAAAGAATATTGGAAAGGGCAAGATCGCAAGAATGACAGTAAAACATCCTTTGCAGCTTATACTGCCGTGAGTTAATAACCATGTTGTCATTACCACTGACATGACTACTATTATTCACTAGCGGTCAATTTATGTTGAGTTTGAATTCCTGAGTATTCCAGGAGCACAAAATACTCACAGTGCCAATAAAAAGTTTGGAATGTCTGTGACCTCATTGTATCCAAATTTCCTAGCACTTCTATTTAATTACCTAAATTTTTTTTTTCTTTAAACAGGTTCAAGAACACATAGACTCCTAAATAATACACAGTCTGTATGTTTTGCTTTTCTAGTGAGGGCAAGAGGGCAGATCTTTTATGCAATTCTAGGTAAAATAGAGGAAGATAGTTTACTCCTGAGCTCAATAAGACTAAATTGTCTAATGGCAGTATCATTTAAAATATACATAAGCTTGTCTGAAAGCTCTAAAGCAAAATTTAAAGGTGGGATAGAAATAAATGAAGGTAAATGTAAGCCTGTCTCACAATGGGAAAATTTTTAATAAGGACTGATTATGAAATTGATCTCTTTAACAGTTGACTTAATGAATCAATTGTTTAAAAAGTATTTTATTGGATTAAAGGAACATATGGCTTTGTTTGCATATTAGTTTTATTTCTTTCACCCACCTTTTGTTGATATATGAATATTTTGTTACCAGTCTTATTTCTCCCAGTCAGAAACTATGGCATTATTCTAGAAATTATTTCACTGTCAGATTAGAAAATAGTGACTTTTAAAAATTTAAAAGTCTATTAGATAAAACTGCAGTTTCATCAGCTGGGAGAGGCCTTGTGGTTTGCATCACCAGATAACTACAAGTATGTGCAAGACTTGCACATGTCTGTTGTGCCAGGAATTTTATCCTGTGATACTCCGTTGTGTCCACTAGATGGGTGTCAAAAGTCATCGGGATCCAAATATATCAGCTAGGATTTGGCTCATACTGCTCAATGAAAATGTCTTTTGTGTAAATATGAATCAAGAAAAAGAATGTTCAGTTCTACAAAGGGGAATGTGAATACAGCACTGGTTTGCCAGAAACATTTGTTTATATTAAAAAAGTTTCTAAAATGCTACAGTAGTTAAGTGTCTTGTTTAGCTCTTACTTACTGAGACATTTGCTAACACTTTCAGATACAAAAGCTTGTAGAAATCTACATGAAAAAAGTGTTATTACACTGAAAATCAAATAAATTTTTTCTTTGTCTGAATCACAAGTCTGATTTGCAAAAGATGGCACTGACAGTCACACTACACCAAATAATCAGAGAATCAGAATGAGGGATTGAAGACTTTAACAAGTTGTTTGTTGTTTCCTGCTGCATAGACTGAAAAAAAATTAAAAGTTCAAGATACAGAATAGGATAGACACTTTAATTCTCCTGGGCAGAAATTGCAGAAAGTCAGCTGTGGTTGCTTCATTTTTATCTTTCCTGTTAAAAGTCACAGCAAAAATATGCTGTGAATTATAAAGTGGATGTTCAATGATAAACCACAAGTTAAAGTTATACTCTCCCTAGTGTGCTTCTCAGCCTCCTTCAGCTTTTGGTGGAGGGTGGTCTTTGGAAAGGAAGAAGGAGCATGGAAGATGTTACTGAAGGCACAGGAACTGTTTTGCTATCATTTCACAGGCAGAAAGTGGCCATTTAAAGACTGAATTTTCTACTGTTGGTCTGCATCCAGCTTCAAGCACTTTGCATAACACATGCAAAATGAAGTTGCTTTTATCGACAGGAGAATTTGGCACAGCACACATCACAGGGTTTTGTATGTTCAAAGAGCTTTTCTGCAACTCCAGAGTGGCCAAAGCTATGAAAAGCCAGAGCTAATTCAGCAACTTTTGTGTCTGCATTTTGACAAAATATTTTATGACATTAGTGGATACTGTTTATCCTTAGAGCCTGCCTTATTCAGTGTTCAGTGATAAACACAACATGAGATGAAAGTTCAGCCTTTTTTCCTTTTTTGGCTATTCTTCGTGTTTGTATGTCTTGCCCACCATGTATCACCCAGGCTCTGTACTGAGATGAGGATAAAGGTGGTGAACTCTTTTGAGCAACCTGTAAACATTCATGGCTGATCCTCCCTGTGCTCCTAATAGGACAAGAAGTAACAATATCACAAGCAACCTTTAGGCAGGCTATTAATTATTTGCTTCAGGCAATAGTAGGAATCTGGGGCAAGGAAAAGAATGGTTCTGGATCCTGGATCTCAGCAGCACTGCTTCATTGTTAATAACTGCACAGCTTCTTCAAACAGTGAAATAAACCCTCTGTGGACTTCCTTTTGAGTCCTTAAATAACAGCCTCCTACTCTCTGCAAAGCTGCTAAAATAAAAAAGGGGAAGATCTGTGTACAAATACAGCTTTTAGTTGTATAAGGAGTGATGGCATAATAACGAATGCACACAAGAGCTTATAGTTAAGGTGGCATAGAAAATCTTAATGTTGGTCTTCCTTATTACTGAGAGTTTAGCAATTTAATCTCATGGCTTTTTGTTTGGGATTTTTTTGTTTGTTTTGTTTTAGAGAAGTAAGCAGTAGTAGAAGAGGGAAGGAAATAAATTCCACCACAAAATGAAGAATTTACTAGACTTTTAAAGAATACATATTGCACATCTGGTACTCCCCTTTAAGTTTCTCTCTGCCTTCAGCCTATCCTATCTCAGAAACTATGGGGAGAGAGAGAGGTAGGAGACAAATTAATTGATCCTCTAGGGACATCTTATCTTCTAAGGCCATCTTTAAACTTTGCAAAGGGAAAAGCAAGTTCTAGAGGAGCAAATTTTGTCTCCCATCAAAGGAATCCATTGTCCTAGTGTCAAGTAATCTCTCCAGCCATCTGTCTGTCTGTGGCCTACATAAGCATCTCAACATCCTTACTTCCCAGAAGCCCTGTCCAGTATTATCTTCACCTGGAAGCACAATCCCACCATCACACTGAATGGGTGCATTTGGCAAAGCAGCTGTGATTCACTGAAATTATCACAGAAGAGCTACCCTGTATCAACTGCCTTTGGCTACGGTCTTATTTAGAGCAAAAGCAATGTAAAAAAACTTTATTTATGCCTCCAAGGAAAAGGTAAACTATTTATTGCTTGTGCCCCGCGGACAGAAGCCCAGTCTTGGAGGAGGCAGCCTGTAGCTACTGGAGAAAGGGGATGAGCGGATGGTCCCTTCAAATGCAAAATCCAAATTTGTTACTTGGATTGCTCAGGGTGAAAAAAAGAAATGGGCCACCTCAGCCAGTGGGACCCAGTGTGGACGTGGAGGACTGTAGAGAAGGGCCACAGTGTACCTGTCTCTAAGATTATTCAGTATAAAAGCCCAGGGTAGGGGAAAGCTCATTCCCTGTCAGGTGGTGTGCGACAGGCAGCGTGTAGTATGCTCTTAGACTCTGTGTGTATTAATTACTGTGTATCTCAGAGATGTGTGTGTCTCAAATCAAAGTATGACAAGTTAAAGCAGGGGTCCTCAAACTTTTTAAACAGGGGCCCGGTCCACTGTCCCTCAGACACTGTTGGCGGCTGGAGCTGCCTGGGAGCTGGAGGGAGGGAGGGAGAGACGGGGCAGTCGCCCACCTCGCTGATGCCACCGCCCCCCTCCTCAGCCCGGCCGCGCAGTCCGGAAGGGCGGCCAGAAGGGACTGAAGGAACTTTGCCGAGCCGCGGCTCTGGCGATTCGCCCGAGTTGGCTGGGCCTCGCAGTCCAGAGGCTGCCGACTGAGCTTGCCCGGCAGAGGAGATGCCCGCGCCTCTCGCCTGCCGCAGGGGGGCCGGTCGAGGACGAGGTGCTGGTTCCCCCCCAACCCTCAGCGGGGTGGGCCGGGGAGTTCTGTAAATACTGGAGGGCTGGATTGAGGACCCTGGGGGGGGCCATATCCGGCCCATGGGCCGCAGTTTGAGGACCCCTGGGTTAAAGTTTTGTTCTCAGATGAGATGGGTTTATTCTGCATTAGTTATAGGTTATTTTAGTAGGGCAGACAATTTCAGTTACTGTGGAAATCATTCCCATTGTTACCCTAGTCTTCAAAAAATTTAGAGAAACTCCTGAGATACTATGTCATTAGAAAGCACTCTGTGTGAGGCGAACACTGATTCCGTTGCATTAATCTTACAGCTCTCAGTCAGAGAAGGCAGTGCAAGGAATAAATGAAGATGGAGACAAAAACCTGTTCCTCTGGAACAGACATTATCCCCTAATAAGAACTGAATTTTCATTGATGCATTTTAGGTAGTTAAATTCTGTTCTAGTTAATATACTAAATATATTCACTGAATTCAGCTGTAGGTCTGTCCAAAGATTTGCTAATACACCAAAATAATTATAATAATTTATTTGCAAAATACTGATTTTAGATACACTTTACATTCATTAACTTGACTGGACAAGCACTTTGGTTATGTCTTTATGACTCCTCTTGGGCCTTTTTCCTGCTTGTTAATAAATTAACCATTAAATTGAGCCAACAGCTGACTTAAGTGTCCCCTTTTTTGCCAGACATAGTCATCTATAGAGTTTAAGAGTGATGAAACTGCAGAATTTTCTTTATAAGAAAGAAACAAGTAGTCACTAATCAGTGTCTGCCAAAGGATCCAGTGGACTTAGATGTTAAATAGGGTAACTTGCAGCACCAGAAAAAAACCTGTAAAAAGAAGACAGTAGATTTATATAATTGAACAGAAGGCCTAAAATTTTTTTCTTGCATTAATTCTCTGCACAGGACCTTTCAAAATGTTTCCTTTCTGACAGTGCCTATACAGTGATGCAGGAGACACCACATCTGGTTTTCTTCTACTTTCCTTTCTGTCTCTTCCCCCATGCCTAGCAAAAGCTAAAGACCTCGAGAAAATAAGGATAAAAATTAGAAATATTTATACTGACCTTTTAGAAGGAATATCATATCAACTCTTTATATTTGAAGAAAAAAATTGTTTATATGTGACTTGGCATTTTTGTTTTCTCTGTAGGAAGTTAACAAAAACTTTTGCCTTCCATTGCTTAAAAATACTTTCAGGGAATTATAAGCAAATGATATTAAAAGGAACAGATGATCAAAATCTGAATTTTCTTGTACCACTGGAGAGTTCAAGCCAACTATCTGCTTGTGGCTTTGGGTTTCCAGTTAAGCGATTCAGGAAGCAAGCCCTATGATTAATTCCATTTTTAGAAGTGGTGTGGATAGATTTTCCAGTATCAAAACTGCAAGCAAAAGAATAAAATGTGACATTTCATGGAATTTGCTTTTAGCAGCAGAACTTGACTTTTGCTCTTGGCATAACTGGGTTTTTTTTTTTTTGGAAACATGTAGAGAGTATCAAGGCTTAATACTAATATTAAAAGCCAAGATAACAGGCAAATAGAACATGTGTAGGACAAAAAATACACTGAAGCAAAAAGGTTTGTAAGAATTAGTCTACTCAAACATAGCAAAGGAACTCCAACTACCTAGGTGAGCTTCTGTCTCATGATTTTCCAGCAAGTGCCTTGGGAAATGTAGCCAAAGTCTTTAAACAAACTCTTTTGTTATGAAGTTTCCAAGCAAGGAGTTTTCTGTGAGGACTATTCCACAGCTTTGGGCCTTTTGCTTTTAACAGTCTCCTCATACTCAATTCAAAGTGTACTTTTCATAAAGCCACCTCATTATTCTTAATTATACCTCAGTGGTCTATGCATTTGGCATGCAAATGTTCAACTTTTAAACCTCTGTTCAACTATTAAATCAATTTGCTCCTTAAGCTCAGCCATACTGGGAATTTTTTTGTGACTCCTTTTATTCTTTTCTCGGAAAAAGGATCATCCCTTACCCAGTAATTTGTATTCTCTGAACTTGGCTCTTGCAAGTGAACATCTTCCTACTAATGCAATATTCAGATAAGAATGCCAGATTCCAGATTCTCTTACATAGACCCGGTGTTTTGATGTTTCTTTGAATCTGAAATGGTTGCCTGACCGCAGTATAAAAAAAATGTGAACAAAAAATGCAAGAGAAACAAAATGCCTTGGGACAACTGCTGAAAGGGTCTGGGGCTCAAGTGATTTTCTCTTCCCTCCTTCCACTTTTGGGTGCTGATGTGCGACAGAATGGCAGAATTCAGGCCATAAATGACTGGCTCCAGGACTGGTGCTACAGGCAGGGCTTTGGGTTCTTTGATCATGGCTGGTTTCATAGGACACCAGTCCAGACAGTGATGTGTGGGGAAGGCCCATCCCGCAGGGGCAAAAGGAGGCTGGGGCAGGAACTGGCAGAGCTCATTTGGAGAGCATTAAACTAGAGTGGAAGGGGGAAGGTATTACAGCTGGGCTCGTGCCAGTGGGGCAGCACTCTAGAATTGACGAAGGCCGGGAGGCTCCCACCCCTCTAGGCTGAAATTGGTGCACTCGACTCACTCCCTGCAATGCCTGTACACCAATGCACGCAGCATGGGGAATGAGCAGGAGGAGTTAGAAACCCGTGTGCTGTCAGGGGATTATGATCTGGTAGCAATTACAGAGACATGGTGGGACAGCTCACATGACTGAAATGTGGTCATGGATGGCTATGTCCTTCTCAGGAAAGACAGGCCAGCAAGGTGAGGTGGTGGAGTTGCTCTTTACGTGAGAGAGCAACTGCAGTGCACTGAGATCTGTCCAGGGGTGGATGAGGAGCGAGTTGAGAGTCTGTGGGTGAAAATCAAGGGGCAGGCTGGTATGGGTGATGCTGTTGTGGGTGTCTATTACAGGCCACCAGATCAGGGTGAGGAAGTTGATGAGGCCTTCTACAGACAGCTGGGAGCAGCCTCGCAATCACAGGCCCTGGTTGCTGTGGGGGATTTTAACTACCCTCATATTTGCTGGAGGGACCACTCAGCCAGCCACCCACAATCCAGGAGGTTCCTCCAGTGCATCAATGACAACTTCCTGATGCAAATGGTGGATGAGCCAACTAGGAGGGGAGTGACGCTGGATCTCATCCTCACTAACAAGGAGGGTCTGGTTGAAGCGGTAAAGGTTGAGGACTGCCTGGGCTGCAGTGATCATGAGATGGTGAAGTTCAGGATCTCATGTGGTAGGAACAGAATATCAAGCAGAATTGCAACCCTGGACTTCAGGAGGGCCAACTTTGGCCTTTTCAAGCAATTGTTAGGGGAAATCCCATGGGACAGGGTACTTGAAGGTAAAGGGGCCCAAGATAGCTGGTTAACATTCAGGGACTGCTTCTTCCAAGCTCAAGATCAAAGCATCCCGGTATGTAGGAAGTCAGGGAAGGGAGCCAGGAGACCTGCTTGGTTAAACAGGTAACTGCTGGGCAAACTCAAGTGGAAGAGGAGAGTTTACAGATCATGGAAGGAGAGGCTGGCCACTTGGGAGGAATATAAGGATGTTGTCAGAGGATGTAGGGAGGCAACTAGGAAAGTGAAGGCCTCCTTAGAATTAGACCTTGCCAGAGGGGTCAAGGATAACAGGAAGAGCTTCTTCAAATACATGGCAGATAAAGCCAACACTACAGGCAATGTAGGCCCACTGATGAATGAGGTGGGTGCCCTGGTGACAGAGGATACAGAGAAGGCAGAGTTACTGAATGCCTTCTTTGCCTCTGTCTACTCTGCCGGAAGCTGTCTTGAGGAGCTCTGTACCCTGGAGACCCCAGATGGAGACAGGACAATGGAGGAGTTTGCCTTGGTTGATGAGGATTGGGTCAGGGACCAATTAAGCAATCTGGACATCCATAAATCTATGGGTCCGGATGGGATGCACCCATGGGTGTTGAGGGAGCTGGCTGAAGTCATTGCTAGACCACTCTCCATCATCTTTGCTAGGTTGTGGGGACTGAGAGAGGTGCCTGGACACTGGAGGAAGGCAAATGTCACTCCAGTCTTCAAAAGGGGCAAGAAGGAGGACCCGGGTAACTACAGACCAGTCAGCCTCACCTCCATCCCTGGGAAGGTGATGGAATGACTTATCCTTGGTGCCATCTCTAGGCATATCAAGGATAAGAGGGTCATTAGGGGCAGTCAGCATGGCTTCACCAAGGGGAAGTCGTGCTTGACCAACCTACTAGACTTTTATGAAAACACGACGAGGTGGCTTGATGATGGCAGAGCAGTGGATGTGGTCTATCTTGAATTCAGCAAAGCATTTGACACAGTCTCCCACAGCATCCTCGCTGACAAATTGAGGAGGTCTGGGTTGGATGGTCAGCTAGTGAGATGGACTGTGAACTGGCTGGTGGGAAGAAGCCAGAGAGTGGTGGTCAATGGGGCAGAGTCTAGTTGGAGACCTGTGTCTAGTGGAGTCCCTCAGGGGTCAGTACTAGGACCAGTACTATTCAATATATTCATCAATGACCTGGATGAAGGAATTGAATGCACTGTCAGCAAGTTTGCTGATGATACAAAGCTGGGAGGAGTGGCTGACACTCCAGAAGGCTGTGCTGCCACCCAGAGAGACCTGGACAGGCTGGAGAGCTGGGCAGGGAAAAATTTAATGAAATATAATAAGGGCAAGGGTAGGGTGTTGCACCTGGGCAGGAACAACCCCAGGCTCCAGTATAGGTTGGGAAATGATCTCCTAGAGACCAGTGTAGGGGAAAGTGATCTGGGAGTCCTGGTGGACAGCAGGATGACCATGAGCGAGCACTGTGCCCTTGTGGCCAGAAAGGCCAGTGGCATCCTGAGGTGCATTAGAAGAGGTGTGGTTAGTAGGTCAAGAGTGGTTCTTCTTCCCCTCTGCTCTGCCCTGGTGAGGCCACATCTGGAATATTGTGTCCAGTTCTGGGCCCCACAGTTCAAGAAGGACAGGGAACTGCTTGAGAGAGCCCAGCTCAGAGCCACCAAGATGATTAAGGGAGTGGAGCATCTCCCTTATGAGGAAAGGCTGAGGGAGCTGGGCCTCTTTAGCTTGGAGAAGAGAAGGCTGAGGGGTGACCTCATTAATGTTTATAAATATTTGAAGGGTGAATGTGAGGAGGATGGGGTGAGGCTCTTCACAGTGATGACCAATGATAGGACAAGGGGCAATGGGTGTAAGCTGGAACACAGGAGGTTCCACTTAAATTTGAGAAAGAAACTTCTTTACTGTGAGGGTAACAGAGCACTGGAACAGGCTGCCCAGGGAGGTTGTGGAGTCTCCTTCTCTGGAGACATTCAAGACCTGCCTGGATGCCTTCCTGTGCGAACTCATCTAGGTGTTCCTGCTCCGGCAGGGAGTTGGACTAGATGATCTTTTGATTTTGTGATTCTGTGAATGCAAAATAATTTCCAAGAAATATGGTAACTTGTTCAGGCTTCTACTAGGTGTAAGTCACTTTGTATGGTTCTTCTGATCTAATAATCCTACTGGGACTAGTATCCCCACTTTTAGATAATCAAAAAAGGCCAATGAGGCATTAATTGTTTTCCCCAAGGCTTCTGGTTAAATATGTGTCAGGTTGAGGTCTGAATGAAGAAATCAGCAGAAAATATTGAAGAATTTGAACTCTTTTGGGTAACATGAGGAAAAAGAATGATGAAAAATAGAACCTGTTAATCCACAAATGAGAGAAAGTACACAGCAAATCCGGGGGTGCTCCTGAGCAGCCAGACAGCCAGCTGGCCCCAGCCACCCGCCAGCTCCTGCTGCTGGGAGTGCCTGTCAGCACCACTGCATTTCTAGAACTGCAGTCTCAGCAGGACTGATGGTTCTCCGCTTCGTTAATGTCACTATTTAATTACACTCTGTCACCATTCACTTATATCATTCCATGATGTTGCCTCGACTTACTTTCTGTAAGGTACCTTTTCTCTGGGCTCTAAACACTAAAGTACCTTCAATCTGTTTTTAAAAAATCACTTCCCCTAATTTCTTACAGAAATTCTCAAACAACACTGTTTTTCTTTCCAGAGCGAGTTCTGATCCACCTATACCCAGTTCTTTTTGCAGCACTACTTTTCGAGCAGTATTTTGACACTCAGGATACAAAACTAGCTTGCACTGAGCGTGACTATAGAGCATTTGTTTACTGTAATCCACACTGTTACTAATTTTCTCTTATTTAAAATGTATTGGAATAAAATCTCAGAGCATTTCAAAATGTTGATCTAGCAATTTATAAAAATATGCAAACCATCCATCAAGCATACTGACTAAGCCTAATTAAAATGCAGCTTCTCTAAGATATTAGCAGAACACCTTTCTTACAGGAAAAAATAAAATATAAAAATGAATGTGAGATCATGGTTGAGAAGCAGACTGATGCTAGAGAAGAAAACTCCAATTCACGGTAAGAGTTTTGCCTCCTCTTTCTGTGAATTCGGTTGGATGCCATTATCAGAAGTGGACAAATTGCTTACATATTTTTTCTGAATTAGTGGTATGATAAAGCAAGTGTGTAGGAAAAGAGGTAGTTCCTCACGTGTACAATATTTAAATCAATATCCTACAGTATAGATTAAAGCACACAGAATCCAGAAAATAAGTATAAACGTTCCCCAGGGCTAAGACTGGTATGCATTGGGAAGCTTCCCAGCAAACACATCCTTCTGAAGAGTCATATATAGCCACAATGATAACAAACACTTGGCACGGTCACAGATGATATGGTTACGCGTACCCTGTGCTTAGTGTCAGAGCTCTTTGGCAAAGACTGCCCCTGCCAGAGGCTGACAGGAATAAGCAGTTGTGGTTACTCCTGGCTACTCTCCTGTCCCAGAGAATGTGGCACAGAAGGAGGTCCAAAGAGCCAGAAGGTGCGATTGTCATGACAAGAGGAGGCTGCAACCCTCAGCATCAGCTAGCTCATAACTATTAAGTCTTTTGCACTGCTGAGCTTAAGCCACCCTGTCTTCACAAAGTATGTCTTCCAGAAAATGGACAAGGACTGTGGACAGAAAATCCAAAGAGAATAAAGTCTATGGCCCAAACTATAAGAACTTTGCACATAGACAATAAGATGGTTTGTTTCATGAGGACAATGTGCAAACATAGATATCTAGAAGAAATCAAGGGCAGCTTCAGAGGACAGTGGACAGGAGGCCGCTGGATAAGAAACTGCAGTTGTCTCTCTAGGCAGAGTAAAGTGTCTTCTGGTGTTGCTCGAGATTCCCTATGACAGTGAAAGGTCCATGAAAAGGAAACATAATTATATTTGAGAAGCAACGAATTCTTCTCATACTGTTGTAAAATTCCTCTAATTGCAACAAAAAATTGCTGTCAATAAATCACATCTAAATTCTACTTCCGCAAGAATTAATGTTGGGATATGTTAGCAGCAATTATCATTTAAATCATGGCATGTGTTGCTTAAAGCTTAAAAGTTCAAGGTATTAACAGCTTCAGAGTGCTAAAATTTTTGTACTTTGCTTTTTTGAAGTTATTTCATTGAAATCCTTTCCACTTTAGTTCTTTCCATTTCCATTCTTTACATTCTGGGTGTTTTGATTTTTTTTTTTTTTTTACATTTGTATTTTTTGTATTGTATTATTTTTCATTTTGTATTGTATTTTTGTATCTAGTTTACCAAATCAGATAAATTTTCAGTTGCTTCTGCATCCCGAGACTTCTACTAAATGTATCAAGGTGCATTTAATGATCTGGGTTCTGGAAATCCTTCCTACAGCTTTGCCACACACATGCAGCAATGATTAAAGGGAAACAAAAAGGTCAGGAGCTTGCCTTGGAAGGGTGCCGAGACTGGAATATCCTGAGTGCATACACTCATACTATATTTTATTTTATACTGCTAGTACACCCTGAGCACATTCACTGAGTACTTGGTATGTCAAGAAAGGTAATTCTCATCACTAGTCCAAAACATAATCCACAATAATGGATCATTTGGGGCTTATTTTTCTTGATTTTTATTACAGGATTTTAATGCGATATTGTATTATTATAATGTCTAATAACATAATTTAAGAGGGCTGCCTAATGCTCCACATTTTAAGACTGTGTTTTCTTTTCACCATTACTAAATTCTGTCCAGTGCTGCTGAAATTTTCCTTCCATACTTTTTTTTTTCTGATGGAAAAGAGTCAACTGTTGATGAGAAAGTGGCAGAGAATTGTGTATTTTTTAATATTTAAAAAAAACCTGGAAGCTGTTTTGTGAGATATTTTAGTGACTCATATTTTGCAGCACAGAAGTGGAATTTAGCCAAGTGTTTTTAAAATGCTTTTTTTTGCTTATTCTGCGAAGATCTTCATAGATTTCAAAAAGTTATAAAATTAGGCCAACCTCAAGTATGTATCTGCAATATTGAAAAAATATGAAGTGATACTATATTATTTTTTAAAAATCTGCCTTGCTCAGGGTCTAAGATGGCTCTACAGAACAAGCCCCTGTCAGTGGGATATTTGTTTCATTCACTGCAGAAGGTGGGTAATGAATCAGGCAAAGGAACACGGAAAGGAAAAGTGCTTTTACCATGAGGAACTGGAAATAGTATTTGCCTCAGCTGCAGAGCACCTGATACTTAACTAGTCACTTACACCAACTTTACCATACATCACTAATTACATGTTTCTCATTCATGAGGTATCAACTCTAAACGGCCGTTGCTTGAGTCATGTGGGCATCAGCATTTACAAATCCAGATTAATTCCAAACATCTGAGCAGCTACTGGATGGATCAAAGGTCCATTAGACCCACTATTGCATCTTGAGTAGTGGCCAAAAGTGAATGCCAATGGAAAAGGGTAAGAACAAGCAAGCAGAGTGATAGTTCCCCAGTGTATGTCAGCAGTTCAGCATTCTCACCCTCATGAAAACTATGCTCTGAATATATGAGTCATTCTATGACAAGCAGATTAAAAAAAAGAAGTCCTGGACATCTTATTTTGGATACTCAATTTGGAGAATACTTTCCGTTTAATCTCTGTGTTTTAATTCTCCTTATGTTTAGTAAGGATGACAATACTTCCTCATAGCAGATGGGTGATAAGAAAATTAATCATTTCTGAGAAGCAGTAAGATATCACAGTGATGAACACCACAGAAAAACTAATGAAAACACTGTAACTGCATTTCCAATAGGTCTGAACAGCAGGTTGTCAGTAAAGCACATGACTGTAAAATGAGCAGCATGAAAATAATGCAATACCAAATATCTCATGAATTGAATTGCATTCGTTCCATGCACTCAGTGAAGGAAAAGCAGTATGGAATCATACAGATTGTGGTGTCACTAACCTGCTCTATCACTCTGCTCCTCAGCAGGAGGGGGAGGGAAGAAAATAAGATGGAAAACAAAACCAAACTCATGGGTCGAGACAAAGGCAGTTTAATAGAAACAAAGGAAAGCTGTGTGCGCAAAAGCAAAAAAAGAACAAAATATTTATTCTCTGCTTCCCATCAGCAGGCGATGTTTGGCCACTTCCTAGGAAGCAGCTTTTCATATGCTTAGCGGTTGCTCCCAGAGGACAAATGCTGTAAATAACAAATGCTACCCTGCCCCCCACCCCCCAGCCCTGCCACCCCATTTTCCTTGCTTTTATTTCTGAGCAGATGTCATATGGTAAGGAATATCCCTTTCGTCAGTCTGGGGCAGCTATCTTGGCTATGTCCCCTCCCAACCCCCAGACTACTGGTGGGGTGGGGTGAGGGGGAAAGAAATGCAGAGCCAGCCTTGGTGCTGTGGTAGCACTGCTCAGCAGTAACCAAAGCACTGGTGCACACTGGTGCATTATCAACACCTTTCCAGCTACTAATGCAAAACACAATGCTCTGAGGGCTGCTATAGGGAAAATTAACTCCATCTCAGCCAGACATAATACACAGGTAAAGTCTTTATCAAATTATTTATGCACAAGACTAAACCCACGTTCCTAAGTCAAACATCATGTTGGCATTTCCTTCTTTTGTGCTTGACTTTTCAATCAGAATAAATAACTTCGATATAGGGTTATTTGGTATAGATTTGTGCACATTTGAAGAGATGGCCTAATCCCTTTAACCTCTTGCATTTGCTGTTGTTTTTCTCCGGTTTTCTTTTTCAGCCTACTGTAGCACTGTCAACAGCCATTACTGGTAGACCATCTGAAATTTCAGACTTCAAATGCAGTGTTGCAGATTTTCTTTCTAAGGGTTAGTATACAGATGAACATGTGCATGTTCCATTTTGGTTATAATGCATGTTTGATTAACCTCATCTTCAACAGACTTCAAGATCATTGGAACATCTCATTCATAGTCTCATTATGATTAACTACTATTGTAATATAAGCATGTTCTCACTAAAATCTTTGTGCTCCTATATTGTCTATGAAGTTTCTGTCAGTCACTATAAGATCCCTATTGAGCTTATGACTGTTGGACTCTGCAAGCAAAAGCCATAAAGCAAAACCTACAAAGCTATAAATACAGTGTTTTAACTATTAAGAAAACAAAGCACATATTATGACATGTAAAATTACTATACATATTATGCAACTTTCATTTGGTAAAATAACTAAATGAGCAGAAGTCTATGAGATCTCAAGAATTATTCACAAATTAACTAGAAACAGGAAAAAACAAACCACTAGCTACTACAGTCATCAAATGCCACACACAGAGCTAAGCTAAGCATGTCTCACCAAATAAATGAGTCTTTTTCTGTGGAGGAATGTGGTAACAGAAATATTAGTTTACACTCTTTACTTGCAGCAAGGCCTTTTTTCCAGAATTAAACAAACTTGGAAGCAGATTTGATTTAGTGGGTTGAAACAGGAACTAAAAAAGAAAAAAATTTATAAATGTGAGTGATCTGGCAAGCCAAAGCTGTTAAAAATCACTGTGTATTGCAAAACAAAATCAAACATTCTCCTCACAAAGCAATACCAAAGTGTTTTACTAAAATTTGCAACTCTGCCTGCCCCATACAGAAATATAGAACTATCAATACATTTAAGGACATCTCAGTCTCTTCTCAACAATTACAGAGTTATCTGTAAGCACAAGCCAATTCCAGAGAATGAACTTTGTGCTCCAGTTTTGCATTAAGAGTTTGGGAGGGGAACAGACTGACTGCTTACTGCCTTGCTCATCCACCAACCATCCTCCCTGCTGGAACCTCTCCTCAGCTGCCATTCTCCATCAGGCAACACGTGCTGCCCTTCCTCATCCTTTCTGCAAGCCCTCTCTCTAACACCAGAGGATTACATGTTCAAACTGCCAAAAACACTGCGAGGTTGGGTCAGATTGTAACAACTGAACTACAGTTTCTTACGATAAAACAATTAAAATGCCATCTGCTTACAAATAGAAAAAAACTAAAATAAATCAAACATATAAGGGCATCTTCTGAATTAACTCATTTCCCATTTTCAGGAAAAGTTGTGTATGATTTGTTACCCTTTGTGGAAAAAAAAAAAAAAAGGGTGTTTGGCAAGTTGATTCCAAAAGTCTATTTTCTTGATACCAATCTCATTACTAAGATTGAGACAGGACACACCATAATTGCTGGTGCCAGGGAGGTGATTATATCACCCTGGAAACATTACAAAATGTGCAATCCAAGAGACCAAGAAGGAGAAATGCCAGCATCTAGCACCAGTCCTCACAGCTGAAAAAACGTCACTGTAACACTGTTTTTGGAACGAGTTTATCTCCAAATATTTTCCCCTGACATCTGGTTATTTCATCCTGTGAAGCGTTCCCAGGAGAATCAACAATTTTGCCAAATAAAAAAATACTTTTCAAGCAGTTCTTTTCAGCAAAACTGAACCTACAAGTCTAAAGCTCTGCTAAACTGATCACACACGTGGCCATGTGGTTACATGTCCTCCCCAGCTGGCACCACTGAAGATGCACTATCCATGACTGTGTCTAGCCTACAGCTCTGGAGCAGAACCCAGGGTCAAAGTCTCTGGCTCTCAAGGAGAAACCTTAGGCAGATATGGGCCCTCCTCAGGCAGCTGAGGGAGGGACAAAGCTGGTTTACTATATACGCTGTCAGGAAATCCTTTGTTCCATTTTCTTTTGCAGAAATGAAGTGGGATAAGAGGATACAAAATCTGTTTGTTTCCCTAGATGAGTCATCCTGAGTGAATCATTTTATCTCCTTCTGTGTTTCCATATCCCTACCTGCAAAATAGGTATTTTGTAAAGTGCTAAGAGCTCTGGTCATTGAAAAAAAAAAAAAAAGATTTTATAAGAGTTAAAATTAGCATCACCGGGAGTAGATCAGCAGAAATATCAGAAATGCTGCTTTTTAAGAACCTACCAAAAGTGGATTTGTGTGAGAAAAAGAGAAATTTTACTGGTTTTCCACATAGGAAACATTGAAGGAACAGGAAGAATAGAAGGAAAAAAAGACTTGCTTATATACTTGTTTTGGTACATTGACTTTTCAAGACCTTCTCATGATTAAAAATGGAGTGGAAGAAGACATTAGACATGGTATATCTGTAATATCTGGAAGCAAACGGAGTGAATAATGGTAAAAAAGAACCCAAGGACAGAATAATAATAAAAAACCCCACTATAGAATTAAAAAACCCCAACAAAACAACAAGCTAAACAAGAATAATTATTGCAGCAGATGAAACATTATTGAGGAGTAAAGGAAAAAAACCTGACAGTGGCCAAGTATGTGCTTGGCCTACCCTACTATACAGCCCTGCCAGGAAAGCACGTGGGCTAGCATCTCCTCCTGGGAACCTAGTACTTATGCCTTAAAGGAAGCCTCGACAGTATACATTTTCTTGTACTATTTTTTTCTTTTACCCCCTCCAGCCACAACTCTTTGCCAACACTTGAGAACCTGCCCATCCATGAGAATGACATGCTATTAAAAAAAGGATAGCCAATTAAGCAGGCATGTGTACTATTTTCTTCTTTGAAATTTTCCTGAGTGTTAAAAGTTCACAGAATCACAGAATGTTAGGCAATAAAGACAGAAACTCATTTATATCTGACCTCTCCTATGTGTGAATGAGGTAGAATGTGTGAAATACCAATACAATTTTTTTCTAATAAACTTAAGTGTCAACATACGAGTGCAACTTAGAAACAGTAAGCATAAATCTGCAGAATATTCATGGGTTTGCACAATTTAAGAGATTTCTATAAGGACACTTGAGACATGAAGTGTTTGACTAAAACAAAACAAAATCCTCAAGGAAAGTAGAGAAGGACGGGAAATCTCTGCTTATACTTCAAATATTAAAGTTCATACAATTCCCTGGCACCTGAGAAAGTGAAGTAATAAATAATGGGAATATCTGTATATTTTTAATCTTCACGAACTATGATGTTACTCAGTAATGTTTGTGATTGTTTCCATGCTCCACCGTTTATGTAAAGTTAGATTTAATTTATTTTCCAAGCAGCTGCAATAAAGAATATTGCACAAGAGCTGACTCTGCAAAGCTAAATTTAGGGAAATGGGGCCTTTATTTTGCTTCACTGAATACACTGTCTGAGGCCAAGTTAACGTTAAAACAACTAGGAGTTAACTCTGAAACCAGAAGCTGGTCCTAAGTCGCACAGATAGTACAACAATGTCAAAGAGATTCAGAAGGCTGGTCTCAAAATAGTTGTTCACCAGGATTATTATGCTAAAATTCATAACATGATAGAGAACAGCAGGCAAAGGTGGAATGGAATGGAGATGTGTGTGGAGATGGAGGAAGAAATACAACAAAGGATCCTTATCCTACAAACTCATCCTTTTTAGCACTTAAATATTTCTAGCAAACAAAGTTCTATTTTCCATGAAAAAATTCATGAAAGAATGAAGAAAAGGGCTGAGCTCATGAGCAAAACTACATTCCAAGAACTGCTAGATTTTATTCTTCCAGTTAAAACAACTGCAGTAGATTTTTAATTAATATTGTAATTTCATTTTTATTGTATTTCAGTAGTCTCTTCTAAGGAGTTTTGAAAGTAACTGAAAAGTTATTTTTAAGCAAAAGCCAAAATATTACCATGCTCAGCATCTGAAACAGAAAAATTGGAGAAGGCAGAGAGAGTAGCTGCTCTGTCCTAATGATAAAAGAGTCACAGCGTTTACAAGTAATTATTACAAGGAATTATACTGGACTTCTATTTCTAATACCAGCAACCATAAGAAAATAAATACTGGTTAGGAAATCAATCAATTTTAGCAAAATATTCTCAAGAACTACTAGAAACTGAAAAATGCATGCTTCCCACTCATCTATGTAATGATACCGATAGCACGGACACAGTTATGTTTTACTGTTGAAAGAAATAATTGTGAGAAAGTTGCAAAGGCACAATATCAGTAACAAAGTCATAAGGTCATCTTACTGACACGGAAGGGAATGCATTTCTGAGGTGGAAAAGCTGTCTGGACAAGATTAAAAGCTGTGATGGCTTTACAAAATGTCATTTCCTAGTTACTCATTTCCAGCCTTTTCCAAGAATGGAAATTCCAAGAAGAAAAATACATTGCTTCACAGCTGTGAACATCCTGCTTGCCAAAAATGCAAATGTAATCACTATCTGTGAATTAAAGACAAATGATGGCACTGCTGATAAATATGAGTAAGGACTTCATGGAAACAGAGCTCTAGACCTGTAAGTCAGATTTATTCGGAAGGGCTATCTGTGCATGTGCATAACAGCAAGCAAATCAGTTATAAACTGGCTGATACCAGGAGGAACATAGTCATAAGATATAAAATCCTTTTAATAGGTGATTGGTATTTGAGTTGCCACAAACGCTAAGACTTAATAAAGGCTGCTGCCACCACTAGTACCATGGGATCAAAGAATGCTTCCTAACATTTTTCCAGCTCAAATCTCTGGCCTTTAAAGAATGGAAAACATATGTCAGCAATTAAGTCACTAATCATAGTGTTACCAAGCATAAAAACAGTGTCTGTGCCAATATCGACTGAGTCACTTTAAACATTCTCTCAAATGTCCTGGACCCTACAAGGCATTGAACCTAAACGGTCATTTCGGTCATACTGAAACTGAGGCAAGGATGAGTCTTTCCTTAATAGCATGAAATTCAGAGCAGATGGCACTGAGGCCACTATCACGGGACAAGAGGGACATTAAAACAAAGACCAAACCAGACACTGGCTTGGACAGTGTTTCCAAGAGGATAAAACAAAAAATAAAATTCTGCAGACTAGGCTGAAAAGGGCACAGCATCAACATCACTGAGCCTGTCACCATCATTTTCAGGCTCATTTAAAAGAAGGGCATCTGAGTAGTTTGCTTGAGAACTGACACAGAATAAGTTGAACTTTTAAAAAGTAACTAATTATGCAGTTGTAGTGCCTACCACAAATCACCAGCTAGGTATGAACCAGGGGTCCCATTGGCTTTGATCCATGTGTTTTCTTACCATGCCTTCCAAAAATATTCTAACTTTTAAAAGATCCCTTGCGCTGTGTACATTTTCATTTGAATGCTGTAATTTCTTTTTCTCTGTGTCTATTACTCCTTGATTCTTGTCAGATTTCCTCTATATGTGGGTACAAATGAAAGATTAGTATCACAGGGATTTCCTGTGATAACAGGTAACAGCAGTAACAGCCTGGTAAACAGTCTTACTGTCCCTGGGTTCTAAATCACTGATTTCTTTCTCTTGTGAAGCTTATTGTTATATTTTGCACCTCTAGCAACTTAGGGCAGACAAAAGTATCAAATCAGGACTTACATGTAATAAAGAGCTGGAGAAGGCAACAATCTAGTCAGCTCTTTGGACACTGACTGTCTTCCAGAGCTAGTAGAGTAGCTATTGAAATGGGCACTGAACAACGAGCAGTAATACTGCAACTTTGTTTTTTGGGACACTTACAGTGCAGGTCTTGGTTTATCATGAGCTGCTGAGCAGGGAAACATCATACTTCAAATTTTAAAAGTCTGTTTGCTAAAGCACAAGAAAATTACTGAGACTCTTGAAAGATGATATAAAAGGGTATCTGAATACTTTGTGGACAAAACAGCCAAAATGCTTACTATGTAAGATGTAAACCAAAGAGCAGCCAGAGTGACTTAAAGCAGAATGGTTTTTTTCCTTTCCACAGAAAAGGCACACATATACTATCTCATTATCTGATTCACACAGAGGTTTATGCTGTAGAATAAAGACAGAAAAGGAGTCAGGGAAGGATCATTTTTTTCCAGTCGGGAGAGAAACAAATCACAATAGTTCCTGGCACACAACCAATTCCTCTTTTCATCCCTGTTTTGAAGAAAGCCCACAATAAGGTCTGGTTTGTCTTTTCCAGAATCTCTGAAAAAATAGACGGAAACAGTGGGTATTAAAGGGTAAATAAATCCAAAGAAATTTAGAGCAGAAAGGAAAAAGAGACAGAATATGAGCCAGGAAGGAAAAGCTACCCAAACACATCTGTCTGTTGCTGTATATCAGCATTTGCTTAATTTATGGTATAGAGTTTCTTCCATTTAAATTAACTGAAGATTTGTTCCCAAATAAAGAAGATGCCGGGAATGGCCTGAGTGGAGTCTATTGGAAACAGCAGCCTGTATTGCATGAATTGTTCAACATCCAGATGGTTGAAGAATTGGCAAGAGATAATAGGAGTAGTAGGAAATTAAATTATTATAGAATTATAGGATATTTCAACTTCAGAATTCAGCACTATTTTAAGACTAAAGTAATGTAAAATTGAAGGAGACATGAAAAAAACCCAAAACTCATTTGGATGCATTGGTAACATCTCCCTAAATGTTCCTTTCAGCCTAACTGCCTAGCTACAAACTGCTTTAAATCTGTACTCTACAGAAGCATGTTCAAGTGGAGCAGTCCTTTGTACATTTTTAATTGCTTTCACATCACTGAATATGCTTAGAAGAAAACTTGTGTTACAGTGCAAGTGGGTGGAAAAGGTGACTTGGTTCTCCAACATCAGCCAGGGATCCCTTCAGGGCCTTAGTTCAACTTCCAGTCCAAAAGAACATAGGCTGTTTTTTTTCCCTTTTCTGTTACTGACTTTCTTAGGGTAACCGTGTGTGTGTTCCTTTTCGGTAGCCCAAAAAGTATGCAAGAACAGTAACAAGGGACTATATATGGCCTCTACTACTGAAAAACATCTAGCATTTGTGAAATGGCATTTCAGTCTATCAGACGTCCTTCCTCCCTATTTCCTTTTTCCTATGCACGTTGCAATCCCAGCAGTTAAAGCGTTATCATCCCATCTTTATGCAAAGTATGAAAAGTAAATATACACATGAATCCATGAATCAAGAGTAAGTAACTACACAAACCAAAAAGATGGGGTTTGTTTTCTAAAAAGTTGCCAACATCACTTGGTAAAACTTGAAAAAATGTTTGTTTACAGATCATGCAGGGAAGATTTACAGCACAGATTTGTACAGATGTCAGTGTGGAGGCCAGGCTCCCCAGCAGTCCCTGGGGAGAGAGCTCAGAGGAAAGCTGGGAGCACCTCCCTGTGTTAGGATGCCTTTCCTGATTTTCTGAACAGCCCTCTAGACCTATGCTGTTTCTGCTATCAGCTATACAAGCATGGGTGATAAGATTGTCTTTAAAATGGTGAGATTTTAAAAACAATAACAGACCTTTTCCCTCACCTTTTAATTGTAGAAACTTTGACTTAAAATTTACAACCTTTTCTGTCATCATTACATCTTTTATTTTTAAATATGAGAGTTGAGAATTTCACACGACTGTAAGACTTCATATAAAAATTACTGCAACTATGCCAACTAGAAAATAATACATTTTTATGAATGAAAAAAACTTCTCTGGAAAAAAAATTAGGATGGGAAAAAGAAAATAGTATTTTCTTTTTTATGTTGTGTCTGAATTTACATACACAGTTTAATTCTGACACAACAAGTTTACAGGCATAATGTGTCTAAGGCGCAAATAACTTAAAAGGACTAAGCTGTTTACAGCATAACTGGATTTGTGATACAGCAATAAGGGTGTCAAACAGTGTAGGAGAAGTTGAGGAAGAAAGGACAAAAGCTGCAGTAACACAATTATACAACTCCTCAGTTTTAGGTGTATAAATACCTATTTTATATCTGGAATTTTTGAAGGCAAAAACTGAAACCAAGTGGGTCTTTTCTAAAAAAAGGAAGTTAGTATTATGAAAATAATTGTTGTGTTGCAGTCTTGCAAAGGCAAATTTTAATTACATTCAAATGAGGAAGATTATTTCAAACTCGGTTGGAAAGGAAGATTTAAATGCAAGTAAGGAGGACAGAAAAAGTGCAAAAGAAAAAAAGGGGGAAGTAAAAGTTAACTAGCTACAGAGTTGGACACCAGATAATAAGGCAAATGTATAGGGCTATGACAAGAGGAAAATAGATGTTGGCTAAGTCAAGGGAACATCACATGTCAACTGGCAGCACTGCTCACAAGCTTCAGATCACTAAATACAGAAATTTCTGAGAAAATAAAGCAGATTTTGAATATAAATCTAAAAAGGAAGAGGATATGCAACTGGTCTGTTGTAGGGGATGCCTCAGAGCAGCAGCAACCAAGAAGCTCTTATAGCAATGGGCTAGTTTTTCTCTGTCTATACCTCTTGGAAAAAAATTTCTACGATTTCCTAAAATTTGCTGGAATCAGCCATGTTTGTGTGGGTAGGTGTTGGCAGCAGCTATGAGATGTAGTATGACACCAGGTGGAATTAGTCATTGGGGTTCAGAAAGCAGTATAGCCATGTCACTGTGGTGGAAGGCTAACTGGTCTCAGTACAGCATCATGCCAACAGCTCTGAGGGCAGCACAGTTGGCACCAATGTCCGAGTCTTTGCCATGTGTTGTCTTGCACTGTACGTATGCAGCACCTGCATCTTTCTTTCTTTGAAATATATTATGGGTATGTGTTATAAAACTATTAGTTTGTAGCATCTTGTATAATTACATATGGGAATTTCTTTAAAATGTTGACAACTAAACAACATAATTTCACCAAAATAGATACTTTTCACCAAAGAAAAAATGATAATTATTATTACTATTATTATAAGAAACTTAAGGATAAATTTCAGAATGATCAAAATTTTGTTTTATCAAAATAAACCTGACATGATTTTTTTTTCAAATAGTTGATTTTAATAATAATTTTAAATTATTAAATTGAAATAAAGCATAAGAAAACTATTGAAATTAAATTTTTCAACTGATCTGTACTGAATTTATTTTGAGATCTCTGCATAAGCTGTTAGTTGCATTATAAAGAATCAATCTGGCTAAATGTGCACACTGCAGGTGCCCACAGATAAGTTAGATTCTGTTTAAATGTATTATTTATACTCAGTGGAGCTTTTGTTGATAAAATCAGTGACACAAAGAGCATATCTCCTCCTGAAGCAGACATCTAAAATACATGGTGCAAGTCACAACCTGAAAGCAAGTATTTTCCTCCACTGAGAGCGTGAGGTTACTAGTTCAGGTATGGCAGACATCTATCTTCAGGTGAGCTGAATCCTGTCTGTCATGCCTTACATTGTAATTGTGCTTCTCAGAAAATTGTATTGGAAGAAAGGTGCCCCTCATCTTGGAAAAAAATGCACCCACCTAATTCAGTCATGGTGTAGTGAAAGGGAATAAAAGCGAGAGGACTTCTATCACTTATCTAGATTTGGGCTGCCTCCTATCCTCAGCTGAACCAGCTGTAAATGGGATTTTGGTCATTCAAGCTGAGCTGTCAAGTGAGCTCCCCATAAAGCTTGCTGCCCTCTCCCTCATGTTACGCTAGGGATAGACACTGAAATGGCTCATCTCCACTGGCCTCAGGTCCAGTGACATTGGGACAGAGCTTTGTCCACAAACTGATAATCTACAAATGTGCACGGGGTGAAGGTATGAAAACAAATCGTGCTCTAAAGACAAGATTGTACCTTCAGGAAAATTGAGAGTAGAGTGTTTGTACACTAAATTGAGTGCAGAGAACTACTACATTGTGTGCTTGCATGTAATGGGGAAAGAATATTATATATGATTTTCCGGATGTAGCTTGAAAGATGTCTTTGAGGAAGTACCCTTTCTTTGCTAGAGTCAAACTTTGCCATTTGTTCTGTTTGGCATGGTTTGCAATATTTTTGTTTCTTAAAAAAAAAAAAATTAAAATTTCAAGACAGCAGTTCGTATCACATTCATGCTAAAGTAATTGAATTTTATGTTGGCAAGTCTGATACTTCTGCTTTTTTTAAAAAAGGCAGATATTAGAGAGACAAAAGATTGTATTGGCAAGAGAAAACAGTAAAAATTCTCTAAGAACACTGACTTGACTAACAGTCAAAAAAGCTGACAGCATATTGGGCACCATCAACAAAGGTACTGAGAAAAGTAGCAGGCATAGTTTTGCCACTATATAAAAACTTTGCTGAGTTCACATCTTGAGTAATGCATGCCGTCTGGTCTCTGTATTTCAAAGACACAGTGGTCTTTGAGGAAATACAGGGAACAGCAGCTAAAATGGTCAAGGGATAAAGCAGTAGACGTTTAGGAAAATCTAAGGTGGGAACAACTCTTCAGCTTCTACAGGAAAAGGCTGAGCAGTTTATGACTGAGCTGTACAAAATTATTAAGTTGGTGGATAAAGTGAATGGAGAATCTTCACTAAATGCTACAGAAGTAAGGGATATGTTGAAATCGGTAGGACATCACTTTAAAGCACAGTAAAGGAAGTGCTTTCCTACATAGTCAGAAAGGTTGTCAGAGGGTTGTGGGGGAAGACAGTATAAGTAAATTAAAAAAAGAGGCTAGACAAATCCATGGGCAACAGGTCCTCAGATGGACTCTAAAGGTAACAGGTAAGGATGAACCCTATAACTTCCCTAACACAACACTAGTAGATGCTGGGCAATATGATGGGAATGGAGTACTGAAATTGGACAGGCTTTCATGTTCTCCTATTGTTGCAGGTGAAGGCAGAATACTAGGTTAGGTAGATCATTGTTCAGGCCCAGTAGGACATGTCTTATATTGTTAGAAAATAGAATACTCGATCACCTCCAACTCCACCTTTAATTCACTAGAGAAAGTAGTATTTGTTCCCATTTCATTTTGTAAAAAATAACAGTTTAATATATCACACTCTGGAAAATAGTGCAATGCCAACTATGCAGACTTCCTTGTTAGCCTTGACAGAATAAATAAAAGCACATACACCACCTCCAATAGTTGTCATGATTTGAGGTCCATACTGCTCATGAAAGATTATTTTGCTAAATTAAGTCACCTACGAATTCCATCAAAACCAGACTTCATGTAGGAAAGGTCATCTCTAGCTTGCAGGCTTTGTTCAGCATCCAGAAATTCCACAATTCTGCCTATGGTATGTGGTACTTCAGCTTGCCCATGAGTTTGGACACTGTGTAGCTTGCATTTAATTTTCCAACTACTAAAACCATAACTGCAAATTATGTGAGGTCCCAGCCCTCTTTTGTCCAAGAGTAGTCTCATAAGCTATGGCGCCAATAATGACAACAGGTACTCGCCTCCAAGAAACAATTATAATACTGGAGATGAAGAAAGATTCATCCAGTACAGAAATAAAAAACCTTAAGTCTTCAACAGTCAAGTGGAATGAATGCTGTTAGTATTATTCATGGGTACATTTACATACTGTTCTCTGCCCTGTAGACAAACACTCCTGCAAGGAATACCCTGTTTTTGCTCTTGATGTCCTCTGCTTTACAATTCCCAGTCTGAAATTCAGCAGTTACTTCAAACATATGTATGATGCCAATAACCTAGAGGTATAAGACTCATTCAGCAACATTTATTATATATATTCATCATCTCTATACTGGCAATAGGCTTGCGATCACCAAGCAATTAACTAAGGAACTAAATTGTTTTGGGATGACCAGTCTCTAGACCATGTGATGTAGCCACAGCTTGCTCCTGCCAGATATGGGTACCAAAAAACTGGGTCATGCACATGGCAAAGTTCTGCTTTGTGGTACCTTTGAGTCAGGAAGCCAGTGCACTACCACAGGTCAGCACAGCTGGGTCTCACCTCATTTTTCTGTCCTCGCTCTTCTGACCCACAAACAACACTACCCACTGACATCAGGCTACAAGCATTTCCTTGTCTCCATTCAATAAAACTTTTATTTAGCATCCCTTATGTAATCTACATATTAAGGGTACAGTCATGAAAAGATCATCCAATACATCAGTTTTGTTCCATTTATTTTAAATATGTTATAGACTGAGAAATTAATACTTGACAACAAACTTCCGCACTTACCAACATACCAAACTTCATGATATCTCAGATAAGTAAGCAATATAACCCACTTCAGGAATTCAATAAGAACAGATGCATTATTCTACAGAATACCACAGACTGGATCATCAAAACTCTATGGTCTCAGGGACATGGAGAAGGCTGGGATGTGCCCTTTGCAGACCAGCCAACCCTAAGTTCCAAAAAACAGGAAAGCCTGAATCAGCGTACATTACAAAAAAGAAATAAAGGCAGATGAAGGCAAACCCACGAAGTAAACAGATAACTGTCAACTACAGACACACTATGCAGAAAGGATTGTAGCAAAAAGCTGACAATACTCCTGAGGCATACTAGCTTTTTGGGATAATTACCGGTATCATGAAAAAATAAAGAAGTTCTAAAATCTGATCAGCTGCACCTTTCCAGCCAGTAAGCTGCTGTCCAGCAACCCTGGCTGCTTGCTTCACTTGCCATGAGTTCCTCCTGTAAACTTCCAAAATTTAAGCCAGTTCCTCCAAAATAGTATTTTTTAATAAGTTCAAACTTTTCCTTAATTACAAAAGAAAATAAAAAAACCCAGAAAGATTACATTTTCCGAGAAACACTGCTGCTACTCTAACGTTCAGTGGCAAATGGTCAAGAAAGTGAAGTCATATTCTCATTTAAATGCATGTACTCCTGTCTCAGCCAAAGTTTTACCCTACAGTGTTTCCTTACTATCCTGTTATTTCTTCTCAAGAACAACAAGACAAATCAATCGTCTTCAGTCTGCACCATCATTTATCCCTTCTAGGCTACTGCCTAGAAATGTTCTGATTCACAACCAGAATTCACAATCACATCCTGACTTTAGGAATGAGTAGGAATGAGTGGAAGAACTGAGCATTAACACAACAGGTAGTAATCCTTAAATAAATCACCCTCTTATTTAGCACAAATACCAACCATCTGCTTTAACTTCAGTCACTATATTGTCAGGACAAATTTTCCAAGATGCATCAGAAGGAGAAGGCTTGCCTACAGACCCTACTGCCACGCTAAGAAGCAGCAGCCAGCCCCAACCAAGTCAGCTTTGCAAGGGGAAGCATCAGCACAGCCTGGGCTCACCTGCATTTTCTCAAAGCCAGCTGGTGCACCCCTGCACATTACTAGCAGGTAATACACATCAGATGCTTTGTAATATTACAGAATTACAGAATCAGAGAATGTCAGGGATTGGAAGCGACCTCAAAAGATCATCTAGTCCAATCCCCCTGCCGAGCAGGAACACCTAAATGAGAACACACAGGAAGGCATCCAGGAGGGTCCTGAATGTCTCCAGAGAAGGAGACTCCACAACCTCCCTGGGCAGCCTGTTCCAGTGCTCTGTCACCCTCACCGTAAAGAAGTTTCTTCTCAAATTTAAGCGGATCCTCCTGTGTTCCAGCTTGCACCCATTACTCCTTGTCCTATCATTGGTTGTCACCGAGAAGAGCCTGGCTCCATCCTCCTGACACTCACCCTTCATATATTTATAAACATTAATGAGGTCACCCCTCAGTCTCCTCTTCTCCAAGCTAAAGAGACTCAGCTCCCTCAGCCTTTCCTCATAAGGGAGATGCTCCACTCCCTTAATCATTTTGGTGGCTCTTCGCTGGACTCTCTCAAGCAGTTCCCTGTCCTTCTTGAACTGTGGGGCCCAGAACTGGACACAATATTCCAGATGTGGCCTCACCAGGGCAGAGTAGAGGGGGAGGAGAACTTCTCTTGACCTACTAACCACACCCCTTCTAATGCACCCCAGGATGCCATTGGCCTTTCTGGCCACAAGGGCACAGTGCTCGCTCATGGTCATCCTGCTGCCCACCAGGACTCCCAGATTCCTTTCCCCTACACTGCTCTCTAATAGGTCATTCCCCAACTTATACTGGAACCTGGGGTTGTTCCTGCCCAGGTGCAACACCCTACACTTGCCCTTATTATATTTCATTAAGTTTTTCCCTGCCCAACTCTCCAGCCTGTCCAGGTCCCTCTGGATGGCAGCACAGCCTGCTGGCATGTCAGCCACTCCTCCCAGCTTTGTATCGTCAGCAAACATGCTGACAATGCACTCTATTCCCTCATCCAGGTCATTGATGAATATATTGAATAGTGCTGGTCCCAGTATAGTATTGATACTGAAAAGAATATTATGCTTTTACCAACATACGCTGAAATTATTGCACCGTTTGGACAGAGAGTGTGATTTCAAGGAACCAAAAGCAGAGGTTTCTCTGGCTTGTGTCTAAGTCTCCTCCACCCTCCATGTGCTGGGAGCCTGGTTTATGTTCTTCATGGGAACTTTGTTCACATGGGAAACTGCAGTGTAAGGACAATCCTAGAACCATGTCTCTCAAACCCTTGGAAGAGGGATATCCACACTTCAGTACAACCATCCCACTCAAGTCCCTGTGCTCCCAGGACCCACAAATCCCCCTTTGGCTTTTCTTCTCACATTATCCCATCTTTTCATTCCCACCCTTGCTCCTCCAACACACTTCAGTATTGCTATGTTAACAGATGAAGAAAGGAGAATTGCATGCTGTAGCTCTCTCTGCCTCCTGGCTTGAACATCCATCAGTGCTCCTGACTTCATGACGTTACTTGTCCCTAAGCGTTCTGGTGCTGTTTTCTACAATGGTGAGACTGCAGTGTTGCTACACTGTCCCACAGAACTGCAGAGAGTGGTGCTGACCCAGGGGGACAAACCCACTGACTCCTGAGTCTGGTGATTAAGAACACCAACCGAAGTCATGCAGGTGATTTGGAAACCAGTCCTGCTGAGGACCACCATGAAGGCTGCTTGATTGGGTGGTGTGGGTAGAGTGGGCTGACCTGAGCTGCCCCCTCCCGGGAGGCAGCTGGCAGCTGAGCCCAGTGCAGGGTGGCCAGTGGCTCCCTGCCCTCCTCTCCTCCCTTGGCACCTCCAGTTTCCTTCTGATATCTGGCTGGGGCACGGCTTGCCTGGCTTCGCTCCATGCTGCCAGAGAACAGCACGTACCTTGCCTAGTCAGCCTCCACGGATCTCCCTGAGAGCCACCTCGAGCTCAGGTAGTGATTTCGAACTGCAGGGTAGCAGAGAAGTCCTAATTCACCGTTAGCAGAACAGGTATTCTCACCTACCAGATCAACGTTATAACTAAAGGTATCGGCAACAAAAGGGAGGCAGGCAGCTATTTTAGACAGAGCACTTGGTGGTCAAATAAACCTGCACATATTGGCTGCAAGGACTTTTTACTTTGAAATTATTTCTTTTATTCCTGCAAGAACCAATGGAAGCAATCAAAAAATAAATAGTTGAAAGGCAGAAGAATTAATCAGAAAGATACTGATATTTGCACAGCTGTATGTAGTAATTAAGGTATGTATGTTTTAGCTCACTACCTTGGAGACACCCCACACAGTGTAACACTTCAGCAATATATAGTTCACCACCACTGTATTACTTTATTATATTTTAATAAAGCTATAGAGCCACAACTTACTACAGTTATTTCAGCAGAAGTCTGAGCAGTTTCTGAGAACAACCGAGACTACTCTTTAGTGTGAGAAGTGTAGTTGCTTCATTTTCTTTTAATACAAAATGGTTTTAACAAAGGACAACTGGAAAAAATTACTAACTGCTTTAATGATAATACTGACATGGCTTTAACTCAAAACCAAGACTATTTGAAACATTAAGTTTTTAATAATCTAATGTTCAACTAACTTGATATATTTCCTCACAAAGAAATGTATTTAGTCACTAGTCTATCCCACAGTAAAACATCAGGCATTTATTTCTAAACAAAGGCTGCATTTTAAAATATATCATTTTATACCAGTTAAATATAGCCCTGAACAATTAGTCTATTATGTGTTTATTAAAATGATGATGGTTTTATGAAAAACACAGAGAGAGGAAAGAAATGTGGGAGATATAAAAACAGAAGAGGGAACTTATTTCACATACCTAGTGGAAACCTGTCCTATTAAGCTATATAAAGCATAAAGTTCGCACTAGAAAAAGTAATTAATCAAACGACAGAACTTTGCTAACTGAAAAAAAATCTTCAAGGAAATCATACACACAGATCACTATTACAGGCTGCTTCTACTCCTCTAAGCCTCTGAAAGGAGAGGAAATCCATGAAGCATAACACAGCACAGTCTCATACATGCCACTATAATGTCTGTCTCCTCCCAGGACAGCTATCGCTACCCGTCAGTCTATTTATGCAGCAAAACTACATGTAAGTATCCCAAAATAGCTCAAGCAAACTACAGCTTTATTCTACCCTCCAGCCTCCAGAACTGTAAACTTCACAAATTTGTTCCTGAAATTTGAAGATTTTTAGAAGGTACCTGTAAGTGCAAGGGCTGAACCTGGCTACTGAATAGGAAAAACATATGTAATGGGTTCTCATTAAGAAAATGTTACACACAATATTGTACAAAAAAAAAGCTAAATAATTTTGTTTCTTACTATTAATTGTGAAACTCAGCAGCCAAACATCTTTAATAACCATACAAAATCTATCAAGTTGAAATTAAACCCTGGGACTTTCCTGGGACATGTCTGTGTGTCATAATAGGAAGGGGAGCGTGAAAGAAACAAATCAAACACATTACCACATTGCGTCGGCAGTCCTTAAGGAGCTGGTAGATCGGGATCTTGGCTTCATAACAATGCTCATTTTAAAAATTCCTTCAGTATTTCTAGCAGTTAAACATCAGTTGTCCTGACAAAGCTCACTCTCAAAGTACTCCATTTCAAAGCATTTTTTTAAATCCTCTGCTTTTTAAAAGCCTTGAAATCCATGTCCTGTAAAAATCCAGGCTGCACAGGAAGAATTCTAACACGCTGCAACTCCTTCCTTTTTCACGCTGAATTTACTCTAGCACTGTGCTGTTCGGAAATGACAGTGCTTTTCTCTTCTGTCTTGTATTGCCCTGGGAGGAACTAGTCTATTTTGAATCTATTCTCCCTGCAGGTCACATGGGAATGAAGGCAGCTGAAAAGAGTCTCTATCTGTTTCTTGCAGTTTGATAACAACAGGTTTAAAGGTCAATCACATCAAAAAAAAAAAAAAAAGACACATTATGGATGGATAATAAATGAAGGAAAATTATGAATATCAGTTACAGTAACATTAGTTAGTTTGCAGGGAATTTCCACTTAGAGACGTGCTCTGTGGAGTAACGAAAGGAACAAAGATTTTTTCATTCAAAGTTAACTAAAAGCCTTACTTAGAAAAGTAATTCCTTCTTTTTTTTTTTTTTTTCCCCTAACCCATGCCTAGATACTGTGAATAAGTATTATTGTCTAACTTCCCAAAACAGAAAGTATCCCCTGTCTGAAAGACATTCAAAACACTGTGGGGAAGTTAAGTAAAAATAAAATTCCTTGTTGACTGTTAAAGTCAAACACACATACAGACAGCTATTGTTATAAATCACTGAAGGACAAAATACCTCAGTTAAAGAACTCTAACGTGACGTCCTCTCAACTGTACTGCAGAAACAGATCTTTTCCTGTTACAATAAATACATTAATAGTTTATGCCTTACAAACAAACTTGAATTTATAATTTCTAGCCAAAAACTTATCATAGAAGCTTTGAGAGTTAATTCCTTTTAGAAATTATCAGTTTAAGCATATTCGGCAATTTCAGCTTTAGAAGAGGAAAAAAAATGCAGAGAATTGGCTTTGCCATTTACATTATACATTTTGAATTTGCTCTGAACTGTGTCAGAATCGTTTTTAAATCGAAAGAGCGAAGTGCTCAAAAAGTGGTTCTGTGTATAATAGCTATTCCTTTCTACAGTCTTTACAAGTGTTGCATTATATTACTTTTGATTGTAGTGCACCTAGGTTAATAATGAAAGCAAGCACTAAAAACTGTATTTCTGAAGTTTATATAGGATTGGAAAATAGAAGGAAAACATTATAAACAGGCTATGTGTTAAAATGACAAAAATTTCATCAAATAGGAATGTGTGTAAAGCTCTGTAGAACCTTTGCACTTAATTTTATAACAATACATAAAATGCATTACTAACTACATTGTGTACCAACAGGAAAGATCCTAACTGCCCTGGAGGCTTGTGCCAGTCATCTGCATATAAAGTGCTCCACAACATCAGAAGGAATGTTAATAAAGTTTTTTGCTAAGCATTCTGTTCTCCATTTTTTCTGGCGCCTATCTTTCAAATGTCACCTGGTGGTAAACACGGGACCTTTTGCAAGAGTCCTGTGGAATCATAAAAGTTAGCCTCAAAGAGTGGAAAAAGCATCTGTGGTAAATTTAGCTCAAAGGGTCATACAGTCATGGACTTTTAGTAGCAGTTGGGTCTGTCCCTGTGCAGGTCACACGTCTGTAGAAGTGGACATAAATCAGGCACTATGTTGTGAAACTTTGTTCTTTAAATAGATGGAACAGGTCATGAAGAAAACAAAAAATCATATGAAATAGAAGTGCTGGGCTATTACAGAATAGGTGGCCATTTAAAAGCTTTTTTTAAAGTTTGCCTGATGGTTTATTATTGATAAGTGTCAACATTATTCCCACATCAATGAAGGAACACAAAATAAAAGAAGATAAAGCTTCTGATTAAGTGGTTTCACAATATCATACTGGAATGGAGTATTCAAAGACTACTTCTGCTGTGCCATGCAGTAGGTATCTCACGATGGTTTGTTTTCAAAAGTGTATCAGTCAAGATGTTGCATCTTACTTGCAGTTAATAGAAATACAAATAGAAATACACTGTAGTATATTTATATACCAAATATTATTATACAGTATAAATATAGTGTAGTTACAGCTAACTAAATAATTAGTGTTTTTCAATGCAGATTCAGAAATAAAAGTCTGATGGAGATGGGCATCACCAACAGAGGTAAATACTAACATCTACTTTTAGCATGCTTTCTTTTTGCTTTCCATCAGCCCCTTAGAAATAAGCCCCTGCCATCTGAATGCCTTCAAACTTCAGACCAGGTGCTATTATGAAATATATATTAGCAACAATAAGGCTATGATATTGCAACCATATTCCAAGCAGTCAAATCAGAGCATGTCCTCAGGTAGCAACCATAGAAACACAGGCTTCCTGCAAAAAAAGTAATGTAGCAGTAGAAGGGAGAGCTCACAGAGCTCTGAGGAATGTTAGTATTATGTGAAAATCAAAAATAGTATTTGGTGAAGTTAAAAAAAAACAATGAAAAACTCGAGACTTTGAGAAACTGAAGCATTAAAAAGAGCATCAAGAAGCAATCAAAAACCCCCTAAATTTTCCATCTGGATTGATACCTTGCAAGCTGTGTGCAAAGCAAAATCCGGTTGTCTGTGATTTCTCAGCTCCATTAGTTGAAAAAAATTTTTATGAGGAACCCTGACAGTATGAGAAAGACAAACCCTTCCTAGATAAGTTTCTAGGGAAACTATTAGATCAACTTTGGCACTTGGCAGTAACTTCTAATTCGTACATAAAACTTGTTGTTCCACTATTAATATCAATGGCAGTTTTATCTAAGATCTAAATAAAGATAAGAGTATACCAGTCCACTGTGCTCACAGAAGATGACATAGCATTTATTTTAGGCCTTAGGTCTTGGTATGGGGTCTAACAATATAAACTCTCAATTTCTTATAATTTGAGGAATTCAGAGAGGGAAAAATTAAGAGAATAAAGAGTGAAATAGCCATTCCACTCTAATATCAATTGAAAATTATTATATTAATTAATTAATTGTTGAAACAGCCAGTAAGAAGCCATCAGTAAGAGAAGTAAATGAAACTCCTCAAAAACAAAAGAAATTACAGTACCAGATCCAAATTCATTATAAGAGCTAAGACTTGCATATCCAAATTAATTATAAGAGCTAAGACAAGATGGAAATGTATCTAAGTTAATTGGAAATATTTTTTCCCAGAACAATATTTTATGAGTAAGAGCTACTGCATTTTGTAGTATTAGATCCAAAATTACAAGATGCAAATTATGTACAATGTATAGTTAAAGTACTATGAAGAAGAGAAATAAAAGCATATTCATGGTTGTACACTGCCTGTTTATGAAAACATTTGCATTGCTTTATAGATGAATGTATAAAATAAGTAGTACATAAATACAAGCATTTATTCGAGACAAAAGCAATATTGCCATCTGAATAGTACATGTAATTCTGTAACTTCAAATATATTGTATTTATTTTCCTTTTTGGAATCCTTCTTTTAGGGTGACAGAAATGAAGGCTCTTGAACTGAGCATCTGTTGGTGTACCATCATAGTTAAGGAAAGTGTTGGTTGCATAATGAAAATAAGGAAGACAAGATTTTAAATTAACAGAAATACTAAAAGATGGAGCCATTCAGTACTGCTAAATACACTAACAATAAAAGCAGTAAGAAAAGCAGTAATATTTTTTATCTACATATATCTGTCAACTGAGGTTTTGGCTGTATAGTTAAGCTGTCTAAGGAAGAAAAGATATAGAAGTAATTAAAAAGTCAATAATAAAATCCTGTGTGCAGGATTCAAGCCACTTTAAGGATGCTCACATCTTAGTTAGTCATCTTCAGATTAGTAACTGATTTCATTAAACCAGTGCTACACTCCACAAAATTGAAAATTAAAATTAATTTTTAAAAGTATGTCTTAGGGAAAGAGGCGCAGGACTGACTGTTCTGTTCCATGCTTGGGAACATCTTTGTCTTGAGAGCATGTAAAATTTGCTTAAATATTCTGAGTTTTGGCTTCCTTGTTTGTAAAGCAAGGATAACATACATCATGTTGCTTGAAAAGCACTTGGACAGCAAAGGGCTGAAAATATACACTAGGTGCCAGGTTATTATTGCTGCTGTTGTACACACACTGAAGAAGTAGATTCACAATCTTCCTTTTAAGACAGAGTGAAAAGGCCCTGTACTCTGGTAGAAGTTTAACATTTCAAGTTAAGCCTACAACATCTGATACTGCCTTTACTGGGGAGAAAAATTCAGGAACCTCTAGCAAATATGCATTGCTTTAGGACATGTAGGGACACAGGCAATGTATCAAGAGACAGAGAATCCTGTAAGCCTAACATCAAGCCTTAACACGCAAAGAATGGCTGGGCTCTTAAGTATGTTGTTTGGAACGCACATTAGCAAATAAAAGGTATACAACAAACTGCTGCTTCTTGATGTGTAATCTTAGTTTCATCATAAATTTATTTCAGATATGATTATTAAAATATCTCTAAAAACCTGGGTCTGGGCTCATTTGCTTAGGACTATCCCAGACATTGCTTAGCATCTGGTCTTGTGAACACTTTATATCTTTCCTTTCTTTTCTTCATATCCTTGTCAGGTTTACCTGTTTATATGAAATAATAGCTTTCAATATATAAAGAATATGCACTGATATCTAAATCTTTCTAATTTATAGGAGCACACACTCCACAATAGGAAATATTTTCTTACAAGCTAAACACCATACCAGTTAAGTTTTTCTAAACCATGAGTTGCACAGTTCATCCTAGTTCATGTACGGCACTTGTTTATCCTCTTATGTCCTGTACTGCAGAACAAGACTGAAGGACAGAAAAGATTAACAAGATGTTCTTGTATTACCTGCATGGGTGGGTTTGAGAACTAGTAATGCAGGTCTAGGTTCAGAAGAGACACCTTTCAATAACAAGCACTAAGCCAGAGAATTACAGAAGAACATTTTTGATGCACCAGAAGATTTTGCCACTGCTCACTATAGCAAATGATTTAAAAAATATTCTTTTGTAGGGTCCTGATGGAATGCCAAGGATTTAAACTCTGCTGTTCATTTCTAGGTAACACCAGATTCCCTTTTGACTGGAGTGACTTTATGAAAGAGGACAAAGGTATATATAACTGCATAAGTAAAAGAACAGAAAAACTTAATAATACGTATAGCTTAGAATTCTCAAAAACAGAAAAAAGATAAACCAAGGGGCACAGAAGAAATACATGTATCATTAGTGTTTCCTTTCTATATTCATTTATATTTAGCTGCCTGGATCCAGCTACCTGACTTATGAATAAATATGGCTTATTTGCTCAGTGATTAGAGTGTAAATAAAGTTACTATGTGTTTCATAAAGGCTTTACCCAGATTCAAGCGTGCAAAACTCCTCATAGGTAGCATGGCAAACGGGGCCTTATGTGAGGATGCCATATTCTGCCATGATGTCTTGTCTGAGGACTCCGTCTCGGTACCCTTTGAAACTGCCAGGTGTACCATAAGCAGCACACGAGGCACCTCTTGGAGAGAGAGGCCTTACAGTGCCTCACTCCCTCACATAGCAAAGCCAGCTTCTTAATATATGTTGGGCTTAAAACGTCTTCCTCTGCCTTTATTCTGGCCCGATTCTCATTTGATTTGGTCAGTTATGCAATTAGAGATTAGCAAATTCAGTACTGACTGACCATTACTAGTCCATGTAGATTTGGTTGCCGAAATAAAGCTTTATTGGAATAGCTCTAGTATCTGTAAGCTCTTGGTGTCAGCTATGGCTGTAGGCTGTGGTTACATCTGGCATTAAGGTTGGAATAAAAGGTACCTCCTAATGTTGGACTAACACTGGATAACAGCCTAATATGAAATTGTAGCCCTTTAGAAGACTTTGGACTTGAGCTGGGCTAAGGCTGCCTAGTGTGTCAGGCTGTTTTTCTCTTTTTTAAATAAGACATAAACACCCCCCCATTCCTTCCCCACCCCACCCCCCCCCCAAAATATTCAACCATGTGTGTTTATGTGTACAACTATACACAACTATAAAAATATGGTTTGTATCATAAAAACAGAGGCTTTTCATCAGCTCCAAATGGACATACTGCAATAATCACAGCATTAATTACACCGTTAAAGAGAAAATCTATTGATGTTTCCATCAGGCCTGTTTTTCAACTATTTGCTCCACACAAACTTAGACTACAATTTATTAGCTTAAAAGAGCTGCTTAAAAAATAAACATCAGTGATTTACACTTAAGTCAGCACAGAGTTAAGCAGTAGCTATGACTTCCAAGAACAATGTCAGTCTTTTTGGCTAAAAAAAGGTAAAGACTAACATTTTTTATCTTTTGTTAATGAAGCACTGGTTGCTAGGAAAAGCAAGAGAGAGTGCATTCCTTCTACAATGATTTCACAATTACAGCTGATCCTAGACAAAGTTATGGTTAAATATTAGGCTTACTACTTTGAGAACAATGATATTTTGTAAAACATATCCTCTTTCATCATCATCATCTAGTTCAGAAGAATGGGATAGTTCTGATGAATATCACTCAAACGCAAAACTGGGAGATTGAGGAGAGACATCTGGAAGACATTTAGGAGCACCACCATTTCAAGAAGACTATGTATCTATTTCAACAATACAAAATATACCACCATTTCAAGAAGACAAAACTTACATATACAACCTGAAAATTTATATATACACTTAAATTTTAAGTATGTTAGCTAATCTTCAACATTAAAGTATTTTCTTTTCAACTTTATCTTGTGTAGAACAAAAATTCACCATGAACAGCGAAGCTGTATTCTCCAACCACACATATTCTGAAATGAATATGTTTCAGTAACCCTTCTGTCTTTCTGGAAGCAGTGAAGCAAAAAACTATTATTATAAGAAAGTCTTCCTGAAAACGAATCTGAGGTGAGGTATTTACATCAGTGTAACAGCACAGTTCTCTACAAAACAGATGAATGGATTTCCCCATGTTCTTCATTGGAAACTTGGCAACCACAGGTATTGGACCATGACCTGAATGAGTCAGACACAGATAAGACTCTTGTTTGGTACAATGACATCATCCATACTTCTAAATCCTTCAGAAAAATGTGAAGAAGTAAAATTAAATCTAAATTATTCATTATGCTACCAAACCCTTCTTGACGAAGAACTACACCTCCAGGGCATTTGGGTTTCAAAAAATCCATCTGAATTTGTATTAAATTCTCTAATCTTGTTTATTTCCTATTTGTTTATGAGGTAAGGAAAATGCCAAAGACTTAATCTAGCTGGTACAGGTAAAAGAAAGAAAGAAAAAAAAAAAACAAAACCATTTTATATTAACTCTCAGGAGTATGAACTTTGCTTGATATTTAATACAAAATTGTCAAACTTAAAACTGTAATTAAAAGAAAAAAGCTGTGTGTTTAAAAATGTGGCAACTTACTGGAGAGTATGCTATGAGCACAAATGAAGGTTAAATTGAGAGTACATTACTTGCCATGAATTATTCACTGAGAGCTAAACAATGCACACTAGGAAAAGTGTTTTCTCAGTAGCCTTGAGTTGTCAGAAGGTTTGGTTGCTGATTTAAACTATTCAGCTAGGCTCCTGCTATAGACAACTCTGATAGGTACTTGCTGGAGTAGTTTATTTCCACGGTTCAGACATCTATTTTAAGGCAGAGAGAACTGCTCCTCACAGCTGTCTTTCTATGGACTATGTCTGCCTGCCTATTTTACTTAAGAAATCTACATTTTTGGTGATTCAGGGGGCACTTGATAAATCCTATGGTTTTAGACCAGACCAGTTTTTAAACCAGACTACAAACTATAAGCTTCTATAACATGACTTTTTTAACCCTCTTCACTCTCTTACTGGTAGCATTTGAACTGAACGTAGATGAGATTAAAAATTTTACTTTTATGGAAATGTAAATTTCAAAATATTTTCATATTTGGCCTCATGTAATATATTTGGATTGCATGAGAGATGAACAATGTCAAGACATCACCTCCCCAATCCATAACTAAGGTAGTAACTATCATGGTTCAAGAAAGCTACACTTCTGACCTCTAACCCCTTCCTCCTCAGAGTGGTAGAAAAATAAAGCAATCAAAAGGAATATATATATGGTACATCAGCTATGCCTACTACTTAAAACTTATGGAAAACTGACTTCTCCTGAATACCCAGACATCTGGAAGGAGAGATACAGTGTGTTCTCATGTTCACTGATTTTAAATTTCTTCCCAGTTTAAGGCTAATTTACTAGTTCTATCTGAACTCTTTATTTCATTTTTATCTGTTTGAAGTTTCCCTTATTAGACAACACACCGGGCATAAGAAAAGCATGTTACAGAATAAATCTCAAAGAAACTCACAGCTACACTGACTGTTAAATACCATCAGAGGTCATGATAGCCAGAAACTTCATGTTGTAGATGTATAAATTGGATGCAAGCATTTCAGTATTGCCAATGCAGTGCCACACTGGACATGGACAATGTGCATCTTCCCTCTTTACACTTCTATGAATAAAAAAAGCACATACTTTGTGTGTCATCAAACTCCTGAAAATATGTCACAGTTCAGCATTTTATATAGGTTTCCACAGAGGCATAGTTATATGTAGGACAGCAATTCTGAAACTAGTGAAGTTTGACTTCATAATTAGCTAGTGTTTTCCCTTCACATACTCTAATGATAGCCTTCTAATGTAGCAAATCAATCTTTTCTCTTTTCTTGATGCTCTCCTTCAGCAGTTGATTAGCAAAGCCATCTCTATTTTTAACCACTGAATCCAATCCAGCTAACTTCCTTCTAGACGTTTGCTGCTGTGTTAAATGCAGGATAAAGAATCTGTAATTAAAAAAAAAACAACACAAAAAAACCCCAGATCAAAACAACCCTCATGCCCCCCCCCCAAAAAAAAAAAAAAAAACCAACAAAAAACAACCCCAAACCCCCCCAAAAACACAGAGGAAAGGTACCAAGTCTTTTTCTTTCTTAACTTAGGGGTTTTTTTGTTTGTTTTGTTTTGTTTTGTTTTTTAAACAAAGGGTGTTCATCAACCTTACAATACCACATTTCCTAAAAAGTAAATGATCAATGTATGACTGCAATGAGAAGTCTTCTCTGTTCATTTCACTTCTATGATTGACATGTGTGCAAGTCTGTTACTAAGGCAGTACTTCAGATAATTATCAATGACGAAAAGAGCAGTTCAGAATGATTAAGGGGCCTGGACTTAACTCATCCCTTTTCTTACAAAACAGTACATCTAAAAGTATACAGGTAACCAGGTACCTCTCAACTTGATATCTTTTTAAAGTTTTATTTTCTCAAACACAATAAACCCTAAATATTACATTGTCACTTCTTTGAAGAAATATGTAACTTTTCTCTCTGCTGTTATAAATCAAACAACTCACTGAAAGTAACTTTTTCTCTAAATAAATTTTCCTTTAGAGGAATATGCTTTTTCAAATAACAAAACCTTTGTCATGGTATCTTTTTAGAAAAGTTAGATTTACACATCCTTCATAAGAAGATCTACATGGTCATGTTTGTTATCTGCTATAGAATAATTAATGTCTCATTTGTAAAGTACAAAAGTTAAAAAATATTATGTCAATTATGAATTTTGTCCTCTAGATAGCTATAATTGGGTTGGCCTAAACCTCACAGATTTTCAGTATTTAATTTGCTCTTATATCAATCAGTGCTTCAAATGACTTTCTCCTGGCCAAATCTTATTTTCATTCTCCTTGAGCTCTGACAGATTCCTGAAGCCAGAAACTACTCCCTGACTCTAAAAATTCTTTCACACTCAGCAACCTGTCTTCTCATATTTCAGCTCTGCTGCCCAACTGAAATCTCATTTTCTTCTCTCAGTTTTACCTTGCACCTTCTCTGAAGCTAGTTCCATAGCATTCTGTTTTTGACATCTTTCTTATCCATTATCTTAAATCTATTCTTAAATAGTTTTAAACACCAGGTTTATGTTGAGGAGTGCTTTTATAGCCTTCTGTATTAAATTCGTATCTCACTTTACCCAGCCATGCTTCTCATACTATTTTCTAATATTCCTGTACAAGTAAAAGGCTAAAACTGAGCTTTAAATGAGCATTATCTCATAGGTTTTTCTATCTCATAGCTAGCACTTTCACTTATTCATGCTACCCTAAAATATTTTCACCCTTGATCCTTCATTTTGTCCAAGTCAGCCTTGCTACCGCTAAGTATCATTGCTTCCACTTCAATAACATTTCTAATAATTATTCTGTCCAGAGTCTCAAAACATGATCAGACCTTTACTACCTATTCCCCACTGGGCTTGGCTGGTTTGACATAAGCAAAAAGACTGCCACGTCTTTCTGGGTCACTACTTTTAACTGTATAACTCCATTTGTATGCCCTTATGTATGGCTTCTTCCTCTATTAAATTTGTATTTTCTACATAAATTCCATTCTATTTCCTTTTTATCTCCACTGTATCTATTAGCTGTCCAACAGCTGAGTCTAGTCTGATAATAAAGACTGCTTCAGTCACCAACTTTTTGCTTCTTTCTCAAGCATTTTTCATGCAGGCTATATGTGCAGGGAAGAAGACTTCATCAAATTTCATATCCCCTCAACCTTCTCTTTTAAATTACTCCTGTAAACTGCTCTTCCTAGAATGGTCAGTGAATGGCCATGTCTGACAGTGGCTAGAGAACATAAACTTTGACTTCTATTTTTCATAAGCTTGAGTGAAATCCTAGGCTTGCTGTGGTCACATAAATTTTGCTACTTCAGTGGATCCAGATTGTGTACATTTTACACTGTCTTCTCCCAACACAGTTGTTCAAGTTGCCTTTTCAGTATCAAGTCATATTTCTCACAAAAATAATGAACTCTTTGGAAGAGTATGGCTATGCTACACCTTGAATCTGTTTCACACATGCTTGAAACTTGAGAAGTAAGAAATCAAGAAACAGTTATGCAAGGTCTAAATTAATTCTAAATTATTTTAAGCCTGTGTTGAAGATGGTCACAGATACAGTGTAAATTTGGAGTACATGAATTAAATTGTGTTTGGCGGTTTCTTTTGTATAAATAACGTACTTGTGCCAATAGAGTTGTATAGTATGCTGTATTGGAAAAGTATATTTAATGATTTTATAGAAATTTACAGTAAAAATAAATCTGAACTGCAGCAGTTGTATTTGAAACTACTTAGTTTAAGCAGCATGTATAACAAAATGTGCTCACTATTGGTTGTTTTAGAGACCATCTGGGCTGTATTTCAGTGTGTTTGCATGAAACCTAGGAAAACCGAAGTCAGCATTTTCACTCTACTGTCAGCATCTTACATGTAACTTTGAAAGGTAGTTTGTTTAGTATCTGTTACAGGTCCAAGGGAAGGTTAAAAATAAAACATACTGGGTTGCAAAGATCATTCTGAATTCTTATTCATTTTTAATTCCCCCCTTAAATTACCTTTGAAAGTACTAAACAAAATAACATTCTCAAAGAATATGTGAAAGTTTACATGAAAATAATAGATTAATTTATAGAAATTTCAGAAAGATTTAGACCTAAAAATATTTCAATAATAAAGCTTTTTCTTTGATATCCATATACCATTTTAAAAATTAAAAAAATTATGTTATATATGATATTGCAAACATTGTTAAAGACTACTACTGACATTAAATGTTGGCTGTAATAATAACTTTTAAAATGTTCCATGCTCATAGGCACGTTTTTCATTACTATTACCTAACTTGAGCTAGCATCAATATACACTGGCAGTCTTACAAGTCACAGTTAGAGGCCTATTTCTGTCTCGAACATGAAGTTATAAAATATTGAAATTTATTTTTGCTGTTTAAGCAACTTCTAAATTTGTAAATAAACTTAGTCCTGCAAAGTCGTATCCAGCTGATCAACACCCAGATAAGGTGACATTTAAAAACAGAAATAAAGAACAGAATACTGTCTGAGATTTTTTTGCCCTTTTGTTTCTCTCCATCATGTTCAGTTATTTTGGACACTACGAATAAATTATTCTCTTTTGCCTTTTATACCTGAAAAAAAGGTCTTGGCATATAAAACATTTCTCAGTTAGGATGTCATTCTTGCAAGTATAAGGATGAGACAGTAGGATCTTTTGCCTAAAAAGTTCTCTATCTAATACATACTGTGCTGATGGCAGTTGAAAAACTATGACTTCTTCAACGTTTATTTTAATATAATTAACAGTGTAAGTGAATTTAATACTTTTATGAACATTTGAATCTTAGTAATCTCAATCTTTCTTGTCCAAAGAAAGTCCTCCAAACAGTGTATTGGAAGTTCTCCTAACACGTGGTTTACATTGGTACTGTTTTTCCTTCTAGCATAACAGTTACCCTACTCAAGCCCTCTACTAATTACTTGCTTTACAACCCTTGGCCAGATGGTTCAAAAAGTCATCATTTTAGAGAAAGCTCTGGGCAGAAATCTTTCTTCTGAAAAGGTTTACACACATGGAGATTATAATTCTGCCAGTATTATTTATTAGAGGCACCTAAGGAAAATAAAGTCTCTAGAATCTTTCTATTCTTTAATAAGTTTTCAACTATCTGGAGAAAGATAATAACCTAGAAACAGAAAAACATTATTTTTACTCAAGCAAACTAGAAGACCATTTAAAAGCCATGCCACAGCTCCTAAAATTGTGATTGCAGTCCTCAGCTTTGCAGTTCATAAAAGATTAATGACCTTTTGTCTGAGGCCATGCCTTTCTTTTTTTTTTTCTTTTTTTTGACACAGAACCCCTTTCATGCACAGTCCCAGAAAATGAAACAGTAACATCTGTGGATGCCTTGCCTGATCTGACACAGATGTTTGCCAGGCTGCACACCACCGGTGGCTCGGAGGTCTCTGGGAGGAGGCTGAGCTCTCAGGAATGCACAGAGTACCTTCAGGTCTGCTCATTCATATTCATTAGTTTAATCTAATTCTGTTCATTAATTAGATCTAGAGCAAAAAAAAAAGGCCATGCCTGAAAAGAAGAAAGGGATACTGGAAAGGGAACAAACAGCAGACCTGTAAAGAGCAAAAAGAGAGGAACAGAATCTGTAGAATTGAAGGTGACCAGTGGGAGGATGGGGAAACAATGAGGTTGAAAAAACCCAATTTTTCTGTGGATTCTATTAATTTAGTGTCCGGTAAAATGACAACTTTCAACTCCCAGGCTTCCTTTTGACGATATGGCTAGCTGTCCTTTGCGTGTCACACTGAGGGATGAGATGGAATATGGCTGCTGTTGTTTCTGACCCTCCTCCATTGCCTCAGAAAGATGATTCTAGATTGCAGAACTTGTGTATTTTGACTCACATGGTTTCTATGACGCCATCCAGTGCATGGGATAACATATACTACACTGCTGAGGAACAGATGTAGGATCTATGGATTTTCATACTTCTGTCGTGAAGATAATGATTGTGGTGGCTTTGGAGATGTGTTTGCCTTCTTAATATAAGAAAACATTAAAATTCTGCTTGTGGGCCTAAGAATTTTGCCTTTATAACTTGGTCAAATCCTTCTGGTTTTGTTTATTCTGAGAATGCCATTTAAAATAGGCCTTCTTCAGCTCATTATACTAACATGGAGAAGGTGTTAACAGAGCATTAGAGATAAGAAAAATAAAAAAATGCATTGGAGCTTTAGAAAAAAACAACAGTTATTTGCTTGACACAAAAGTTCTCTTCCACTCTTATCATCAACCAAAATCTTACTGAAAAAAGCCACTGAACATCAGAATAGTCAAATCACTTTTCTAAACAACCTTAAGGTCTCTCCTGCAACACAGGCATCCTTTCATCCTTTGAATATCCTGGGTTTGGTTTATTTTAGTTTGAGTATGAAACTTATTTGATCTTTTATCTCTTGCAATATGTAGTATTTAAAACAAAATTAATAACTTGAGCCTTTCTCTCCTGCAGGGATTTATCCAGAGATAAATGGAACTGATAGAACGTCAGTAACGCTAATCTGTGGTATAGACATGAATCTGTGGTTTAAATCTGAATATGCATGAGAGCACCACATTCAAAGTTATCCTACTTCAGTGTTTTTAACATAAACCCTTTTTGATAAGGTGGAACAGCTACAATGGAGCAACTGAGTATGTTGTTCTTCCCTCAGTAGGTATAACTCTCAAAAAAGTAACCCTTTTTCCCCGAAGCAGAAAATATTACACATACTATAAAAAAATTACTACTACCACAAAAAAAGGAGCATTTTAAAATAAGACTTTACAGAACATGCTTCAATAATACTTTACTTCCCTTTCTTCAAGTTAGACTTCAGATCTCAGTTCTGCTCGTATTGTTTGTTTTCTTATCCATCTCTGAAATCAGTCTGGGATTTCTTTCAGGCTCAGCTGATGGGCCTTTATTCCTAAAGGACTAAACTCTGCTACAGCAGACATGCCTATTAAGTACACAAAGTGATACACAAACTGCTCAATACATGTAGTTTACATGACAGATTTTAGATACACACACTGATTTTCATTCTGTTGCAACTGATTTATAATTGAAGTTGATGACTGCTAATAACACTTGCCTACCTAATTTTGCAACATAACTTCAGCAAACACCATCTCTATGTTACAGGAAAAAGACAAAACACACAACCCCCCTCCCAGTAAACTGATTGGTAGAGAAAAAAGCACCACTAATAATACATTATGATACTTTTTTAAAGGTCAGTTTGCAGGAAAATTAAGATAGAAACCTCATCTAACAAATTTTTATTTAAAAATCTATTTTATTTAAAAATATGACTACCAACAAAAATTAAAATAAATAATTAAGAAAGAGACAAGGCATTTGCAGCTTAATTAACCAGGTTTGTATATGAATGAACAACTGGAGACCCTCTTCACATTTCAGGGGTGTATCTTTGTTTATATGTGCTCTGCTGTCACTTTTCTCTCACAACATGTAAAAGTTAGAAATATGAAGATATCCATACTCCCACATTATCCATTTGAATTTCATGCTAAATGATTCTCAATACCTCTTGCAGTCCAGATATTTTCTTTGGTTTTATCCAGTCTGAATTATTTATTATGGTATGTCACTTTCTTGACAGTCACCTCAGGAAGATAGGTTCAGTTCAGTTAACATGTTTTCATATCTTGGAAAGCATTTTTGCCTGTAAATTTCCTGGTATAATTAGCAAGAAGTTGAAATACTTCAGCATTTTTTTTTCCCTTAGCACTATTTCCTATTTTTTTACTACTTTCTCATAAAACATGCAAGTCTCAAAGTTGAACCAAATCAAATAGATGTCCAAGCCCCAATTCCTGAAAATTTTAGCCTGTACTTTGGTCTGTCTATCACACTGAACAGTAACAGCAGTGTGCTACAGAAGATTGGAATTTGAGTGCATATCAACTTACAAGTAAAATGTATGGTTGGTTTTATAGTATACTTGGTTTCTGTATAGCAGGATTGGGAATATTAAACTTTGAATGAGGTCCTACAGTTTCACTGCATTGTCTAGTTTAACTAAGGCTCCAGAATTTTTCTTTTGTGGAGAGGAAAAGTTAAAGTACAAGTTTTGTATTTGAACTAAAAATCGAAAGCAGCAACAGAAAAAACTCTTTGACTTCCTCATCAGTAAAAACTAACTTTACATACCATCTCAGAAAGGTTGAAGACTAAATGCAAGGTTTCAAGGTGATATTTTACACAACCTAAAATTTACAGCATTGACTAGATGACTTTGCAGTGGTTCAAAGAGGGAGGAGCTCAAGAAGTACTGGTTTAAAGTGCCTACTGCTTTAAAGTGTACAGACCTGAGGGCACACGTGGAGCAGGAATGCTGTTTTGGTCTTACGGGTCGATATTCCAGGAAATGTCAGCACTTGCAGGCCACTCCGGTGACCTGGACTGTAAGGCAGCTAAGTTTGTAATTTAAGTTCCCAGTAGCATTACTTAAATGGTATTTCTTTCTTTAAAAAGGTCTTCTTTAGAAAGCCTTTACGGTTTTGACAGATTTTTTAATTAAAATTAATTCATGGAGGCATTAACATGTAGTTTATACATTCCAAACTCTGTCAACAAGAATGAAATATTTTGTCTTGTTACTAAATTCACCATAGTGGTGTTTCTTTGAATAAGAAATTACATAAATGCTTCTGCAATTATAGTGGCTGTGAGAAATACAGAGCTGATGATAAACAAAAATGTGAAGATTTTATTAATATGGTCTGAGGCCCGGAAGAGGAACTTTCTGCATGGCAGCACCACCGGCTTGCTATGTTTGTCTACAAAATAGCTAGGGATTTTCGATAAATTTTTGCCCTGAGAACTGTAATGAAGCTGTTAAATGACTCTAATTAAGGTGCTGCTTGTTATTGGCAACTTGGGATGACTCTGACCTATGCCTGACCATTACAGAATTTATTGCTTATTTAGTATACAAATAATTTTAATAGGTCAATTTATTTTCAGGGAAGGGGAGTGTATATATTGATCTCTTGAACTCAGTCAAGTGCAACCATGAAGGTAACTCAGTGGGGCAGACTGTCACCTTCAGGATCTTCTGTTCCAAGGGAGCTGCAAATCTTGTTTTGCTAGAGACAAGGTATTACAGATTAAAAGTCTTCAGGCAGCTGGGAAACAAATTCAGCCCTGCAGCAGGGAGAAATAAAATAATTGAGCTGCAGCAGTATGATGCAGCTTTTGCTAATGTTTGCTTAGACAACAGGTCATACGTACTGTAGTACAACACTTCTTTCATCTGCATGCTTTTCTCTCCCTAACAGTTCTTCTCCCCTTTCCACTCTTTGCCCCATATTTTTCTGTCATGTAGCCAAATCAAAGCCGGGTATTAAAGCTGTAAAAGTTAATTCTATGATTCCTCTGAATTTTCTGCAGTTACTCATTTCTTAATTTGCAGCTCTCAGTCCACAGGTATTAAGGTGCTACTGTGCAACACAGCATTTGTTGATGAAAAATAGCATCAGGTTATTTTGAATTTTTACTTAGAGAGATACTGACAAAACCTAAGCAAATCGCTAGATTATTAGAAACATGAAATAAATACATCATTTTTCTAATCTGACTACCAAGTATGAAAAAAAGAGAAGTTTTTCTATAAATGTGTGTGTTGGGTTTGGACGGTGGAGGGGTAAAGATTTGGTAGTGGGAGAAGGGGCCACCTTGTGAGAAGCTTTGTGAAAGCTCCCCTGGCTCCAAGGCGTACCAAGCCAGCCCAGGCTGAGCCAATGAGCACTAGAGAAACCCCTCTGCAAATCCATATTTGTGAGGGGAAGGACTGCCTTGAAAAGAAGAAGGCGGAGAGAACCTGGGGGGAGAGGCCACTGACCTGAACAAAAGACGACCATCAGCCTAAACAGAGAGCTTCGTTGCCAGGAGGAAGGAGGAGGAAGGGGAGCACAGAGAACCTCAGACACCCAGTTCAACACCATGGAGTAGGAGAGGTAAATGAGGTCCCTGCAGCCCATGGAGGTTTAATGGTGGAGCAGACACCCACGTGTAGGCCATGGAGGACTCCACGTTGGAGCAGAAAAGCTGAGCCCAAGGGCAAGTGTGACTGAATTGAGACCCCAGAGTTGCTCAGTGTCAGAGTGGGGGTGGACCCCCAGAGCCAGTGTGGGAGGAGGTGTGCTGGACTGGAGGCCCATCTGCAGCCTGTAGATGTGCCCATGCCAGAGCTGGGAACTGTGCCTGAAGGGGTCCGTGACTCCATGGGAAGCTCACATTGGAACACTTTGTTCCTAGACTTCCATGCAGGAAAGAGAGGCAATGGTGAAATGACTGCAACTCCCATTCCCTGTCCCCTGTGCTGCTGAGGGAGAGAAGGTAGAGAAATTGGGAGCAAAGTGATTTGAGCCCAAAAAGAAGGGAGGGGTGGAGGGAAGGTGTCTTAAAAGATGTGGTTGTTAGGCCTCACTGTGCTACCTGGATGACTGGTAATGAATTAAATTGATTTTCCTTCCCCAGGTTGAGCCTGTTTTGCCCATGACCATAACTGGTGAGTGAGCCATCCCTGTCCTCATCCTAATCCCTGCCCCCTTTGTTGTGTCTCCCATCCCATCTCACTGGGTGGGGAGAGTGAGTGCAGGACTGCATGGTTCTACTGTGGGTTAAACCACCTCAGTGTGCTATGAATAAAGCGTTACTCTACTAATGACAAATCAAATTATAGTGCTACTACACATTGTTAGTGACACAACAAACAGAAAGAAGTTAACTAAAGCAGGCAATTTTTTAGCCAGAAATAAATTCCAAAAACATGTCAGAAATTCTGCAATGACTTCAGTTAAGGAACAGAAATAGAAAACAACTGTAATGAAAAACACCTAGGTTATACATAAAAATATTGAATATAAAAATGTTCCTAAACTACAGATGTAAAATTTATTGAAGAAAAAAGTCCCTTTCCTTAAGTATGTAGAGTCATAATGTTTTTCTAACAGTATACTCACACTTCACTTTCCTAATCTACCCAGTGCAAAAATGATGATACTACACCACGGTTAGGATAAGAGATGTAGGACTTCAAATGCAGGTGCCTAAGAATGCTTTACACTGCTACCACAAACCGCTTTACATTGCTTTGCATTGTTACCATAATTCCTGAAGCAGCTATTTTGAGGGAAGTGACTATGTCTGTAAACTCGAATAGCTGGCATGCACAAGCTCATGTCTCAAATAGTGTGTACTTGGAAGCAGTTTTACTCTTATCCTTTTATAGTAACAGAGTGTATGACATTTAACAGGATAAAAAAAAAAAAAAGTACCAAAAAGAAATGTTATCTAAACTGTTTGGAAGTATCACATGAGATAATATTTTCAATAAATAGCTAATAACATCCATTTATTTCTCCTTATCAAAGTTAAGAAGCTGGCAAACTGCAGCTCCATCAGACATTTCTGCACTGTAATAAATAATTTTCACTTATATTATCTGTTTTTTATCCTCCTTTATTTAAATTTATATTAGCCATTATAAACTATAATCAAAGTGACAAATTAATTCAAAATGAATAGTCCAAAACATGAAGTTATCTTCTTGGTCAAAGATCAACTGTTCCTTTGAAAGGGTGAAGAGAGTGCAAATTTAGCAAATCACTCTCTCAGTGGAGAGAGTACAGCTTTTCCAGGATTGTCTGCTGCTTTCTTTACATCTTGAAACAGTTCCATTATACAGCTGGGAAATCTACATCTTGAAAAAGTATCAGGGAAGAAGAGGTTGGTGAGTTTGGCATGCTAATATCAGCCTGGACAAATCTTTTGTACTAACATACAACAACATTCTACTTTAAACTCCGTAACAGTAGGGCGTGGTGAAGTGAGTCTGGATCACGCTTCAATACTCCATGCCATGAAAAGTAGAATTTTAGATAAATAAAGTTTGCAGGGTGTGACTATTGAAGCCACATTATCCTGCTCTGCCAACCTCTGAAATGTTACTTCCAGTCTCTCAGACTAAGATACTTTCCTTAAAGCTAGTAGATTAAAATCTCAAACTGCATTTTAAGAAAACTCCTGGCTTTTCTGGTTTTGGGAAACTCTTTCAGAATTAACTACTTGAGGAAAAAATCAAAAACAAACAAACAAACAAAAATCCCCAAATCTTTTCTAAACAGACTCTGGTGATTCTCCAAGGCATCATAACTACCAGTTGAAGTTGACAATACTCTATGAGTAGTATGATCAAGTAGACTATAATATAGTCCAGTAGAAAACTATGATCAGTATATTTTAACGGAGCAGAGAGGCAGTAAACTGTTCTTGGTTTGGAGGCTACCATTAACTACCTGAGCCCTGGATCAAGGACCTCTTCAGAGGAATGTTTTGTCCCTTCCCATTCTGCTGCAAGGAGCAAGAGAGGTCAGTGTTGTGGACATTAGCCTTCTTATGCCAGCTAGTCCCAGCTGACCAGCTGGAGGGATTCCTGGACTGTTTTATTCACTGCGTAGATACATCCAAGTTAAAAATCAGGGCCCTCACATGACACTCATTAAAACCAGTCTACCTAGCACTTCCTGACAGCATCAAACTACCTCTAAAAGAGCTTTCACAACAAAATTTTACAGAAACATACAGTTTTTGACATCAGACAATCACATCATGGTATGATTATGTGCTTAACAGACATCATCTGGATTACTACGTATCTCTATTTAAATTTTATACGGATTTGCAGGCTAATATTTGGTGTACTTAGGAGTCCAGCCTGAAAAGTATGCACAGCATAATTAAAATTTTATATTTTTTTATTATATCCTAGCAGGGATAGCCAAGCAGGAAGAATTGTGACAGCAAAACTTAAGCCCTTGGTGGATCCCAAAGGTACCTGTTTTTCTGCCTTTGAGGATGAAATTTTGTGTGTATCTTGAAACAGATTTTTAGTGAGATCACACTACATTTTGCTATTGGCTCCAAGTAAAATTAGCAGAGCATCTGTGTTATATCATTAGTATTCTTATCTATAAACAATAAGTATTATTTTGGCATCCAAATGTGCTCGTATTTGTCCTGTAAAACAACTCTGTCTGGAATCCTTCTGTTTTCTACGATCTCAAACAGAGTTTATCAGAAAACAGAACTACATGTATTTTTATGCCAAATTCAGTTAAGCCTCAAACTATGCCATGTTCCATATATACTGTGCTGTGTCATATGGGAGAGAGCTTAAACAGAGACTGTGGACAAAAGGAAACATGGAACAAATACAGCTTGCAACTTACACACTCATTAAGACAGAATGATTCCCTCATTAAGGGAACCATCTGGATGCTGCGATTTAATGTTAAGAAATTTATATTAATCCCTTTTTTTTTTCCCTTTCTATTTGAAATAGAAAAATATCTATACAAATCAGGTTTTTGTTTCAGAAGGCTGACACAATTAACCGTATATGCTAGTACAATGTAAACTTCTTCCTGACTTTTAGGTGTCAATGACGCTTCTGTTCAGGGATCTATCTCACAGCAAATTCATGGGAGTATTTTCCTTATACAATGTTTAGAAGAAGCTTAGTGTTCTCCTCTGCCACAGGTAAAACTTAGTGGATTCTACTTCTACTGTTTTATGCACATACCCCAGTTTTCAATGGAGTGCAAACAATGTTGAAACATTTGGCTTGAATTCCAAAGTATAATGTAAAACAGATGAACTTTGTTGCTTAAAACAGCTGCCTTCTCTGCTTTTTCCATTTAATGTTTGCATGCCCACATATTTTTTCATTTTCTTTTTACTTTAAGATTAAGAGGCACAAAAAGGAAGGAAAAATTACGTAATTGGATGGTTACCTAGAACTTGAAACAAGTTTCACACACTTAGGTAAACCAAGTAAATATAAGAAAATATCCACAACTATTAGTGCCATATGAATTAAGGTAAAGAACTGCATCATTTGCATGGTGTGACATGATGCTTCTGCCTTACAAGAGAGCTGTCTGAGCAGCAGATTCTGCTCCATCTGCACAATTTCCATCGCCAATTATGAGTTCCATTTATTGCCACATTTCAGTTTATCAGACGGAAAAGTGAACTTTAAATTGAACAGAAGAGACTTTCCAATAAAAAAAAACAAAACCAAAACCAACCAAACAAAAAAAATCCTACCCCCCAAAAAAAACCCCTCAAAAAACCACAACAAAACCAACCAAAACAAACCACAACAAAACCAAAATCAAACCCACAAAACAAAACAACCAAATCTGATGTACTGTTCCCTAGGCACAAATTCCCCTTTGGAAGGGATGAAAGCTCCATCCATCCTCCTTGTGCTCTGTACACCTAAAATGGTCATATATAGAAGCAGAGAAGTCACTGTTTAAGAAATTGGCAATCTTTCTCTTGGAGCATGAACTCCCTGTGGGTGAGAGGCTTCTCACAGCAGATCTGACATGGGCCAAATATAATTCCTGACAAAGCAAGTGGAAGAAAGTAATTGAAGAGTGTCAATCTGCCAAAGTGCTTTTGTTTTGTGCTAGTACTTCTGCAGTAGCTTGTAACAAAGAGTGTGTGGAAAGAGCCTGGGGAAGGAAAAGGTGCCTTCAGATGAAGCGTCATGAGGACACCGAAATATCTGGTATGGCTCGCCACCCTGCATCTGCAGATTAAGTCAGATTCACAGGGTAACTTGCAGAGTATATTAGAGTAATACATATGTAGCTCAAGCTAGAATTATTTTTTATTTTTCTTTTTTATATTTGGCTTTTTGCTTCACCTACATCTGTTATAACCAAGAAAATATGAGGCCACCCATTCTCCATCTGGAAGCAATTATATCCCATTTAATTAGTTTAGCTTTCTTCCATTTTAGGTTCCTCCACTAGCTAAAAATCTGCTAATGTTAACAGGAGTTTATCTGATCCTGCTTGGGAGAGACAATAGATATCTTGGGCTTTGCTGTTGTTTCTTCTGCTGTGTCATTTTGTTTTTACAAATTCAACAGAAATTTGTACCAAAGCCCATGAAAGCTAAGCCACTAAAGAGCTGAGTATTGACTGGAAATGTTGCAAAGGTAAAATAAATAAAGAAAAGTCGAGTTCAAATGGACAAACAATAAAGTAAGTACTGCGTATTCAGCTTCTTCCTGGCAAGTTTGCTTACTTTAATGTAAGATATATATATACACACACATATGCTTGTGTGTGTGCACACTATATACATAGTATACACATATATAATGACCAGCTGTGTGAGTAAGTTGATGGGAAGCATCTGTCTCCTCCTATTGCTGAGACCTCCAATTTCTGTGGTTGCCCAGATTTGGGCATCTTGCCAGAAGGACTTTCTAACCTCCTAACCAGTCAGGAATCCTGAAGAAGAAAGCCTATAAAAAACCCAAATCATATGTTTCATTATCTTAAAAAAAAAAAAAAAAAAAAAAGAATAAATGTTTTTCCCATAGAAAATTGTGTAAAACTGGCTATTCATCATGAGGGATTTTTTTTCTTTTAGAAACGCAAAATTTCCAATGACATTGAAATTCTACCTCCTGCAATGATCCCAGTCGCCTTCACTCAATACTGTGTCCTTGTAAACCTCTCAAAGGAAAGACAACAGGCAGACATGGAACAAGAGAAAAAGTACATAGTCATGGAAGCAAGACTATTCCAATAGGGTTAAAAACACAGTACAGACACTATCAACTACTTAATGGTATGGGAGGTCATTGCTCATGACTCAAAATTAGTTAATCAGAAATGAGGTAGAGGTTAACAATAGAAAAATTATATTGCAAACATTACTAAAATTATATTTCCATGAGAACAGGAATATTACAATTCATCTAGACCATGTGCTGTCATCAAAAGCTCCGTGACTCCTACTCACTCTGCACTAGGAGGATCATTGCAATGGGAGGAGGAGTTAAGAGATCTGCAATATGAATGATATGGATGTAAATTTTTTTCATGTGAAAAGAGGCACTGAAAACATAGATTACTTAGAAAGCTGATGAGCAAGAATGGCATACAAATATATAAAACAACAACTAATCCTTTAGCAATGTAAGGTCACAATACTACTTAAAATGTTCCAAGGCAAAAGATGATAACAGAATCACTGCACACTGCACAGAGTTCATCTGTGGAAGTGAGTGTCAAAAGATACTGCTGAAGCCATGAATTCAGCAACTTTTTAATTAAAAAATGGTAAAAAAAATTGGTTTGAATAAATAAAATACTCAGACTTGTTAGAGTAAGCAATAGTAAGCAATGCACACAGTAAGGAGACTTCTGGAGTACTCATACATGGGGATCTACTGATGATGTTGAAGTGATTCTCCCTCAAGGAAGATTATACTGAAACCACGAAGTTTCTTACTTGGTGGTTCAATGTTTGTTGTTGGCTGCTGTCACAGACCAGGAGCTGGATTAGCTGGCATGGACCACCCCTGTGATGAAATATAACAATGGCTAAGGACACCAGACTGGAGTGTGTGCCAGACCTTTGGGACTCTGGTAAGCAGGAGTTTCGGGGTTTTTTTTCTGGCTCCTCTTAATTTATTTTTTTCTTTTTTGCCTCATGAAGAAAGGCACCTTAGAGCCTTGAATTACCTTTTAGCATATCAAAGAAATTTTCAATTCACACTCTTACATGGCTTTCATAGAGACAGTGGAAACAAAATGACCTGTAGGAATTAGTGGTTTCTGGGGCTCAGGAACAAATTGTATTTACTAGTTCCAGTAAGAAATTCTAGTTTTTCAATTTTCTTTGCAGTAAAAAAAAAATCTATTCAGATCCACAAAGGACATAAGCATATTCTACAGTGGCATAAAGTAAATATTGGTAAGGTACCCCCATATCTCTTTTCTTGTTTAATGCGGTATCTAGAAATTAATTACAACATTTTGACATGGTACATGCTGAACTAGCGTCAGCTTGTTCCTGATGTATTCGGTATCAGATTGAATGAGAGATCTATTTATAGTGCTCCTAGAATTTGTTATACATCAGGGAATTGCAAGTCAGATAGTCCTGACATTAACATAAATATCCACGGACATTTAAAATTTGTAAATCAATCTGAGTATTTCCTGGTGTTTATGGCTAGCGTAATCTTTTTCTGCATCCCAAGGGATGCTAATGTCTGCTCCCAGCCTAATCTGGAAGGCCAGCTTTGTGTGGAGATTGTTTCAGCCACAAACAGCAAAGCCCAGCCATTTATTTATTGTAAACTGTAGCAACACTAGTCATCACAATTTACTTTACTGTTTATAAAAGAACATTTCCTGGCAGTTATTCATACAGGTTCTGGCTGAGGCTGTTAGAACTTAATTAAGCATAAATTGGGGTTGGGGGGGGGAAGCGGGGCGGAGGGGAGGTTATGAAATACCTGTAGATATACTTTAGTTTTCTGTTCATTTCACAGTAACTAAATAACTTCCAATGCAGCAGCAAGAACAACAAAATCCCACAGAATAAGCACTTAGGTAACTCTGGTCCAAAGCAGCAATAAGAAACACTGACAGACTCAACCTGTGATATAGACTCACTCAACCTATCTGTGTTGAGGATCAACTACCTCTGAGAAGTTTAAGCAAAAGCTGAAAACTGAACATGTTACTTGTCTTCTGATTTTTCCTGCTGTTGGGGCCCTATGGACTGAGGTTTGACTTTCTAAGGTTTTAGGAAATGGTGTAGACTCTATATTTAGTCATTATCAGGGACTCTCTACGCAGATTTGTCAATGACGTAAGTTTGCAGTAACATCAAGAGTCAAGTATGATTCACTTGCACCTGCTTTCCTACTGCTACTTAATCTAACTAGCAATATGCCTTGCTATTTTGCCACTTTTCCCAGGATTTCAAATTAACATAACAAAATATCTGAATTGGGTATGATGATATTTTGGTATACAGATTTGTCTAATATGTTTGTGTGAGACTCAAAACATCATTTGAACAGACTTTCATAGCTGAATATGAAATCCACTGTATGACTCATTATGTTCAGTACAAAAGTCCACATTTATGCATTCACACATTCTATTTCCCAGACAATGTCAAATGACTAGTCAAAAAGAACCAAACTAGTTCCAGTGTGCTGGGACTCTAATCCCTAATAAATAAAATAATAAACCTTAATCTGGTTTCTACTCCCATTTCATTACAAGGGCTTATAATAACAAAAAAGTTAGAATATTAGACGCTTTGACACTATTAAGAAATCCACTTAGAGAAGGGATTCCTGAAAATTGCTGTTTGAGAGACAGAGTCCAGCTCGCGGGAGTTTAGTGGCTTCGAGTACAATTATCTGGCAGGAGGGAACCTGCCTCCTTACGTACAAATGCCATGAGCAGCTGGCTGCAGAAGTGGTGTTGGCAGTAGCTTCAGCCACATGACCATTCCTCTAGTCCAGGGAAATATGCCAGATGGCAGCCAAAGAAGAAAAACAGAAAGAAAGCAGAGGAAGGAAGAAAAGAACCTCACCTCAAACAACAAAGAATCTTTCTTTTCTGTGTGAAGATGTTTCATGATAACTGTCTCAGGAAGTGTATCTTCATAGCTAACCAAACAAAGATGTAGGTCTGGGACTGCAATAATTTAACAAATTTACTAATTCTTTGCTTATTCAATTTGATGCATACTATTGCCAGTGTAATTTCTCTGTAACACCCGTTTTACTTTGGAGCTTACAATCTCCATGAAATTCTCTCCACAAACAGCAGATTTTCACTCTGACTAATTCATAAATCCTTAATTGTGAAAAAAGACTTAATGACCAGCCAGACAACCAGGGCAGATCCTACTGCCTCTGGAGAATCTTCTAAGTGGTCCTGGGGACCTGTCATTAAATCAGTGGGAGATGTGAGTGTTTAGCAGGATTGAGTGTCATACAACATGTTCTTACTCATACATCTCAGGTATGTACAGGAAACTTTGATAGGTGCTTTAGTTCTTCATCATCCATGCGTGATAGGATTTAGAGGTCATGAAGAAGGCTTCTGTCTCCATCCATTCATCAGAGGTCTCAGGAGGCTCTAAAGCATAACTCTGCTACTATTAGGACTCAGGTTTTACAGTCACATCTAGTGGTATTTTCCTGAGCAAAACTAAATGCAACAGGAAATGTGATTCCTGTCTGCATTTCAGGAAATGATGTGTGCTTCAGTTTAGAAGGACTCAAGGCTTTAAAAAGAAAAGAGGAAAAAAAAAAAAAAGGAAAAGGAAAAAAAAAAAGAAAAGAGGTGAGCTTGTCTGTGAGTTCTGGAAACATAATAATAAAGATTTACAAATATTTTGTTTGTATTGGACTAGAAGAATGTTCATCTGAAAGAGAGCGAAATAGGCACAGCTCCCTACAAAACTAAACAACCCTTCTCCTCCAGCCTGCAAAAATTTACTGAAATTGTGAAAAGGTCTGGTGGTCTCCTAAGGAAACTTCACAGTTTCCTTATCTGTGAAGTACCCATTCCTGGCCTTGGCTGTACATCTAATGTTATGAATACTTGCACTTCTGGTGTATAGTGAATCATAAGTGAATCTCTACTAGTTTTTGTGGTCTGCTTTCCTATTTTTGTTCAGTACAACCTGCTGAGGCTTTAAACGATGATTTATCTGATGGGAAGAGCAGAGGAGGAGAAGGAGCTCAAAGTGATCGCACTACATTCCACTCAGAAAACTGCATTGTCTCAAGGCATATTTTTTCCCTACTCTGGGAAAACTTGCTCAGCTCTTTCATCACTTTTTGAAAGATGCAAACTCCAGCACCTGCTGACCAGCAAAGAAACTCAAATCACTACTTGGCTTTAAGGTGGCATAAATGCATCACAGAATCTCCCAGAAAGAAATATGTCAATTAAAACATAATGGTCAGTTTAATCAATAGATTCTGAGTATCCCACTGAATGGGGATGTTTTTGCTCAAAATGTAGCAAAAGAAATTTTAAAATCATAGCCAACTACACAATTTAAATTAAGATTATGAAGCAGAAAAGCACGCTTTGCTAAACAATGTTCATCATGGAAAGCCTGGACAGTACTATCAGGTATACAGTTTTAGAAACCAAAGACCCTTGACATCAGATAGTTGAGTGACGTGAGCAGAACTGTCAGTTGACATAAACAAGGCTATTAAATTACATAGGGATGAGGTACTGTAAAATTTTGTAGTAGATTTCTAAATATAACCTACAGTGTGAATGGAGCCATGGCAGTGACATGGCAATATGTATATTAAGGATTTTTAATCCTCTTCTCAGTCAAAACTTAAATTAAATAGTCACAACAAAAATGGCTCTCATTCAACAACACAACTATGACTGAGTTTTTATAAAATTATCTTCAACATTATGCTAATTCTTTAAAGCTCCTGAAAAACAAAACCATAACAGTTTCTTTATGGTAAGACAAAATTAATTCACACCTCTGGACTTGAGATAAGAGTTCCTTGTTTTTATTTTTATTAACAACTTCTAAGACTTTTTTCATTTAGTTAGATTGAAAAAATAGATAATGTGCTATATTTACATAAAGTAATCTTCAAAATAATCACATCCCATATTAACATGCTATTTGAAATATTTATCTTTTTGCTTCTGAAGCCTTGATGTAAATTTGTAACAGAAACATGAGTAGCTTTCTGTGTGCAAAAAAATCCATTATAAGAAGATTGTCTTATGAGAATCTCAATTGAATTATATGATCTAGTTTTGAACTTTCAGAAACTATTTTAGATGCCATCTTTTTATTCTCTATTCAAATCCCTGCATCTATTTGTATTAGTTTTTGTGATAGTGACAGCTCCCTCTATATGATCAACCTAGCTTTTGCAAAAGAAAACACTGAGAGGAGCTGGGCTGTACCTAGTCAGGTTTTTTTACAGTATTCACAGGGACAGTGTAAGCTACCGATAATCCTACATAAAGCATTAGCTTCTTTGGCATTTGGTATTAGACACACATACAAATAAATGTGACTGTTGCATTGATTAATATTAAAAAGTTATCATCAAGATGATATGCAGTCAGTTCTTCAGCGAATTATATACAAACAGGAGGACCTTAAGAATTTTATACTTCAGAATTTATACTGCACCTATTAAGAGCAAGGAAGTTACAAAACAAATATTGGTTCAATTGCAGAAAGCAGTATGATAAATAATGGAAAGCATACTTTGTTATCATTATTTTTAAATAACAGCTAAAGAAAAAATAGAATCTATGTGTTTTCCTCATTGGTTATACCTACTTTTAAAATGTTGAATACAAAAATACTTAACAAACATGGTTTTCTCATTATGCAAAAGCCCCTCAACTATAAATATTAATTCAGATTTGGTATGCTATATTAGTGTGTCATATTTACAACTAAATACGTTTACTTATAATAAGTACTGATAACATTTAGAAATAATATTAATTAATTAATAATCAGAACACTGATATAAATGTTAATCTACTTTTCCCCCAACTTGGAGTGCAAAAAAGATTCAGAATTATTTGCTTGAAAAATGCAGTTTCATAAACTTCCATGGTCACTTATTCATTAGTTTGCAATCATACATAAATACTATTTTCCTGGCACACATGTTCAGCAAAGCCTTTACAAGCATAAAAGACTCACAAATAGTACAAGATATTTCCAAATTTTTATATTCTATAATCCTATAGAAGAATTTTAAAAGCCACAGTTGCAACAATTATCACTGTCAACTACACCATAAGCCTTTAGAAGAGATACCTGTAGGACTTCAAAAAGCGAAATCTCATCTTATTTCTTGGAGACGGATGAGGGATATAGGCTCCAAAAGGATCCCACAGAAAGGCCATTGGCAAAGTTAATTGTAAAATTGTCTAAAAAATATACCCCTGAGGGGAAGCAGGACAGTTGTGCTGGAGGTGCCCCGCACTAATCATGAAGCACTTGTAACTGTGTAAGGGAACGTCCTTTTCCTACGGTATGCTTTGGCAGAGATGTAGCTGGCTGAGAGCACAGGCTAGAAGGGATAACTGGGATTTCCTGCTGCATGAGACTTGCCCTTTGCACGAACGTTTCCTATATTCAGGGCTCTTATCTCATTATTCAAGTGAGAACTCTTATGGTAAACCCTTCGATAGTTATAGCAGCCACTGAAGAGGACAGAACCGTGTAACTGAGGCAGACCAGAAATAGACAATGCTCTGATTATTCACCGCTGCCCACACAAAGGCCTTCAAACTCTTAACAGTCTGTTGAAAGTATTTTTAATATGGATTACAACTGAACAATCTGTTTCACCTAGCATCAAACAGCTAAGGAGTATGCAGGAAAAAAACCCCAAACCCTCGGAAGAACCAAAATTCGCTCCATTCCCTATTGTGTCCCCCCTGGCACAGTAAGGAGCTAGTAACCAAGGAGTAAGATTACTGCTGAAAACAAGCCTGCAAATTCCTCAATTGCCTCTTTGTTTAATTCTTAACTCTCTCAAGTGTGTCTTCCTTCCTCAAAGCATCTAAAGAAAATCAATTTACAACATTAAGTAGCTTTTCTGAAAGGGCTTAATCATCTATGAGCGATCAGGCACATAAGAAAGTACATCTCAGACTGGTAGATAATTTTCAGGCCTCTTGGCAGCTTTTCTCAAAGACATTATGCCCCATACTGAATTACCACCACTGACTTTGAGAACTGAACTCAGTTCCCTGCTACTTGAGATCATTCAGTCTTGTTTTGTTGCTTGTTTCTCTGGCTTGGGAGTTTTTTTGGTTTATTTTTAATCCAAGTCCCAACTCTTGAATGCAATTGTTTCAGCCTAGCGCTACTAGTGCTGAAGGCAAACAACAGCCTACAATTCAATTCTGACACCAACTGAGGTCACGCCAGTGAGGCCACCAGTATTTCCTCTACCAACTCTGAATGTCACTATGATCTCTCAGCACTGGTAAGCAGAAGGCTCTCTAATTCAGGTGGTATTTGAAACAAAGCTAACCTAGATATTTGTATTCGTAAGAAAGGTGATGGAGGAGAAACTGAATACTCCCTCAGAGCAGGGATAAAAACAAAAATTTAGAATTACTCAAGGCTCTACTGGAAAACGTCAGAGGATTAGAAAAATAAATTCCTAGGGATAAATTACATCTATCCATCAATTATCTGATGAAATGTACTATTTTCATGGTAAAGAGTAGTATGAGAAACTGCACTCTTCAGAAAAAATATAAATATACTGTAAATTGATGTATTATTCTTTTTGGAGGAACCATTTTTCCTCTGTTACATTAACAAATGCACTACAGGGCCAACTGACAATAAATCTCTTCACACCATGAGTAAGTTTTGCATATATGGGATTCATAGCTGAAATCACTGTTTCCAGGCCAAAAGTCACATTATTTTTGAGCAGTTTAAAGAATTACTATGTCATTAAATTATAATAATATAGCATCTACTTTCCACAGGAATAGAAGTGTGATCAGTTCAACAATGGTCAATAAGATGCCCTCTGGGTATCATAAGCTACAGTCTTCAAAATCATGATATCATTAAATTTTGAGTGATTAATAGTTCACTTTAAAAATACCTGAATGATAATATTGGATGTGAGTGTTGCCCAAATCAAAATTTCTCTTCTGGAAAATAAAACTAGGATAGGCTGAATTTTTATAATTACATCCTAAATAACTTAATATTGCCAGGTATGTTTCCTTTTCACACTTTGTTTCTAAAAAGGATTTTGTATAACACATTACTACAGCAGCACTTGAGATTTTTTAATTTTTATTTTAAATAAAGAAAACTGAACCAAACAAGCTTTTATGAGCTCTCTTTTCTCCTCCTTAATGTCCTTCCTTCACTATTGCACTAAATCTGCTAATGCAGCCAACCACAATAAGGTCATAGAAATAAGCTTCTTACAAGATTACCAATGACTAAATTTATACCTTAATATCAAAAACACTTATTGTCACTATATAGTGGCATGCATTAGATCACTGTATCAAAACAAACCACAGTGTTTATGGAAATTCAAGGAAATGAAGGAGCAAATAACTCTGTAATACCACCTTGACTTTTACAGAGAAGTCGCTAGGCTCTTCCTGACATTTTTCTTTCAGACAAAAAGAAAACAATGTTACTAGAAGTACTCAAAGAACATACAATCATTTGACATTAAGTTGTTATTTGTAGGTAGTGTTTTGTGGGAAAAAAAATAAGCTCAATAGCATGAGCAAACAAATATCTAGTTTTATATAAAAGAGGCAAATTCAGTCATTACACTCAGTGATAATCGGACTTCTAATAGAAAAGCATACTGTACTAAGTGTGTATGGTGCAATATCTTTGATATTCTATGCAGTTTTGTGATGGCAACTTTTGCTCTACATTTTTGACAGATATTGGGGTATCAGCTTCACACTCCCAGCTGGTCAGTGGCACCACTATAGTGTGTCATTATTGATGGCTTCAGGTTTATAGGGTCTACAAAGAGTGCATTATTTAGGAAACATTTCTTTTAATGTTCTCTCAGGTATGTAAATTAACTATTTATTTTTTAGAAAAGTTTCACATAAATGAATAGCAAAATAATATTTTTTTGTAACTAAAAATGAGAAATTTTAATTAATAATGGATACACAAACCCTAGTAAAATTAGGCTCTTTTTTTTTTGGTCAGTTGAAATCATGTAAGTGTAAATACTCTTGGTATTAAGCAGGTCTGGTTATAAGCACAAATACCTCTATAGACTTGGTTCACTTTCCCAGCAGTGTCCCGACTCATTTTAGAACTCAAAGGGCCAAGTTTTGCCACTAAATTCCTCTCAGTGTATCCAAAGCTCAAACGATAACAGCTTTAAGGGGACTGTGGCCAGGAAGCTTGCCAGTGGTAGCAACGGAGTTTCTCAGAGATCCCCACTTTAACCCAGCTCCACACTTTGGGTCGCATGATGGGAACCCACCACAGCATCAGGACGTGTGACAGATTGTACTGTTCAAGAGCGTACGTGACTGAAGCATAGTGTGGATGCAGACGCTATGATTCCTAACATAGTTTCTTTAAGTAGCCTCCCCCTCACGCCTTGATCTCATTGGTCAGGTGCAACCTGCAACCAACTCCTAGGTCAGCGTCATCCACTGCATTTGACATGTGCCATCCCAAGCAGGTGGCAGGAGGGATGTTACACGAGCAGCATCAGGGGACAGAGGGGCTGCAACCCAACCGCCTCTTGAGCAACACCAGGAAGTGGACAGGACCACTGCTTCCCGTTTTGACAGATGAAGTAGCAGTAGATGTAGGAAACAGAAAAAACAATTGAGATTATTGCTTTGTAAATTGTGGAAAGCAATTGCATGCTCCCTGCATAGCTCCTGCACAGTGCAGTCGTATTCCTTCCCCTGGCAGCCTTCCCAAAGCCCCTGCCCTGTGTGTTGGTCTATTGAATGCATTGTACTTTGAGAAAAAGGATGTTACAGTTACTACTGTGACAATAGAAATATATAAACTTTGTTTTTTAAAAACTGCTAATTTATCAACAACTGGAAACTCTGAAAGAGTTCAAACTGTGGTCATTACAGTGGACAGAACAGTGTGCATCAGTAGACAATATTTCACAGATATTTCTCTCAGAGTTATTCCTCCTGTTTTCAAACACTGCCTCACGGTTTAGTTGGACATCTTCAAACAAAATAACACTGAATATTATGTAGCTAAAATAAAACATGTACTCAGTATTTCAGAGAGATGGCTTGCACAATCTGAATTCTACAGTTTAATAATATGCACATTTTATTACTAATGATATTTTTCCAGCTTTTTTCCCCTTCTCTTGCCATTATTGAGACAGGAATGAAAGACAACTGACAAAACAAGAATTAGGAGTAAGGCATTTGAATACAGGGTAAAATTGCATTTTAATTTTCCCCAGTATCATGATAGCATCTAGAGTTTCATACAGAGCCTTCCTCAATAAAGGTTTATGCTGAAAGGCTGAGAAAATGTAAGACCTATAAGTAAACAAAACTATTTTCCACATTCCATTTAGTTGTTAGAGAACTTGAATTTTGTAAAATTTATTCTAATTTTCATTTTTTTATATTATTCCTATTTAGAAAGTTATATTTCCATTACACAGGTATTTTCTCCTGAAAGAAGTATCTTGACTTCAAATCATCACTTTTCCACCTGAAAAAAAGAATCAACCCAGCAGAAAACACCCCACCTAATTCTGACTTCAAGTAATAAACTGAAAGTCTGAACTTTCGGCCCCTGAAAAGGCAAGTGTTCTTCAGTCTTTAATTTTTTCCACTACTCTCATCTACTTCAACAACCCAGAAAATCTGAATATATTATTTATAATACCAGCTTTTCCCTATTAATGAGTTAAATTAAAAAAAAAATCACAAATTATTTCATGGGGGAATAAGTATCAAGAAAAATGCATGTGATGGCTATAGTTTGTTAAGCTTAAATAAGAGTCGACCCAGGACTATATCTCCTTCCACTGCAAATTCTTTCTGATTATTATTATTCATCATCCCATCTGATACTATTCCTGAGGTTGGAGCATTCACAAGAATGTTCTCTTGTAAGAGTTTTTTAGTGATTAATAAAGAGTCAGCATAGCCTGCAGCCCTTCTGTCAAAAGAGCAGCTCTAGAGTGTTTTACACATACGTTCTACTGTACTTGTGAACTTCCAAGACTTTAGTTATCTCTTAGAGTCTTAGAAAATCATTAAATTTTGTGGAGATCACACAGGGTTAAAAATTATCTAGAAGGAACACATACAAACATACACACGCAAGCACACACTCACACATTGATTCTGTAAAGATGAAATATAAAAAATTCTGAAACCACCACAAAATACCTGAGTTTTGCTCTTTCAGTAACTTTATAGCAATGTAATTTCTTGCTCGTGCTAGTTTTAGAGATTGCAACATAACCTGATTTGAGAGGTGCATATGAAGGGTTTTGTCTCATCAATCATGAACTATTTCTAGCCTCTCATATATCTGCTGTGTAGAAATTATGGTTAAATAGTGGTGACTAATTTAAAGTGAGATAAAGTTTGGTGTTCTGATCATTTCTACAAAAGCCATGAATTGAGAAGCAAGCTCTTGCTCAGAACCAAACATGTCTATGCTGGAAGTGTATCACAGAGAGAGACAAATGTATCTAAGATAAAAAAGTGTTAAATTCTTTCCTAGAGATTAAAGTACTAATACCAGAAAGCAATACTAATACAAAAATGTACCAACCTAAACAGATATAGCTCTTCCATTAAACATGCATACAGACACTACCTACTATAGGTGACAGAGGGCATCAAGAGGGGAGAGATCTGACCTCAGAAAAAATCTGATTTAATCCTGAAGGAAATTAAGGTGCTAGACCAGGCAAGAATGTTAAGGCTTTTGATATGTGTTTACTAAAAGTTTTCTATGAAGTTTTCACAAAAAGCTGTTACTGAGCAAGGTTTTTCTCTGAATTCAATGGCAACTCCTACAGCCTGTGCAGGGAAGGTATTATCCTTGGTACAGCATTTAGTGTTCATCTGTGGCCATTACACAAGCACTGCAGACTGATCTGCAGCTGAAAGAGTTACAAGCTACAAAATTCTGTAAGTGCCACAACTGTTTTTAAAAAGGCAGCCAGATTAAGTAACATGTGGTATGGAAATATTCTTAGTCCTGATAATTTTCCACTAAATTGTGTGACCTGTATTAAAAAACAAAAAGTACAAAATTAAGAGATACTATTCTAATATATGTTGTGGTCATTATTTTTTAAATCATTGCTTAAATTAAAGCTGTTCTATTTATCTGTTCTTTCAAAGGATGATGATATACTTCAAGGACAAATGGAGTCTCAGGAATTACTGAGGAACCTAATTTTAGTACAAATGAAATTGAAGAGCTTGTGTAAACGATTACCAGGCACCTTTGACTCATGTTTGGAGCTGGCTCATTGAAAGAGGATTTCACAAATAAGCAAAACGTATATTCAGCAAATTACCTAGAAAGCTTTCATTTGTTCCTAGGGATATTAAATAATTCCCTGATTCCTCAAAGACCTGTCAGAGAATAATGACAGAGTCAGTCTTTGCCCTGAACAGTTCCAGTCCTATGTTTTTAGTGAGATTTCAATAATTATTTGGCAGGAACCCATTCTACTTCTAGCCGACTGCAATAGAAGTGGCATCAGAGCCACTTAGATCAGAGCTAATTTGAGAAGTCCTGCTTTAGGACAAGGGCAAAAATGGGACAGCTTTGGACAGTACTGAAATGTAAAAGAAATGGGCTAAGTTTATAGCCCACATTTTAATTTACTGAATTCACTGTTAACACATACACAAAATCCCATTTGCATCATGTACAGTATTAAGTGATCTTTTGCAAAGATGGAAATAAAGATCCTGCTTTAATGCCTCAGCATAAGAAGATAGAATTAACACCGCCAGCAAGATTTGGGAAATCTGAGTCTTTAAGTCTTTGCAATTCAGCCTTGCTTGTGTGTGTGACAGTTAAAAAGCACGTATCAATTCTCCTGATGCTCAGACAGGCTTTCAAAGATGATAGACAATATTCATAGGTAAGTTCTTAAATGGGGACGTACATGTTATATATCAAAGTCTTATTCAAAATAAAGGAACAACTAGAGGAAAGGCATCAGGGCTGCCCAATACCTATTTGTTAGATAATTAGCAAACTGCGTTTTTGTTGTTTGGTAATCAACCTGGCAGACAAAAGCACTGGAAAAAAAAAGAAGAGTTGCCTGCAAGAAAAGTATGGAGATCAACTTTCTTGTCTAAAATCTGTAAACACTGATTTAAAATGCAATCTTCCCAGGAAGCACTAGGTTTTCCTGAATAAACTGAGTGAACTGACACTCTATACATTTTGTAGTCAAAGAGAACCTAATTTGTGAATCTACTTATTAAATATATTTTTCAGTATCTATTTCGGTGGGGAGATTTTTTTTTTGTTTTCTGTTGGGTTTTTTTGTTTGTGTTGTTTGTTTGTTTGTTTTTTCCATCATTTTATTAAAAAGCAAATCATCCATCTGGATGGAACTAAAAAGTATTTTCTCATTTAACAAAAATGGAAGCTGAAGTAGGGAATTTAGCTGATTTAACCTGAACCAAAAAAGAACTCTTGCTTAACACATGAGTCTAATGTAATCAAACCCTGTAATAATATAAACTGCACCCTTAAACAAGGAAATACAGTGCAAGTAGGAAACAGTATTATGTTTTCATTAATTCTTCAATATATTTATCCTCATTAATCTTCTTCTTGAGTGTCTGAAAATTAGAAAAATTATATTGATAATTCATTCCTTTAGCTTTATTTAATTGCAAAATCTTAACACAAGAATTGTAATATAAGATGACAAGAACAGTTTTATTTAGATTTTGTAGAGAAAGTGCTGTCATAAAGTTCCTAACATAAATAATGAAAATTAATTTACAGAAGAGGATAAAATAAAGAGGCAATTCTTGGTACTCAAGTTACCCTAATAGCTGAACAGATCCACAATTAATATTAGACTATTTGTTGTTGCAAGTGACTGAAGAAAATTCACTTTAATTAATTTACTGAAGATTTCTTGACTGAAACAAAAAAATCACATAATACTATGGCTTGATAATTTTGGTCACTTCATGTTCAGAGCATATCAAAACTGCAAACACAGCCGTAAAGTTATCAAGTGACATGGTCTTGGACTACCTGCTCCAGGTGACCCTGCTTGAACAGGGGTGTTGGACTAGAGGATTTCCAGAGGTGCATTCCCACCTGAGTGATTCTGTGATGCTGTAAACCAACCCATCTTCCCATAGGTTTTGAGATCACAAAAGCTATGGGATTTCACAAAGTGCTTTAACTTGCAAAGTACTTCTCCCTGGAAACACGCTTTCATGCCCTCTAGTGTTCAAAATAATAAAACCTATTTCTCCCACTTCAATCAATTACATCTAAAATAATAACAACATGTTCTTAATTAGGTCATTCCTCTGATCAAGAGAAATAGTTCAGATTGGGATCAAAACTGAATTGTTTCTTAGGTTAGTAATTCCTTCTTAGTAAGGAAAAATGATGTAGTAAGTTCAAAGATATAGTGGTTCTGTGATTCTAGAATAGCAGCAGTAAGTAAAGTACAGACTTACATTGAGACAACTCTTTCTAAATGGAGCAACTTCTTTGTATCTTGCAAGAGAAACTAAGTGAACAAACAGTAAGTTGTCTATCATTCTGGTGATCCACAATGGATGAGAAATAGAAGATATAGCTAAATTATGTACTACCACAATTACTTAATTTGCTAAATTTAAAGAAAGCAATTATAAAAATCTTAACAGAAATAATCAGAATACTTTAATAGTATGCAGTACTGCAAGATTTACCCTGTAACAAATATTTTACTATGATACAGAAGAGGATGAACTCACACATAGAGGGGCAAACATGAAGCAGTAAATACCTGCACTGTTTCGCTAAGTAGCAAAGTCTAGAGTTACTATCTTATTTTGTATGATCTGTTAGGCAATATTAGTGACCCAGTAAGTGTTTTGAAAAACTAATTCAGATTTGTCATTTTAACCCAAAAAAGCGTAATGGTAAGAAACTACATAAAGAAAAAACAGCTATTATATCTATCTGCTGTCAAAAAGCAGATGCAGATAAGATCTTTACTGCCACAAAAGGATTCTGGCATTCTGATCTAGGGTTCTTTAGCTTGTTTTATCCATATTCCTCCTCTCCTCCTCTTTATGAATGAGTAATTTAAGTAATCAGTGGAGCACGCAGAATGAACCATAGGCTCTTAGTCAAATACTTGTACTAGCTATCAGTCTGAAGAGTGACTCTTCCACTGACTCACTTACCCAGTTAATATTTGAATACCTTAATCAGATTAGACCAAACTAGACAGAAGACAATCATAGAAAATGTAAATACATGAAATTTATTAGCATCTAAGATATCTAAACATGGAGATTTAATTCCCTGTGAGCAGTAAGAAATGAAGATGGGATTCCCACAAACTGAGTTACCCGATTACTAGGGAATTAAGTGGTTCTAAAAAGGACTAGCTTGGAAACTTTATCAAATATAAACAGATTTTCAGGCAAAATATACATAGAAGATCATCTGTCCTAGATCAGAAAAAGGTTCAGTGTGTCATCTCCATCAATAGCCAAAAGTTGGTGACTTTCAAAAAGACTTTAAGAATAGACCTGGTGCCTGATAATTCTAAGACTATTAAAAATTCTATAATTTTCAAGATACAGAAAATTTTAAAGAACTATGCATCTGTGTAAAAAGAGCATTGAAGTACCTGGATTTTGAAGGAAATAAATTCTCATCTCTCAGAACAAGAACAAGGCCCTTTTCAGACCCCAAATGCCTTAGAAATATGTATGATTGAATACTGTGGCATGCTTGGTCTCCCTTTAAATCTGCAGGCAGGCAAAACAGCAGGCTAAAAGGCTAAGCTAACTGAAACATTTACTGTGCACTAAAAGCATGCGGACTGACAGTGCAGACTAGATGATAATACATTCCTTTTTTCTTCCTTTGAAATGTTTTGTTCAACTGAGTAGCTGGTGTTGAAAAACAGCTTTTTAAAAAAAAAACAAAACTGTGGCTATCTGAACTTTACATACACAATCCTCTTCAATATTCCAAATCATGAGGAAGTATATGGGGATCATCTCCAATACACAATTCCCATACTGACTGCTGACATATATCCTCAGCACGACTCATAACTTAGAAATAAATTCAGCAGCTTGGGAATCAGTCCACTGGCAATGGCTTGTGCCCATTAAGAAAGAATCAAATCCTGGGTGCATTAAAAGCAAAAATTTATGTTTCCAAGTTACCTCATGGCACACTGTGGTGGTGTCTTGCAGAAGGGCAGCCCTTTGTTGCTGTCTACTTGATGCATACAGCATCCTCATCCCAGCTGCCACCTCCCAGCTCTGCCGAAACACTCCATTACTCCTCCAGTTAAGACTGAATCTTAATATATACTTCAAATAAATGACTGAGAATTTCACTTACCATGGAAAAAAAGAAAAAAAACAAAAACAAAAACAAATCTATTCACTACTAAATTATAAAAAAAAAAAGTTACAAGTGTAGGAATGGTGGTTTGTAGATACCAATACCCTTTCAGCCAGTCTACTATTAAAAATGAATGTAAACTGAAGATTATTGTTAAACAACAAATCATTTTTAGAAAGAAAATGAAATGGAGTCAGTGAAAACTTTTTTTCCTCTCATGCCTTCACAGAAATGAAGAAAAATGTTATCATGCTGTTTTTCATCTATCCAACAATTTTTCAGCATAGTTCTTTTGATAATTAAAACAGGAACAAGAACTACCACCATTCGCCATGTTATGAAGTTGCAAGACAGAAGATGCCCATAGAGAAGTCAGATACAACTCTGCATCCATGATGGAGATACGCTTTCATGTGAACATGTGAACATCAGATTTGTATGAAAACATTTCTACTCCAAAAGAATCTAACCAGATGGGGTTTTTTTCTTTTCAGAAAGAAAATACAAGAAAGCATGAACGAGAACACATAGGGAAAAGGATGAGTACCATACCTTCCCTGAAAAGACAAATATAGTTGACTTGCTGGGTAAACTTTGTAAAGGAGCTATTAACCTAGTGCCTTTTTCGCACTGTATTTCAGGTTACAAAACCAGATCATACAGCCTTGCGTTGCACTATATTCTACTTACTGGTACAGTAAAATAAGACTTTAGAGTAAATATACTTGTTTCTTGGGTTCACAGCTGAAATTATATAGAATATAGCATGATTGTTGAAACAGATAAATAAAGCCCCCTTGTTCAGAAGCAGTATAGCAATGCTTTTTCATGAGATGTCAAGGCGCTGGAGAAAAGCAGTGTACCAGCCCGGGAGCCAGGTGCATTTAGGTGGCAAAGGAGGAGAAAAGGACTGTACACAGGATATTGCAGAACCCTGAGGAAAAAAAAAATTAAAGGCAGAAATCCACCACAAGAACTGTAAAAACACGTAGGAGTTAGGGGACAAGGAAGGAGTAAGAGATGTTAAAAGAAGCACAGAGATGAAAGAGGAAATATGACTGAAGAGAGTTCTAGTTTTAATCCAGAAAAAAAATTCTGGGAAAGGAAGAGGGGATTTCAAGTATAATTTTTTTCTCCCTCTCCTTTTTTTCTTTCCAATTAATGGAAGAAACTGCTTAATTACTATGTACATACTTCGGTCAGAGAGAGACAATGTGTTACGTATTTCCAATATTTTCAGCCAAAAACTACTTTATCCTCCTAAGAAAGACAGTCTTAGTGAAAACCCATACAAAAATCTGAGTTCTTCTCTCACATTTACGTGGAATATTTTATGTTACTTTGGCTGTATTACCTTGGGAATTTGTGCTAGGCTGTTACAGCTGCATTAACTAGTGAAGAAAATCCAGAGCTTCGTACAGAAACTTTACTCATACTAAAAACAGAATTTTGGAACAAAACTATGAGTACTTTTAAAGACACAAGTAAAAAGAAAATAGAGATATCAAAGTTCCCAGCAGTGATCTTCAACTTGCTTTCATAACAGGATTTCTTTTTGCCCTGTCTGCAAGGTGCAAGTCAGCACTTTCTTTGCTTGATATTCTTAAATTGTATAGAAGTTGTGATTATACATTGTATTGCAAGGTTACATTTGAATAAAATATTGAGTACTATGCTGATTTGCAACATTAGCTGCCGGTATACTAAATAATTTTTATGATTTAGCTTCACAGTTCTGGAGAACAGACAGTATTTAGTGGAATGAATAAAGATATTTTGGAATTTTTTACTTCAACGGTATTTCTGTAAATTGACAGTTCACTGTAACAGATGAAGCTGAGTCATCAGTCAATCATGGCTGAAAGCAGGAAGTGCAGCTGCAGAGTGCATTGATTTTGTATCTATTATGCTCTTAAGAAATCTTCAAGGCATTTTACCCTTTCTGATTAGATCTGAACTCAGTATAGGTAATCTAGTATCATTTAATAATTTCCTCTATAACAAATGGCTTTTCTGAGCTCAGATGGCTGGACTCTTCTTGTCTATTGTTAACATTTCTCATCATTAGAAACCTAGCTATTTTAAGTATTTCCAAATACAAACTTTTCATATGGATTTGCTTTAAGAATCAGTTGAAATGCATCTGTTGTTATGGATGTAAGTGAGCAAAGTGTGATTTACATAAAATACCAGTTGTCTGTAGAGTTGCCTTTCCAAAATTTATACAGATTTGCTATGTCTATCTACACTATACTCACTGCCTTATTCTGAGAAAAAACTCATCTAATACATTTTCAGTACTATTAGTATTATGGATTATTCTGACCATTTGACAGCAGACAATGTCATGGCAAGAACAGGTGAAGGCTGCCTGGCTCACTGCAGTTCATCATGACCTAGTCACTTGTCAACTAAAGCCACCATTGAATGAAGCTGATCTCAAAAGCTCTGCTGAGTTTTCCTCCCCAGTCATAAAATCTGAACTTCCTCTGGATTTAAAAAAAAAAAAAAAAAGTAATCTATGCAGATAAATATTTGAAAAAACAGAATATCTCACCTCAAGGCTGGTCCCAAAATTATTGCACAGCAATATTGGCATAGCCATTGTTTAACAAGAATAACAATTTTCAACTAACTTCAAAGCTAAAGAAGTAATTAAACACTGACAAATGAGTAGTGATAATGCAAAATCTTATGACATTCTCTCACAGCATCCTGCAAAAAGAAACATATTCTGTACACAGAGGTTCAACTTTGAGGGTTACAGTGAGTTTTGAAGTAGATAATGCTTTTAATATTGTATATAGAAACAGATCATCTTATTTAAAAGTCAATTTGTAATTTACTGAAACTATTTTCAAGACCAGTCATTAGGAGAGTGTAAGAGTGTTTCATATTCAAAGCATACCTGCACTTTTGTATGTGGTTCACCTGCTATAGTCTAGTAGCTATGACTGATATTAAACCTTTTGTTTTAACAATGTTATTACAATCCCTGTCAGCAGAAGCCTCTTATTTAGATCCAATAATACACATTATTTTTAACATAATTGCCTCTACTGAATAATAATTTACATTGAACAACTTAATTAAAAGTTCATGAAGACCCCACTGCAAAACATTTATTTAAAAATCATCAAACCAGGATAAGAAAGAATTATTTTGTTTTCCAAGATTATACTTACATAAAAACTTAAGAGGACAGTTTAATACAGTATGTCAGAAGCATTAGCAATATCAAGCAATTGGCTTCTGTGGAGGGAACAGCACATTACAACCACTTGAAGTCTAATTTCTGCCCCTTTTAATTCACTGTGTTTTGCACGGCTTTGTTTTAGAGCCTTGGTATTATGTTTTGTAATAGATCACTTTTTGTTTAATAGGAACAATGACATAATACACACATGAAGTATTCAGATAGACCAAATAATTCTACTGGCCACTTGGGTTTATGTAGTTACTGTATTCTTTGCAAAACTGCCAAGCACATGACAGACTGAAGGAAGTGGGAAGTCTGTACTGTTCTGATGACCATGTTGGAAAAACATTTTCCAAATTTGGAGAGATATCACCCTTATGTTCCTGCATCCCCCAAAGGCTCAGACAAGGACAGCTATAGCGTTCCTCTGACTCACAATGAAACTGCACAGAAGGTGTCTTTGCAGGACCACATCCAAAAACTCATGGGATCCATGAAGTCTGGTCTTGTGCCACCATTTACAAAGAAAATATATGTAACATCAGAGTGAAAAAGTGAAAAAGTCAGTTCAGTAGGATTTGCCACTGGCTAACCTGTTTATCTTCCTAGTGAAAAGAACTCAGAACATTAAAAAATATATATTTCCAGTTTCCTCAAAGAACTAGATTGCCAGATCCTGGTTTGCCTTTTCCCTTTCTCTTCTGACTGTTAATGTCTCATCAAATTACACTTCTAAAAGTGATTTCTGAAGGCACTGAAGAGGCCCAGTTGTCTCATTTGACTATTAAAGATAATTAATATCCCCCTTCGAGCTTCTAAGCAGGCAAATAAAATCTAGAGTAAGACAGAGATTTCAGGTGAGGAATGTACAAGTGACTAGTGTTCCATCTTTTCAATTGAAAAATCAGGAAGGGAAATATTTTCCAGAAGAGAACAGCTTTATTGGGTGAGAAGGAGAATTCTTTATTCCCTGTCTACAATACCTCATGGGTCATGGCTTTTGGTAACATCATCAAGAACACGGTCCTCCAAAAACATTACACACTCTCTGCTCTACACTTAGACATAGGCACCCCTACTAGCCACTCCTGGAGGCAAGATACCATTTTTTATGGCCTTCTGGTCTCATCTGCTACAATTGCTTTTATGTTATTTTTCCTTCACTTAATAATTTGTGGGGTTTTTTAACATAATATGAAAAATAATTCTCTACCAATGGTCTACATTGTTTCTGGTAACTTGAGCAACTGTTCTAGACAGCTTTACTTGTTCCTATTGCAAAGGATGGAGGATGAAAGAAATCTATTATTTCATTAGGAACAGAATTTACTTCATTTTCAGTCATTTAAAGGTTAGAGGTTCAATTTAATATATTTTTACCAGTTTACATATGGTAATGGACAAAAACAGATAGCCTGAAAAGGTGATTCATTCCACCTGCCTTAAAGGTCAATTTTAGACAAAACTTGAGATGCCTTTATCTTTTCAACACTCAAAAAAGAAACTTAGATGACTAGTAACAAAGATGGTTGGCTTTTAAATTACTAATTCAGCTGCTTAATTACTAGTAGGTAGTTATATTAATTTAATTTATTTTCCTAGCTTAGTCTCTTTTCATAAAACCACATTATTTTTTGTCAAAGAAAATTACTTGAGACACACAAAAAAGGATAAAAAGTTAATTCAGAATTATGAATAACAATGTATTTTTTCATTTTTAATCAATACTTTTAAATCTTTTTCTTGGTTGTGGAATATTGGACTGTGGAATATGAATTCTACACTTCTCTTGCTACATAGTCAGAAAACCCAACACACTTTCTACAAGCACCTTTCTTTTCTACAATTTGTTATGCAGTGGTTGGAGGATTACATTTCCCATTTTCCAAATAATAATTTTGTTAACCAGTTTATCACCTATTTTCAAATTCTCAGTACATCTGGCTCTCAGTCATGCCTTGCAAATAAGGGATTTGGGATAGGGTGTTGTTTAGGGTTTCTTTGTTTGGTTGGTTTTTTGGTGGTTTTTTTCAGTGGGGAGGAGAGGAGAATTTGCCTAGGAACCACCCTCTGGCTGTTTGAGCTCTGACACGCCACAGTGTGTTGGGAGAGACTGATATGGTACTAGAGACTTATGGTGGACCTATCCCAGACCACTTATGGTAAAGTTTCCTCTTTCTCATTGAGAAAGCATGTTCTGATTGCTGTGATAAATCAGCAGAATAGGTCCCATTACAGCTGTCAGCCTTAGGATGGCATGTTTAGTGGCAGTCCTGGTAATTCCTTGTGTTTGATGATATTTCCTTTGGGAGATGCTATTTTGTGACACAGAATCTGCAGCTCTAATAATTTTATGTTGTGAAGCTGAATACTATTTCCATACAAACTTCAAAATGCACTTTACAGCAATTCACATCTAGCTTCCCTTTGATGAGTAACATTTCTTCAATAGATGTTTTATTTCAGAGAGCTGTCATATCGCATGTTTCAGCAGTCACCAGTATGAGGCATGTCTACTCCTACACATTTACTTTCTCATTCATAGCCTATCCCAAAGTTCAACAACTGTATTTGTTATCGCTGCTGCTTATTATCTGAGTCACCACACACAGTACCTAGGAGCCTTCAAATTGAACGAGGGCTCCCAGTTGTTAGCCATGAAACAGGCATATTCAAATCATGGACAGGCTTTTATATTAATTGAAATAATTCCAGTGGATAAATCAAACAATATAAACAGAAATAACTTATCTAAATGTATTAAGGTTGATATTTATGTCTTTCCTCTTCCTTTTTCCAGGAAAATATAGCCTTTTATGAAGTGACTTTATGCACACTTTGAAATTCAACAGAAAATCTTTGGGTTTCTGAACTTTTTGTATTTCTCTAAACATAGGTCAGATTTCTGCAATATCACATAGGTATAAAAATACATTGATACAATTGTTTTACCCATTAAGTTATACTAATGAACCACCCTAATATCAGCAACTTTTTAGAACCACTGTTAACAGGTATCAGAAGAATAAATCTGACTGATTTTTAAGTGACAATAAAAAGCTAAGCATTTCACCAAAAAACAAAGTTTGAAAAAACAGCACTAAAAGGGAACAGCCTGATTAGAAGGGATTGTAATTACAAATAATCATCTGATGTATAAATTGAAAAGGATAGTATTGAAAATCCACTTGAAAATAACAACCTGTTTTAAAAAAAATACCAACAACGCTGTTGTCCTTCTTGGTTGTAAGGGGCTGCAAAGAAAACTAATTTCCATTTTAGGGCTACTTGAGATGGTCAAAGCAATGTAAGGCAGACTGCAAACAAGAAAGTAAGCAAGAAATAGAGACATAAAGTCCAGAAAAGTGAAAAAGATTTAAAAAAATACATTGGAGAAAGTAGCTTTATGTAGTTCTTTCTGAATAGAGAAAGCCATAACAGAATTAGCAAGTAAATCTGAAAGTAACTGTATGGCATGAGAGGCACATGGATATTATTCCCTGAAAATACAGGAGTAAAATAGCAACCACTGGAGTTAGATTTGTGGCCCAGTACTACTAGTCCTTAGTAGCCTTTAGTTTGTAACATGAAACCTCATACCCAAGGCATCCCAGCAAAATTAATCTTTTTCCTAAAGCATACAAGTGCACATAAATAACTGAAAAAGTCTTTACATGATCTTACTATTTCTACTTAAGACACCAAGCACATATGGCTCTGGAATCAGGCAGTGCAAACTCAGAGGAGTATATGGGAAAAACAAATGGGTCTTGCATGTATGGAACTCCTGCAATGCTAATGGGTGACATTCATCCTTATCAAGTCATGAACATGTCCCAGAATGTGAGCATCTGCTTCAAATTTCCTGACTTTTGTTGATTTTTCTTAGTCATAAAGCTATTTAAATGTATATTTCCATTACTAAATAAAAAAAGTAATAATGAAGCAGTTGCTGTGCTTATCTATTTGCCAACATCTGTTGCTTTGTGGCTGGTTCTTATTATTTACTTTTTGGAAGACATTTGTTAGTTGACATCCAATATTTCTTTTCGAATAGTTATTTGATTTTGCTTTTATTGAAAAGTAATGAGAGATTAAAGAAAATATACAAGTGTGCTACATGTTTACACAAATCATACATTTTATAATTTATCAGGACTCTCATCAATCAAAGGTCTCAATGGAGAGCTTCCTAATATTTTACTTCTTAACAGTGATTTCATTAAAATTATAAATGCATGATTTGAGAACAATGTTATGATGGATATTTGCCAGATGAGTTACAAAACAGCATTACTAAAAGCAGAAAGAAAAAAAAAAACTAGGAACATATAACACAAAGACCTTTTCCATGTGAAGGAAATGGCAGCTATATAACTGAGTAATGTATAATGAAGAAAATTTTAGATGGCTATAAAAGGAAATAAAGGGACAAACTCAAACCTACTACTCACCTCAATTACTTTTTGAAAGCTTGCATCAACTTTGGCCAAATCTCTAGTCTGAAAATGTAAATGTATTATGTACTGGGCAAACTTCTGAATCACTACAACCTCACTTAATTTGGAAAGATGTATAAATGAACTTCTTTCAGAATTTATTTGAAAATTTTGCAGCTAGATTTAAGTAACTTAATGCCTCTGTACTACTCTGTTAAAGGACTCATAAGACAACAGGAATGTTAATAGTGGTAAAAAAAAAAAAAAATCTTTTAGACAAGACTGAAGTGAAATTCAGTGATGTATGTTAGAAAGGAGATTCAGATGACCTATTCTAATTGTTTACAATGGTTTCAAGTCCAGGAAGCTCTGAAAAATTTTTATTACATTAACCCATTCACTTGAAATACATGTTAACATTAATTAATTTTAAAATGTCTCCTTTTGTACTCAGAAGCTACAAATATATTAGCAAATAGGTGTACTTCCATTGCTGTCCCTTGCATTATTGTTTTGCATTATTTTTTGTACATTGTAAATACAAAGGTTAAACTTCTAGTGTGTTATTGTTTATTAACTAAGTTTTAATATTCTAAAACATTTTTCATGCCAAAGAAACAGAACTGCCTGAACATAATTTGTCAGAATAAGTATTAAATTAATTCTGACCATTGCAGTTTGCAAAGAATTTTTACTAATATGCTTTTATTGGAAATAGATACATATATTCTGTATAGTTTGAGTAAATGTTTTAATGACTGAAGACTTCCCAAGTTAAAGTTTGGGAATTTATTCCATGAATATGTCCAATGGCCTCTTTGACCTATTACCAACGTTCACAACATCCTTTGACGAGGATTTCCACAGCTTAACTATGCATTTCATGGAGAGGTGCCTCCCTTGGTCTGTTACAAAACTGTTCCCTGCTCCTTCTGACCATGCTTTGTCATTGCCCTGAAAGAGATGCTGAGCAGTCATTACCCAGCTGTATTCTTCACAGTCTTTCTCATACTTGCCAGTTGTCTTTTTTTCTAGTCTGAAATGCCCTAACCTTTGTTCCATTCCTCAGATTTTCATGCTTTAATATTCAAAACATAGCCATAGCATGTCTATAAATAACGGCATGAAGTTTCCCTTTCTGTTCCTTATTCCTTTCCTCATCATTCCTCACACAGTTTTCTCCTTTGGCTTCTACAGAGTGCTGAGATAATGTTTTCAGAGAACTATGTATAAGAACACCAAGATTTTGTTCCTGAATGGAACTTGGTAGTTTACAACTCTAAAGTTCTAATTCTTTTTGTCATATTCCTTACCTCATATTTACCTGTGTTTATTTGAATCTGCTGTTTTATTAGAGATTCAGCAGCAGATCCTTCCCCAGCCTGTTTCTGTTGGTACGCTTGTAAAGGAACATCACCACCACATTGTTTGTCACTCACCACATCCCAACCTACAAGTTCTCTCCTAATAGCTCCCTACACAGCTGCTGACCTGTTTATATTTACACACAGCCTATTCCTCCTTTCTAAGCACTTTGTTTTTGTCTGCACTGAATTTCATCTAGATTTGATCTCATCCATCCCACTACGGCTGTCAACAGCATAAAACTGTACATTATTGATAGGAGCTGTTTTTAATTTATGACAGAACTACCCCAAATGAAACAGCATTTTACATTCTCACTGGTAGAAATGAGAGACTTCAACTTTGTACTTTTTCTGGTGTGTCCCCTACTGCATAAATCTACCATCATTCATTGGTGTTTTTCCCCAAAATTTAGTGTTGCCTAAGCCAGGTCATTTAGGAGGTATCTGTATACTCAATTTCAGCACATTGCTTTCAGTGAACAGAAAAAATTTGAAATTAGTCTTGCATGCTAAACTAATACAGAGCGAAATTACTTAGTTGGTCTTACTTTTTTTTTTCTCCTCAGCCATTTAATTGACTATACAATATTTAATAACTGATTAATGAACTACATTCTAATTGCAATAAGCCATGTACACTTCAACAGTAACTCTCCTGTACTTACTGTTACAACAAACTTTTATTTCTAAAATACTTTGCTACTGTGCATGTCATTGTAATTCCTGAAAAGACACAGTACCATCATTTCTTTGCTGGGTTAATTGTGCTTATGGTGTCCAAACTGCTTTTTAATTTTTGTACAAAAACATCTTCTGCTTTTTTCTCTTTTAAAATAAAATCAATCAACATATAAAATAATATGCCGTAATATAGATTTTTAAGAACAGTATTTCTCCAGTAATCCTAACATGTGGAGAAAGTCACCAAAACTGAAGTAACCAAGAAGTCACCAAATATTCATCTTGTTTAACAACAAACTAAACCAAAAGCAGCTAACAAATGACAGCATTTTCACCATTTGAGTCATCATTTTAGTGTCTATACTTGCTTAGTAGTGTTGACAGCTATGACAATTACTTTCATTGTTCTACTTTGAGATCCTCATCTCTACATTGTTTCAGAATCTTATTGAAGTTTCTCTCCAAAATGAAATTGAAGCAACTTTCAACTTTTTAAGAAAATTATCTTTAATCCATGTTATTTAAATCTTTACTGCAATTCCTTTTGATCTTAAAAACTTTACAAAAATCCATGCAAAAACACATTTCTCTAGCTTTACATATAATATTAAAATATGTTTTATTAGAAGTATAAAGTGACACATGACTTTATATGAAAGATATTTATTTAATTTTTTTAGGTTGTGAAAGATACCAAATACTTTGCCAGCATCCTCCAGCTAAGATTTTTTTGGAAGAATTTCTCCCAGTTACAAAGAGAATCCAATGAAAGAGAGAAACAAAACATTAGACGTAATAATTAAAAGTTAACTGATATTCCTACAATTTAACTGGGGGGGGGAAATATTAAAGGATTTTTTTTTTTTCTTTTTTGCTTTGACCACAAACAGATCACATATTAGGAAGAGGACAAAAGGGACAGAAATTGCAAGGTAGTGTGAGTGCGGATTATGCCAGTGCTGTAAGTGCAACCTGGTTTGGCATCTTCCCTACACTGAAAGGTCAGGAGAGAAGAAACAAGCTCCCAGAACAGCTAAACATCATCCATGACGATGCAGGATAAGGTAGGAAAGGGAATGAGAATTTTACCATAAAAACCAGTTTCTTCAGAGGATCTTTCTCAGTGTGCCACTACAGTATGATATAAGCTGATTTGAAAACACCATCACCTACTAAAGCAGCATTTATTTCAAGCATCCCAGAAGTGTTGAAAGTTATAATTTCCAAAATAATCTACCTGATAGAGATTTAAAACAACGCAAACTAAAGGTATATGATAAAATTTTTGTATAATGAAGGAACATACATTAAAATGATACCAAAACAAAAAGCAGTTTTTGAAGAGCATTTGAGACAGAACAGAGCACAAGTACTAAAATGTTACAATGCAAGACCTGCTTGTGAAATTAAGTTGTTCACGTCAACCAGAGAAGAGAACAGAAATAGCTACTCAGCTCCCTGTTATGGGTCAGCTTGTGCCACAGATAAAGAAACATCAATGATAGGTCTTAGTAACTAAGTTTTCTATCAATATCAGACTGGTGAAGGGCTTATTATGTTGTCTGTTCCAGTTCTAACAGTTCACCTACGTACTGCCACAAGCAGTGCACACTATATACTGTATTAAAAAAAAACCCCAACATTTCCCTCTGCATACTAGATATCATTTCCCTTTGTATTCTTTTTTCGAGAGAAGAAAAAGCAGGCCTTCCTTTATATCTCAATTAGAAAAAATAACTTCTTTCCTCACCAATTAGTTTCCAATCAAATCAATTCCTTTTTGGAACACAATGTGCTTTGCAGCATGTTTCATCATATATTGGGGCTCACTGATTGTTTTGCTCTATTTTTATGGACACGAAGATACAACTAATACGTGAACATTAGTTCAAGTCCTAACTCCCACTAGTATGTCATTGCAACTGAAACATTTCCATGGATACCATTATAAAATGATGACTAGACTGGCCATTTGACAAAAAACCCTAATTGTACTCAGATACAGGCCTATATGAGAAACAGTCTTATTTCTTTGACAGGTAGTATTGCAATTCTGAAATTTCATCCTATTCCAGAACAGAATCCTAATGCAGAACCGAAATTTCCAGTGACTCAAAATTTTAAGACTTGCATTTCTAAAAAAGGTGAAATGACAGGTAAAGAGCTATGAAATTGCTTAGCATGTGGAAGAGCTTAAATTCCTAACACTATTTTAAATTATTGGTTTTTAACTGATTTGGGTTTGGGTTTGCATAAAAGAAAGGAGAAAAATGCGCAGTCACACAATGCACCAATCTATTTTATGAAAACCCTGAGATGAAAGTGTTACCTCAACTGTAAATGAGGTTTAAATCTGAACTAGGATAGTTATTAAACAAGAGTCTTTCTGAAAAGCAGTAGTACAGTGGCCTCAGATTAGTGTGATGTCTTAGAAAGGACTTGGAGATGGAGACCGACAGATTCATGACATCCTATTCAGCAGATGCCAGCATCACCTTCCATGTTCTTCAGAGGAAGCAGAGACTGGAATACATTCCCCATCATTAAGACAGTACAACAGAGGAAATAACTCTAGCTTACATACACAAATGAATCACTGGTGGTAAAATCAAATTCACTTCCCACCCCTCCCCCAACAATAAACCCACCACCTCTGATGACATTATATTGATGAGTATGCACCAAAGACTGGAGTCTACATGGTGGCAAATAAATAATAGAACAGAGTTATGACCTTCTAACACCAAAATAAATAAATAAATACATAAATAAATCAGGCTTTATTATAGCCTGATACTATCTTAGGACAGGCAAATATAATCTTGGGAAAAGTTACATATTACGCAAATTACACAATTAATGGTATATTCAAGACAAAAGTAGACTCCCATAGAAAAATCATGGAGCTGTCTAAGCATCTGACATTAAATCAATAAAACAATTCCCTAACAAGTTAAAAATAGGAAGTTTTATTGAAATAGTAGGCAAATTTCTCTTATTAGTTTGATTAATTTTTTTAACAGAGTATTATTTTTAAATTACATTACCAGAAATACTGTGGAAAGGCATCATTTTTTTTGAAACTGAAGATAGGTTTTCACTGAAGTTTTCACAGTAGATTTTTCACCCTCCATATTAAAGTTGTTTTTTTTCCCTATTTAAAATCTACAAATAACCTAGCCATTTAATAAAATCTATTATGTACCATATAAACACATGATGGACTTCAGATGATAATTGCTGATTTAACCTGAAGCTAGTTTTGGGAAGACATCTGTAATAAAAGATCATTTTTCTCAAGGTAACTTTTTTAAGAATCTCACTAGTTTACCTGTTACTGAAAAGAAACTCTGCTAAAACAGTAAGCAGGTATCAGCAGTTCTCTGATCCCACATAGAACTTTACATCTGTTTTTTCCACTGGGATAAAATCAAGGGAGACCAATTTTCTAGTACCAGAAATTTCAGTAATTCTTTCAATACCATTAATAAAGGAAGTTTACCTTCATGGTTCAGTTTGACAAAATTGAAGAGAAAGAAATTCTTTCACGCTGAACAATATGCAAAAGGCTGCTTGAGTTATTTTTCTAAAATATGAAACAAACATATTCTAGATAAAAAGATAGAAAATACTGCATGTAATGCATAATACCTGACAAATAGGATTAAGAAATAATAAAATAATTAATAATAATAATAATAATAATAATAATAATAATAATAATAATAATAATAATAATAATAATAATAATAATAATAATAATAATAATAATAATAATAATAATAGTATATTATTTGCTTGAAATTTTGAGACAATAGCCCTAGTTTACTTGTATTAAAAAAACTAAGTTACATTTCTTCCCTGAAAAAGTGTCTATTTGTAACTGCACATAGATGGAATACTGTCTCATCCAAACAGCAAATATGTTGTTCATATCTTTGTGAAAAACATATAACCTTGTGCTGGTATTGTATTTTTTCCTTTTTTCACTACACTCCTCTTCCATGATTCAGTATTGAATACAAACACAGTGAGATTTTTTTTATATCATGCCCCTTCTTCCCTTTTCTCTACACACAAGCACAGAATGTTTAACGGCAGCAAGCTGTAGGCAAGGCAAATACTCTGATGAAGAATAATAAAGTCTCATACCGTCTCCTTTGCTGTTTAATATCAATTGGCTTGTTAATAGCATAAGGCGATCCGTGGATGTAGGCACTCCGGAATCTAGCCACTTTCTCCAGAGTCAGGTGCTCACAGCTAGATGGTAAACTCATTTTATCCCAACAAAAGCAGCATAAAACTAACAGCCAAAAAGATGAGATCCTGGGAAAACTGGAAACAAAATGCTACATAATGAACTTCATTGAAGTATGCTGCTCCAAAGGACCCAAACACTCCTGTGCCTGGAAAGCAAATGCTCCTCGCCTCAGCTACAGCTGCCACTCTCGTGGATGCAGGAAGTTGGCTGCTTATTTCCACCCAGTCATACTCCAACCAATTACTGATTAAGCAGATAAAGCAGAAAGTCTCTCAGGAACAGTTTCCCCCACCCCTGGGCACTAATCTATACTCTTTTTTTTTAGTGGAGAAAGGCTGTAAGCACAGTTTAATTACTTAAAACCAGTGTCTAAAAAAGCCACAGACTGCATTTACTTTGAAGCAGCAGGTGGGCCAGGAGAGATACTTTTGCATGTATCAAGAAATGGCTGTGGGAGGAGGAGGATCTACTCACTGGTACATTTGAAAAGGTCAAATAAATTTTCAGAATCACAGTATGAACACAGACTGATTAAATTTGTTCAAATTATTTCAGGATTTGATCTATGTAAAGACAAAAGGATGATAATATAATTTACAATATATTTAATGAACTTTTATATTCTGTAGTACATTTCTTATTACATAGCAGCACATTCTCCACTAATGCAAAGTAACAAAGCATGTGCTTAACCTCGTACAAGAACTTACTCTCTATTCAATCAACAAGAATACATTAAACTGTTTTCCCATATAATAAAAGACACTGTGGTTTTTTTTCATAAATTCAACAATTCAAAATTATCCAAATATCAATATTCAACAGATCAAAACTAGTCTTTATTTATGAAAGTGCATCTACTTGGCCTCTACTATCTCAGCCTCTGTGCAATGCTCTTAAGTAGTCCCAACTACAAAAAGCAGAAAGGTAGTACTTTCTGCTACTTTCACACACATTCAAATTATGAAGTGGGCTTTACACTCAAGCATAAGAATTTGAGGGCTACAAAGGAGATTCATGTTCAGTACAGAAAAAGTTCTCTCACGGAGAACTGGAAAACTGGAGGGATTTTGTGTATATAATATAAAAATATTATATGCACCTAGATCCATCTGGCTAATATTAATCCTCTTGAATTGCTGGAATTAAATCAAAGGAGGCTGCAAAGGTGGAACCCCAACAGGAAACAAGACAAAAAGAAAGATAAGGCTCCTAGAAAAAACAATGGACGGGTGAGTGTTCCCAAAAGGGGAATACCCTCTGCCTGGCTCCAGTGAGGGTGGCAACACTTACCTCTCTGAGGCTGCAGAGCACTACAGAAGGAAAAAGAAGTGAGTGACAAGAACTTGCCCAGGATGCCTCAGCAAAAGCAGACAGGTAGCAGGAATACCCAGCAGAATGGGAAGCAGGCTACCTCCCCTTGGCACTGCTCAAATGAACTGGAAGGAAGGGGTTCCTGCATGATGTGCCAAAAACAGTTCAGATGCTACACTCAGGACACGTTTTTTTACCTTGTGCTCTATGCACTTTATACTTTTGAAGATGCAAAATAAGAAAGAAAACTAGTTCTTTCTTTGAAAAGACCGATTTGGGAATGAAATTAGCTAATTGTCAGGTCAGAAATAACCAAAGTGACTGACTTTGCACTGTACTGGTGCTCCAAGCTGCAACCGCAATGCGGTCACTCTGTGTGCTGCCACCCCCAGTGCCTTGCTGGAAATAAGCAATTTGTTCTGTACCTGTGGCAGGTGTCAAAGTCTTTGTAGGCTTTGTTAAGTGACAAAAAAGACAGGCAAAAGGTAGAGTCGTCTATCTTTTACCCTTTCCTTGCATCTAATACAAACTGCCTGTGTGACAGGTAAGCCTTTTTTAGGTTGTTCTTAATTTCACTTGTGTTCTGAAACATTTTTGTCTCTATAATTGAAACATAATTTCGCATGCTCAGCTATTGTAAGACTGAGTTCAAGTTAAGTAAACTTCAGACTGTATTAACAGCCACTCTAAGGAAAGAGGGGTGCATACCCTAGAACAAAAGGTGAAAATGGCTGAGGTGAGAACACTTGAAAGTCTGCACTGGTTTTTTAAATGTGATAATAGTAGTATAAGGCTACATCTGATTCTAATTAGGGTATAAAATAGCAGCTACAAGTCCTTTAGAAATTATTTCAGGTTTGTACAACAGAAAGCTAAAATGAATAAATTAGTCTAACCTAAGGCCCCAGCAGCAATTCTCCAACCTGTAAATACAGCTATTTTGAAGAAAAAACCTAAGAAGTCAACAACCCTCATCCTCCTATCTTTCAGCTTTTTTACTTTAGTTAAGAAGGAAAAAGAAAAAAAAAAAAGGTAAGAAAAGCACAGAAATCTAATAATAATTTTAAAATAATCAGACTAAACTCAAACTAAGAGGTTTTTTTTCTTGGTTGTGGTTTACTGGTTTTTTAGGTTTGGTTTTGGTTTTGTTTTTTTAAGTGCAACTAAAGACAGCTGTATAGCAGTATTTCTATATATGGCACAGATTCTTCCTTGTTAACGAGGTGGAATAGGTTTTTTCCATTTCATAATGGGCATACGCACACAACTGGAAATATTTGTTCTAGATACAACAATTTACTTACTGAGGAAAGAATTAAAGCCTGCACAGCAGCATTTACTACCATTTAAAAGCATGCAGCCAGAAAAGGTGAACTTACTTTGACACAATGTTTCAGAAATAATGTGCATGCAGATAAATAGACCATATCATAATCACTACCAACTAAAGCAATTTCAGCAGAACAGTATAGCATCAAGATGTATCAAAAGCATTTTGAGACTGGACTGAATTTTATTAAATTTTGGCAGAAAAATTAAAAAGGCTTAATTTTATTATTTTAAGAGTAACCTGAATTTTTCACTAAGATATGGTTTAAAGTATTTTACAATATACAAAAATATTATGAAGTAAAAATTTAAGTTAAATAAATATCTTACATTTCTCAATATGGAATATTTAAATTAGTATAAAATTAATCCATCTGAGATTTTCCCTTGTAGAGGCATTTTGATATTCTGGGTTGCCACACAGCTTACTTTAGGTATCTCAGAACTCTTGGCAAAAATTAAACTTTAATCATAGTTTGTGTCCATGACATAATTCAAGATTCAGGTGTTATTTCAGCTTCTTTTCCAACTTCCTGGTCTTAAGAATATTTTTTCAACACTTTTTTTAATGTTGAATTTTATAAACAGTGACATTTTTATTATCCTTTATTCATATACCCAAACCCAAGTGAAACAGAGGAGATTATCATTGAGTCTTTTGAGGAATTCCATTCATTGTGTCACATGGTATATATGTAGGCATATGTCTGCATCAAGTTTTGACAATGTCTGCAAAGCTTTTAAAAGTTAATTTGATTTGTGTTTGTAATCAGGAAATAACCAGGTATTAAAGAATAACTATGAAAACCTTCTCTTGTTGTATGAGATATTTTATATAATATTTTAACTCTTTTTACTTTTATTAGGTAACACTGCTATTTAAACTAGATAACCTCAGCCAATGTCACCAGACTATAGAACATTTTAAAGAAAAGGCAGGTGTTCCTTATATTCACAGTCCAAGCGTATGAAAAATCTTCATCTATATACTGCCAATTCATCTACTGACTAGATTTTTTTCTTGTGACAGGAGTTTATTCCTAGAAATATCCTGAATGACAGAAAATTGACAGATGACATGAAAATTTTTTGGCAACATTGAAGAAGATATAATCTGTACAGAATACAAAAAAAGTTAAGAATCTTATTTTGCTTCCTTCACCTTTAATTGTTTTGAGGGTTTTCCCATTACAGATATTTATTTGTTTAATTAACTCTTCTAAATCTTGCTGTTGAACATTCCTTGACTGCTGAATACTGGCAACTATTTATGTCTCATCAGATGAGCAAAAGAAATCCAGGAATTTACTGCAATTCTTCTCTCCTTGACTGTTGAATATTTGATTGTCCTTCCTATCTTTTAGAGGATGAATTTCTTAAAAAATGTACTGCTGATTTACTTATAAAGAAGATTATTGCAGGGATTGTCTAAAATTTTGCTTATATATTTTTAAGTGCTGAATGTAGTCTGACTGACAGTGATCTATATGCTATGTGTCTCAAGAAGTGTTAGCCAAAAAAACCACTAACAAAAATCCCTAATATAAGGGTCACATAATAAAGTTGTAAATAACAAGTTCTTCCTCATACCACTGCAAAGTTTGCATACACTTATTATTAGTCCATCTGTTAAATATATTACAAAAATGGTTTTATATAGTACATAACAAACACTCTTGCTAGAAAAGACCCCAGGTTCAAAGGAGTGAGACAAATATTCACTAACAGCATATGCTTGTCTAACTTTGTAATGTTTGCCATCGTCTATCCTTAAATCTGCCTTACAAAGATGAATCTCTTCTTAACACACGCTCTTTTGACTCTGCCAATACATGCTTTTGCTATTAAAACACGAGACTTCATACTGTTGCCCTTGAAGACCCTTTATTTGACTTCTACAGATTTTTCTTCCCTTTATTTCATTAAGTATCCCAGAGAACCTTTCATTAAGACCTCCTCTCCTTTACATACCATAAAGCCATTAGAATAGCCACACTGGGTCCCTTTAGCTCAGCATCCCATTTGTACCACTGGCCAACAAGCCTACCATTCATTTGGCATACATATTAATGACAAAAACAGAAAAGTTCTATAGATTGAATTTCAAAAATCACATTCCTGACAGAAAAATTATTTAAAGGCATAAAGTAGCTGATAAGTGGAAGCAATTAAAAAATCAAGAGTTCTTATTAAATCCCGTCTCCAACCATAGATAGTCACTGGCACTGTATATAATGTTACCCATTAGAAAACATTAATGACATACTGCTGTAGTTACACAGCAGAACAATTCTGTTTATTCATCACTGCAAATGAACATCTTCCTTGAACATCAGCTGCTACTACTATATTTAGAATAGCAAGGTAGCAATGACAATGTTGTTTATTGAATAGGCAAAATAAGACATTTTAGAAATGTTAGGTGCTGTTAATATGCATTACTTTTGTAGCATACTGACTACCAATTTGGCTGTTTAGGATTAAATTTGTATATTCTGTACAGGTTAATAATCAACTAATTTCTGAATCAATTTCTTAGGTTTATACCTATGTTATTTTAATGTGATATCACCTTCCATGGATTTATTTCTTATTTTGCCAAAACCAAACATGTATCATTTATTTGCACACTATTCATCAGGGCTAAATTAAAATTTACAGTGTACAGGTGAAAGACTACATATCCCATTACAGGTATCCACTGACAACTGATTTTCAAGAAAGGTATTTTCCATTAGAAATTGTCAGCTTATGAAGGTTATAATTTCTGGTTAATTTTTAACTTTTATTGGTTGTTTACTTAATAACGCAATTAATAAATCAAAGTAAAAGAACAGAACTATGCTGTCCTCTTTAACAATAGTATTGATCCAATAGTATTAATTATCTCTTCCCAACATGATATAACCAGGCTGTCTTAAAATCTTCCTTTAAAAACAAAACAAGCCGCCACATGCTCTCATGCTCCACACAAATCACCCATGAGAGAGAGGAGGACATGTCTCCAGCTCAGTCTAACTGATGAAAAACAAAAGGTAGAGTGATATCCTACCCTGAAGGCAAAGGAGTCTTAAATTCTACGGTGTCTAGGAAAAAGGAGTAACTTTTGCTCTAAACTATGGTAAACAGCTTGATGCTTGTCCTACGAAGCTGAGGAGTTCTTGCTCTGAGGAATTTTTATAGTATTTTGTTTACAATATGATCTACCACTCTAAAGACTTAAGAGCTTCTTTAGGAATCAAATCTTAAATGTCTTTTCCTCACGTTTTAATTAGAATAACTCTTAAGCTCCTGAGTTTCTCACAGTAGTCTTGAAGTCACAGCAATCTTCAGAGTTGAGCATGCATAACGGTGAGGGTATGTATGCATACATACAGATAAGCTGCTTGCCAGCCTCCCTTTTCCTCTTGGTCATACACTCCTACTGCTTTTGCTGTGTTGGCTAGGGTGCTCTGGGGAACTGATTTAACTTGTTAACTGAAAGAGTAAGAACAAAAGTAAGCAGTGTTTTCCAAGCTAAGCATTTTAACTTCTAGAATGAGACAGGTTACTCCCTAAGAATACTCATGCTTTTCCATTAAGAGTGCCTAGTGTGACATCCCCAAATGTAACGTCTACGATAGAGGTGTCTGCCTTTAGCCTCGCCAGTCTCATCCTATTGCCCCATTTGTAGAACTGTTGCACATTTTCATTTGTCAGTGATGCTGATGACAGATCTGAACAAAAAGATGCTATTAAAAAAACCCCCAAAAAAATAAAATTGAAAATTAGGACCTTAGTATTTAAATTCAGCACCCAAAATAATTAACGTCTATTTCTGACATTAATCTTCCCATGTCTGACAACAGAAGCACTGCTACCATTTTGCCTGTTCAGGTTACTGTAAAGATAAATATACAGGCCATTTGTCAAGGCCTCAGATATTATACTGCTGAACATTTCAGAAAAGTGAACAAAGGAATTGACAATCTGTTTTCCTGGTCAGGACTCACAGTGTTCTATAGAATTTGGAACTGAGGGGTTTTCTATTACAAAAAAGATAGAGATTCTCCACAAAGAACAGTGAAGATAAAATAAAATAAAAACCAGTCAGTCCTGTCTATCTCATTGCATATATGAGCCTAAGTTCCTTTGTAAAAGCTGGCAATTATACAACTGAAGACTATTAGTCCATGTATGCAAGGTCAAAATTAAGTTTATAAAGTAAGGATAATTTAATTCTTTCCAAAGTTGGAATGTTAAAGTTTGCAACACAGATTTTTCTCAATGCATTTTTTGTAGTATGGAGTTTTAAGTATGTTGCAGCAGATAAAGCAAATTGAAAAATGGTGAAAATATTCAGAGTTGTAAAAATAATGCAGAAATTACAGTTTGTATGGAAGAAATAAAATCCTTTAATTCCACAGAGATCTTAAAAGAACTGCACTTCAATATTTCCACAGTGATAGCTGTTAACACTTTCCTTCGTGCTGCACTAGCCATATTGCATCAAACTAAAACAAGAGTATTACATTCTTTTCCTTGCTATCATTATTCCAATTCCTGATCTCTGCTGGAAATGAACTTCAGTCATTGCAGAGAAAATGGAGTGCTGATCTGCAACTGAAATCAGCAGAGAATCTGCTTTCATACGCAGGGGCACAGCTCCTGCATTACTGCATGTGGCTTTATGACAGGTATGCTATTATGATTTTATTTTGAAAGAAAAGAATGGGTTTATTTCTCTTGCAGGAAGTGTTGGGTAGGGTTTCCTTTCCCTTTTTAAACTGTTGAAAATAATTAGTAGTTAGTTGTCCTCTGTTCCTATGTAATGGATATACCTGTTTCTGTTCTATGTCTATGATAGATAAGTTTTGATTTCTACTGAGATAAAACACAACACACCACCATCTCATAGGAAATAATTATCTACAAAATGGCTTCATTGTACCAAATGAGTCATTACTTCCTAGAGTAAGCTACAGAGCAAGAGTTAGGAAAAACAATATACTCACTAAGTATTTGGAAAAATTACTTCACACCCCTCTCAAATTTGATGATCATGTGTTGAAGGTGATAACTATAAAAGTAAGGAGAAAAATAAAAATCAAGCCTTTATCTCACTTTTGTATTGTAAACAATTGTTCACACATTATCATTTACAGTAATGTGCAAGTAAACACCATCACAAAGCCCTTGAAGCTTTGTAGCAAAGGCTGATTTTCCCTTCATCACCTTAAATTTGAAGTCCATTCAAACTTGTTCAACATATGGCTTTGCTAAAGACTACCAAGAAAAGTTACCTACTCCTGTGTTATTAGAGCCTTAAACTAGTGAAGAAAATTAATCTGGATCTTAAAATTAAAAAATGCAAAAAATGACCCGTGCCAACATTTGAATGTTTTCTAGGGCTTGAGTTTAAAACTGTGAGCAGTCATCAGATGACACATGATGCCATCTAAGGTATAACTGAAGCAGGTAAAAAGCCAGAGGGAAATTTCAGGAAAATTATACTGCAAGCGCTGAGACAGAGGTAGGCAAGTTATTTCCAGAGCTGAATTTGGGTGAAATATAAAGGTTCCCATCCCTTTTGTTTTCTCTAAGTGTCAGTGTAAATCCCATTGTGGACAACTGACAGATTTTACTCCCTCTAGATGGTGGAAATGAGAAATGCCAGCATAATCAGTCAGAAAAGATTGTAATGGTACCTTAGACTTGTCATATGATCCTGTTACCTTTGTATGTTTGGCACAGCTGAACATCATGTTACTTGTTTCAAGATTTTGAGAACTGCTATATATCCAAGTTGGCAGTCTTGCTTGAATGTGGATGGAGCAAGCCTTCATGTTTGATGGGAGAGATATTCAAAGATATACTCTGTTCTCATAGCAGGATAGAACTCAAAAAGATCATGTGGAGCTTACAGTCTTTTTACCTATTCAGACACTTTGTCATCTTTGAAAAATTCAGCTCTTTCAGAAATCACAGGAAGGACTCTGCATAGGGGTGTTCTTCTGCTATAATAAAGCAAAACTCAATGTTTTGAAGATGTTACTTGTGAATGAATACCTTTATTTCAGTGGAATTTTGAAACCACTTTAGGAACTGATTTAAGTTGATGTTACTGTGAAAAGTCCTTTAAGGAGATCTGGCCATTGTGCTCAAAGCCTTTGTACTCTCCCATTTGAGGAAGTAGACATTAGAAAAAAAAAATCTGCAGAAAGGAGTGGTGTAAGCAGAACAGTTTGAAAAAGGCCAAAATGAAACTGTTCATGAGTCACAGGGAGGTGATGCTAAGCCTGAGGCAGGAACACATCCCTTGGTACAAAGAGAAGCATTTTTTGGTACAAAGTACGTAACAGATTCAGTCACAATGACTTTGCACTTGGATGAAGTATCTGACCATAATAACATGAAATCAGACCTTGAAGCTAGATAGGCACAGATTAAACTTCTATCCTGGATGTAGTCACTGTACATCACAGTTCCTCTCCAGGCCAAATATATAGATCTACCTACAAAAACTAAGCACAAAAGATGTGGCCTCATCCAAACACAGTTTCAGAATATGGGCAAGTTTTCTGTTGAGAACCCTAGCAACTAAAAAGCATCAGAGCCACCATGACTTATGTCTGGCAAGTCAGTTCCATTTCAGTGCCAAACTTCTTTAGTAGAAAAGGCTAAGATGGAGAAGTAGAAAGAGTTAAATTGTGTAGGATACTATCATTATATAGTATAGTAGTATACAACTAGATAAGCAAGATCTCAAAATACCATTTTTCACTTTTTAAAAGATGAAAATATTTGGAGACACAGGACAAGTTTTTGTTTTCTGGAAGCATCACGCTGCCATTTCGTGTCCTAATAACAAAAACGTCATGAAATTATCTATCCAAACATACTAGGCACACTAAAGTACAATAAAATGTCCAGCTACTCGACAATAATAAACAGATTTTCCAAACTAGTCTTGTATTTCTTTCTCTTTTGTTAAAAAAAATAAAAAATCAAGCTGTACTAAAAACTGTATTCTTACCCTTAACTAGTCTTGTAGTTCACAAGGCTGGGGAGGACAGACTGAGTATATGGCCAAAGGATGGCCAGAAAAGTGAAGAACACGAGGAACAGAGTCATGTTGAGAAAATAGAGCAGGAAGGGATGAGAGGCAGGACAGAGACGGCATAGAGAACAAGAGTAAGGAAAACCATGGTTACCCAGCAGTGCTGAAAGTTTCCTGTGGACCTCTGGTGATAGGGGGCAGACTGGCATGCTGGACTGAGCTTGTTAATTCCAGGTCCCAACTGGAAAAGAGTAAAGCCATCCAACTTGGGGAAGAGGCAGGAAACAGGCTACTCTTCTGGATTCAACAGGGTGATATTAAAACTTTTTTGTGAATGTCATCCAACAACCATGGACATTTGCTACAGACAGCATGGAAGATACGAACTTCCACAATCTCATTTGTGTGGCAGGGAAAGAAGACCATGTCTTATTACATACTCAGTGGAGTGATTTAGAAAACTCTATGAAAGGATTACAGCCCTTGGATAAGTCACAAATACAAAATTAAATAGAAAAACTTGGCTCCCATGATTTTCCTTTATATCCCTTTTATTTTCTTTCCACAAGAATGTGGTAGTTTCACCCTTTTGGTCTGCAGCCAAACAGCCTGCTCTCTCACTCTCCCCCTGCCACAGGGTGTAGAGGACAGAATTGGAAAGAAAAGGGTAAATAGTCCCACAGGTTGAAATAAAAATTATTTAGTAATTAAAATAAAATTATAATTATAACAGTGATAAGATAATATACAAATGAGTGATGCACAATGCAATTGCTCACCACCCACTGACTGATGCCCAGCCTGTGCCAGGCAGCGATCCCAGGGCCCAGACAGTCCCAAAACCCAAACCCCAGAAGAGCGAGCGTGAGAGATCCGCGAGAGAAATACCTCCGTCTGCCGGTCAGCCCCGGATAATGTACTGACATGACGTGATATGATCTGGAATATTTCACTGGCACATCCAAATGCCAGTTTGGGGGTTTGCTATTTACTGCGCTTCTCCCTCCCAGTCCTAATGCAGCTGTGAAGCAGCCAAACACGGTGGCCTTGGGCTCCAGCCACAACTAACAACATTAGTACTTTATCAACATTGCTCTCATAACAAGTCTTACACTGAAACTAAACCACAGCTATTCTAACTACTGAGAAGAAAATTAACTCTATCTTAGTGAATCCAGGGCAAATAGAGTCACTGTACCAAAGTCAGCTAGCCCCATCGCCCAGACTTCCTTGCATTGGGGTTTTTCAGCAGTGTCTCTGAACAAACTACACAGTATTAGGCATTTTACATATATCCAAACATGGAAAGTATGCAGTATATTACCTTATAATTATCTGATGTTATCTTAAACTTGTGAGAGTATTTGCCTCAAACTAAGATATCAACAAAGATTTTGAGCTTATCTCAGTTGCAACAAAACAAACCAGGTACATTTCAATTTCTGCTGTCATCAGCTGTAGCACACACAACTCATTGACTGCTTTTCTTTTGTTAGCACATTTTTTCCAATACTATGATCTACTACAATCCCGTCCCTGTGAGTATACAACTTTAATTCTGGTAACAGCCTGTTAGAAGATATGTTATTTGCTCTTTTGAAGAACACATTTTCTGAGTCTGCACCATAATGCAGCAAGTATGGAAATGACAAGGAAAATGCATTCAAAACCGAGTAGAAGCCCACTGCATGCTAGACAACAAAAGCTACATTAAAAAAATTCCTAATACTCAAGGTTTTAAGTCAGTAAGACTCTGCTGCTAAATAGATTATTTGCATTCAGTCTTCCTCTAACAAAAAAGAACAACTGCATATTAAATTGGTTTGACAAAACATGTTAGAAAAACATTAGTAGAAATGGCTAGAACTATTCCAGGTAAAATGTCAATATTTAAAACCAAAAAAAAATAGGTTAAAAAAAATAACCAACAAACCAACTCCAAAGCAAGGCTGAATTTTAGTTCAGCTTGGTCTGCATTTATGAGCACACAATTATGTTTGTGTCATTTCTCAGCAGTCACTTGTACATACATGAGATACTGTAAGATATTGTGTTCATACACAAGGTATTACCTAAATAATACAATTTGCACAGCTGAATGGTCCCTGCAGAAATAAATAGAAGACCTTATCTAAAATATGCCTGTTTATTTTGCACAGTACAAAAGAAGCCCATTCTACCTTGCAAGCCCCAATTCCTTTCTTCTTAGGAATCCCTTTCTGAAGCATTCTATTATTTGTGCTCTGAGGATGGCAATACAGGGATCACAGAAGCCAGTTCTTAACAGGCTCCTTGTCAAAGAACTCACAAAAGTCAGATTTCATATTTTCTGTCAGAAAACATTCAGAACCACAAAATATGCTTCTACAGGAAGTGCAAGGTTTGCCAGACACATATGTCACAGTTGATTTTTACCATATCATGGGACTCACCCCTCTTCCCCAAAGAGTGTTTTAAATTAGAAGAAAGAAGTTTAAAGTTGTAGGGAATAGACATATAGTCACAGGGGGTTTTAATACATATTTATTTATTTAATACATATTAATCCTCTCCTTTTGCATGCAATTCATTATTTTGAAGGAAAATATTGTGGGAAAGTATATTTCTTCATTTATCAAAAGCTTTATAGGACTGTATTGATTATTAATTTTTTTTTCTTTCTAGAATTACAGAGTAAAATTTTTTTTAAATCACTGAGTAAAAGAGTTTCCATTCCATGACAACTCAGAACAAGATATATTACTTTAATACTATGAGTAGCAAAATATAGTAACAGTAGGTATTTTGTATGAACCTTTAAATTAGTTATAATGAAGTCTTAATGAGCTTTCTCATTTCCCTTTTACCGCCACATAAATTTTGCTATGACAAAACCACTATCTTGCCCTCTACAGGTTGATTTAGTAATGCACTCTGTACCAAACCATTCATTCTGTTTGCCTGAAGCATGTTCTCTCCTATATATGTGAACTATGATATCTATTATGAAAAGCATTAAAATTACGTCTTTATCATAATATAGCCTAGCATTAATGTCCCTAATATTCTCAGAACAAATATAGAAGTTTTAAATGCCTCAATATAGAGGCTATGTAGATTCATCAAGAAAGAAAACTACATCAAGTGCCACAAAAGTAACACATTAAATGTGAAACGAAACAGTACATGTGGCTTTTGATTAGTTGTTATGGTTGTTCCTTGATTCATAGATGATTTAATTTTTTAATTGGAAGAATATTTTAATAGTTGGATTGAATAACTTAACTATGTGCTATAGACAAAAGTTTGCATTAAAAATCGACATGACAATCTCATATTTTCAGAAAACTGCAACCCTTCAAGGGAATATTCCTCTATATATGAACATCTTTAGTTATTGAAAAGTTGAATAAGCCGTTCTTCAAAATGAGGGAAATACTGAAAATGTCGGCCCTGTTCTTTTTATTTTTAGGCAAGACAGAGTTCTTCATCCCTGTAATTGCAGTAAACACTGTCTAGCTGTCTCTTTTTTAGCCTTTGAATGTTTCTTCAGGCAAAACCTTTTTTACGGAGCTATTAAATTTCCCTTTTCCAGACTCTGTCTAGCTCAAAAATACTTAAGTTTTTGTCACTGTTTCAGATATATGTCCACGTGTCTCTGTCTCTGTATGTGTGTGACTACAAGCATAGGGAAATTTATTGTAGGTGGAGTACAATTAGGCAAACTAAAATTCAGGCAAGATTAAAGTTAATAAGCATTTTTCAGTCACATGTCAGAAAAGTTTTAATGGCTACCAAACCCAAGATCTTGAGTTTTGCAATGAAACACGTATAGATTCCTAAGCCAGTACCTCTCCCAGGGGATCCACAGTTTAACACTGGCCCTAAAGAGAACAGATAGAGATTCATTTCTGCCAGTATGGCAGCCTTCAATGTCAAGTTCAGAAACCCTGGAATCTCCTACAGAACCACTGAGTTTTCAAAGTTCAAATCTGGAGAGTCCAGAGAGCCTCATCACGCAACATCACCACTTCCAGCATCTTTTGTTAGGTCCTCAAAAGCACCAGAGTGCAAGATTCATGTTTCTGCTGCAAAAACCTGCACTTGTGTAATTTTCCTTTTTTCAGCCTCATCCTCCTCTCTTCCTCTTTTTCCTCTCCTTGGTCTTCTAACTAAAAGCAATCAGTCACAGCTGGCTAAGAGTGCACCCTGCATTTCTGTCACTATAACTACAATGGAAGCTATCAGTAATGTCATAAACAGCTTCAGTTCAGCACAGGACAGCCAGATTTTGGAAAAGCTCAGAAGACCATTTGTTTTACCTGGGATTGCTTCCCCAAATGGTTGTGACATAAACTGCAAAGAACCACAGTTAGCTGCGTTCTTCCATCTTTTCCACTTTTTACTTTTTTTATTGTTGCCTTGTTCCCTTTCAAGGAAGCAAGATCAAATTTTACTTAATAATCACCACCATTTCGGATACCTTAGGTAACCCTTTTTCCAAAAGGGTAATTTCTTCCATCTTTCATATGATCCAAATAACTGTCAAACACAGAGATCTCTGCAATCAGAAACTCCCTATCTGTGCTCTATTTCAGCCTTTTAGGAAAAAAAAGGCCTCTACATTGATCATATGATTGGACCACAGAGAGGAGGGAGTACTGCCTGCAGTTCATCTAGGTAGCCTCAAGTGAAATGAGCATTTCACGAACATCAGCTTCTCTCCTCTCACCAATTCTACACAAACTGATCCTCTGTATTGGGTCACTTTCCTCCAAAAATAAAGTAGATGAGCATGTAAACCAAATTCTTAGCAAATGGCCCTTCATTTTTGCTGTCTTGTTTTTTACCTTTTTTGTTGCACCTCGAGAAGGCAGAGAGGAATGTTAGGTTTTCTGTCAGTTTAATGAAGAAGAATACAGAGTACTTACCTAGAAAACAGAATATTAAGAAAGGAATTATTAGAATATGGAAGCTTACAATTTTTACATACATAATTAGCACAAACAAGTATTTACAGAAGCACTAGGAAAATTTATTGTTTCTATTTAGATATCAGTGCTAACTTTTTTATGTCACTGCCCCATGAATGTGAATTTAGCACATAAATATATACATATATGGACACTTTATTTCTTTGATACTCAAAATTCTTTCCAAATTTTGTTATGAATCTTCTTTCTTACAGACACTTTTCATTGACAGGTCTCTTAGAATACTTAACATTTTAGACAGCACTGAAATTAAATTTGACAGCTTCTGTACAACATATTTCTCTTTTTCTGTGGTCAATGTCATATAAATTTTAATTTCAATTATCAACTACAAAATTAGCTGTGAACATATATTTTTGTTCAGTTGAGTTTAAAATCAGTTTTTAGTTAAGTATTATTGCATATCACTCTATTTACTAACATCAAAACATGTAAGTAAAATGTAAATTCTCAGATCTTCATAGAAAATGAAGTTTTGCAGTCATTATACATATAGATAGATCAAATTTTAGACAGACTAAAAATGAAGTATTGTAGGCATTTTACAATCTCCAAAGACCTTCTGTGATTTAGTTCCATTAAAAAACTCAGTGACATAAATTGCAACAATAGAAAAAGATTATAAAAATAATTTGAATTATAGGAAGAACTATGCAAGAGGAAAAAAGAATGACCTTTTAAAATGTCATGTATTTAAAATGTGGCTAGACCACCATGAATTTTACTAGTGCTCAGGACAGTGTTTCTCTCTAGTAATTTATCCAAGTTATGCTAATAATAAACAGTAAAGAATATGTTTTGAAAAATCTAATCTTCTGTAGTTTAAAAACATATATTCTGTCACCTTAGATACATACACAGTGAGGTTGCTCCCCACAAACTAAAAACACAAACCCAAGGAATAAAGCCATATTTTTCAGTGCTACTGAATTTCCAATCTATTATACTTTCAGCAGAAATACTGTGAAAATATGATTAATGAATGGCCGAATGCTCAGACCAGAAGCAACAGTGAAGAGTCTCATGAGGAATACAAGGCTATACAAATGGATCCGACACACCTTAGAAGTCGCTGCTACCGTAAAACACTTCTCCCCATGCTTTTCTATTCATAACTTTTCTGGCCTGCTTTTAATGATGTCTTCCTCAGCAAAACCACAACTCGCCTAATTTTTGTCTAATGATCTAGAAATGGAAATTAGTAATACAACTCTAGCAGAAAAGAGCCTTTTATTAGACTTAATTTATAGCTATTACAAAACTGACTTCTATATCAGACATAACTCTTAGGGGGAAAAAAAAGAGTGGAAATATTTTCTGGAAGTAGGTACAGCATTCAGCAGAAATATGTTGAAGAGGATCTTAACTGGCTGAAGAAATGAATATTGTTAATTAAAGACCTCAGTACAAGAAGGCTAAGAATATTTATAATCAGGAGAAGCTGACTACTGATACTTTCATGTTTTACATCTGTAGGTTGAGTTACATTTTCACTTTTCAAAATAGCTTTCTGAGACAAAAAGGCTATGCCAAGCAGCATAGCCTTAGATGCTTCTTCAGACCCAGAGGATCAAAACAAGAGACCCCTATATGCTATCCTAGAACACCATCTATCTCCTTCTCCCCTCATAATTGATTCAGATTCCATACAACAAGAAAGGGATTTAGGGTAACTGGTTTAGCTTTAATTATGTTTAGCTAAAGATGCTATGGCTATTATGTATAGAGTTAGAACAGCTGTGATTTTTAAATAGCCAGACCTTCAAAACCTACAGCTGACAAAGAGCTGTAGGTTTGCCTGTTGAACTACAGCTCACAGACCCCTGCTTCTCTCACCACAGCAGCAATAACTCATAGACTTCTGAGTGTCATGCAGTGTCACAGCTTCTCCTAGCTGCCCCAGGACCAGGAAGAATCTGGAAAGCTGTGCTGCGTAATTGTATTAGAGAGAGTCAAGCCCAGGTTAATGTATTCTCTTTCTTGGTGGGGCTTATTAGCTTGTCTACCAGACTGGCTTCTATCTCAGGCACTTAGGAGCATTAATGGGGCAGGTATGGGACTTTTCCACTGACACAAGGAACTGATGAGAGTTGAATTGAGGACTCTCTTACTGTGATAGTTTCACTGGGCTAGCCCTGGGCCAGCAGCCAACACAGCTGTTCTCCCACTTCCCCCCTACCCACGAGGGGATAGGGGAGAGGACTAGGGGCAAGGATTAGGAGGCTTGAAGGTTGAGATAAAAACAGTTTAATAATAGAAATAAAAGAAAACTTAAAAAAAACCCTAATATTAAACTAAATTAAAATTAACTCTATCCTAGAAAAACCAGGACACTTACTGAGATGCATGGTGAGGAATGTTGAGGGAACTGGGTGGGGAAAGCATGGATAAGGGGAGAGAGCTATAATTATTGTATTCAGCTATATAGGGAGGATATAGGCAGGTAGAGTCAGACTTTTCTCAATGATTCATGGACAAAGGACAAGAAGCAACAGTCACAGTTTTCACAAAGTAGTATTTTGAAAGGACATAAGGAAAAAAATAATCTTCACAATGATGACGGTTAAGAAGAGGAAACCAGCTACCCAAAACGGTTGTGGAATCTCCACTCTTGGACATCATCAGAGCTTCACTGGTGAAGGCCCTGCTGACCTCCATCAAACTCTGATGTTAGCCCTGCTTTCAGCACAGGACTGCCTGAGATAGATAGCTTACAGAGAACCCTTCCAAACTAAATTATTATATGATTCAGAGATTCTAACTCTGTAGTTATAATTAATAATAACATAGTTGAACAGAAAGAAAACAAATAAAAGGGCCAAAGCATTCTTTATACCTTTCCCTTTTCTTGATGTGCCACCGTGCATTCATCAGCTGTAGGCGTCAGTCTGTTCCTTACCCACAACAGGACTGAATTTTGTATTCTGTGCTTAAAACTAACAGCTTCCTTATTGCCATCATTTTTAGTGCAGCCCAGATTTCTGTGAACAATTGCATCCAAACCAAGAAATTAATCTGCAAATGCATGCTCTAAACACATAAGCATTGTTAAATATTTCCTGTTTCATTATGTACCATGTTATAAAACAGTTTTGCAGCTCAGGAAAAGGAATAAACACTTCCTTAGGAGGAGACAGTGTTATCAGTGGATCAGTTGTACCCCTTAGATGTGTAATTGATACATGGAAATGGATCTAAATCCATTTCAGATTTACTTCTTTTAATTTCTATGACGATTTTGAAATGTCTGTAAACTTCTTCTATCGTGGCTTGTATATGTGGATTCTGGGACAGACTACGTTCTTTCCTAACAGGGTCTGGTGAAAGGAATGTTATGGAAATTACACATAGGAACAAAACCAGAGTATAATAATAAATATATTAACAACAATAACATTTCTTGGTATACTGAATTAGTATCATAAGACATTAAATATGTTATTTCATAACATCTGTCTACCATTACCTAAAGCCATATGACAGGGACAGGTACACTGGAAGCCTTAGGCAGGACAGTATTTGTATGTTTTCCAGTCCAGAGAGGGAGGATGGAAAGGATGAGATTCTCTCATAGTTTAAATTAGCTTCTCTGATAGTTTATATATTACAACTGACATCTTCATGAAGTCCAAAACTGTATAGAGCTTTAAAAACAAGTTCCATCTTTATAAACCTATTTTCTTTACATGCAAGACCAGTGTACATTTATAATGTTCGAATCTTGGCATTGATGGATCAACTTTCAGTGGTGCTGTTACAGAACTCCTAATTAAAGCTACAGCTGGGAGAAAAATTATAAGGACAAGAAGAAATGTGGAGCAATTTTAGTTTCCTCCCCCTGAGAGACACTCAAATGCTTTTTTTGTAGAAAAGTTCAATAGCAGATGAAGCAGCATAATTTTCTTCTCACTAGACTGCAGAATAAAAATTCTTGCATAATGAGTATTTGAAAACTGATTGCTATATGGCACTGTCATCACACACAGAGCATTAGGTCTCCTTTTTCTTTTTGTTCTTCTTGCCCACCCTGAAAAATAACAAATCTCAAATGCTGGTGGTACACATCAGACAGAGAAAGTAATCTCTCCATGCTTCTCCTCCCAGTTTAGGACAGTGTAACACTGACAGCTAGAAGAACTGACAATGTAGAGACATTTATGGTTTAATGTCATATATGTTTTCATCACAAGAATAAAATGTTAACTGTTGTCTACCACAATATTTTCACCACCCAAAACTGTTTTTGTCCCTCTTCCCTCCTCCCTGACACTTTCTCCCTTCCATGTACTTTTCTTTCCTTCCTTTTGCATAAATTCACTGCCCTCATACTTGTCCATCTGGGAATGCTACTTAAACACTTAGGACTCTCACATACACATGCTTAGCAAATGGCTGCGATGACTTCTTCTGTTCAGCAGCCCATTTCCTCTACCCTCCCAGGTCACCCAGCAAGGCATCTCTGTCCTCCTGGGAGAGGTTGCTGTTTTCAGGGAGAAGCTGGTGAAATGGAATATGCAAGTGCTGCTGAGCAGCTTCAGCACAAGGACTCACTTCCATGGCTGTTGGAAGTGAGTTTCACCATGCTACTGGATTTTGGACTGAGGTGGCCAAGGAGTGCTCTCAGTTATCCTCTTGTGGCCAAGCTCCAGGGAATGCAAACGCTGTTAGGGGATGGTAATAAAGGCATGGGGAGAGAGAGATGCCTGTAACTATCTGCAAAATTATTTCTACCCCATTCTGACAAACAAACCAATGAAGATGCTTCAGCTGCATCACCATGAAAGGTGAGGGCCCAGAAGAGATTTCCCACCAACAGAAACAAAAGCCACAGAGCACTCACTAGCCCTCTTGTTAGCACAGCACTCTCAGTAACAACTCCCTGGAGAGCTAGGGCAGACAGCTTCTGCCTTTCTGTGAAGCAGCAGCTTGTTTTGGCGGTATTGCACCTGCAGCAGGTCCTGCAAGGGATCTTGCATTACTACATGGAGTGACCAAGACTCTCAGTCCTGGCTGCATCTACTTATCCAGCTTGCTTCAACAGCTCTGATGCCAGGGAGGTCAGGCTCTTTCAGAAAGCCTGTTTCCCATGACTACCAAGCAAGATAAAGCAACAATGAGTTTTCAACTACTGAACACATCATGTCCATACCTGTGTCTCTGAGCATACCTAATGTGCTCCCACTTGAAATTTATTAAGGCTTCTGAATCACAGGATGTGAAACTAAGATGGCTAGAGCAGAAAATGGGTTTTAAAGAAATTATTCAAAGGATCTCAGAGAAGATGTAGTATTGAATTGCCTTCTACTTAATGCTACTCTGTCATCTTCACCACTGCAATTCCTTTCTTCACAACCTCCCTAATCTTTAAACAGAGAGTTTGGTATTTATAATTTCAATAGTCTTTAAACATTTCTATGAAAAACATACCTCTGGAAAACAAATACAAGTAGCTGATAGCCTGATCTGATAGCTCTTCTTTTGAGATTTTGTAATACTTTGTGCATAACTGTCTGATATTCTAGCAACAAGACATGATCAATATGACATTTCTGATAGACTTTGCAGTTCAACAGAACTGCATTTCAAAGCAAACTGACATAAGATATTATATTTTATAGTACAGATATTATATTTTAAGGATTTCAAAAGCTCCTATGACAACGAAAATGTTGTGTTATTCACAGAAGTTATGAAAGATAGTTAATGACATCAGTCAAAGATGATCAAGATAACACAAATTGCCCTAAATTTGTGTGTTGAGTTTGTGTGGGCAGGGACCCATTTTGGTCGTGGGGGAAGAGGCTACATTGATGGCCTTAGTGAGAAGCTTTGCGAAGCTCCCCTGGCTCCCAGGCAGACCTGCCTCCAGCCCAGGCTGAGCCAATTAGCAATAAAGAAACACCTCTTCAAATCAATATTTATGAGGGAAGAACTGGTTTTGAAAAGAAGAAGGAGGAGAGAACCTGGAGGAGGTGCCACTGAGCTGAACAAAAGATGACCATCGGCCTAAACAAAGAAGACAGCACGGTTGCCATGAGGAAGGAGAAGGAAGGGAAAGACAGAGAACCTCAGACACCTGGATCACAGAAGGGTGGGGGTATAAATGACGACCCCTACAGCCCATGGAAGTTCAACGGTGGAGCAGATACCCACGTGTAGGTCATAGAGGACTCCACGCTGGAGCAGAAAGCTGTGCTCAAGGGCAGTTGTGACTGAATTGAGACCCCAGAGACCCTTAATGCCAGAGCTGCGGGGAAGACTCCCAGAGTTGGGGAGGGGGGGAGGTACACTGGACTGGAGACCCATCTGCAGCCTGTGTACGTCCCCATGACAGAGCCAGGAGCTGTGCCCGCAGAGGTCCGTGACTCCATGATAAGCCCATGTTGGAACACTTTGTTCTCAGATTCTTTTAGCCCATAGGAGGGATCTCATGCTAGGAAGACTAGCAGAGATGAACTGACTGCAACCCCTATTCCCTGTCCCCTGTGCCACTGAGGGGAGAAGGTAGAGAAGGTAGAGATATAGGGAGCAAAGTGATTTGAGTCTGGGAAGAAGGAAGGGGTGCGAGGAAGGTGTTGTAAGATGTGGTTGTTATATCTCATTGCATTACTCAGATGAATGGCAACGAATTAAATTGATTTTTCTTCCCCAAGTTCAGTCTGTTTTGCCTGTGACCATAATTGGCAAGTGAGCTCTCCCTGTCCTCATTTCAAAGCATGAGCCCTTTGTTGTGTTGCTCTTTCCGTCTCACTGGGAGGAGGCAAATGAGTGCAGGACCACATGGTCTTAGCTGTGGGTGAAACCACCACATTTTGTTAAAGGCAAAGAATATACATAGAAAGGTATGGCTGATCAGGTAATGCTAGGTATTATTCCCTTCCACAGACAACATCTTTTCTTCTTATTACTTACTTATTGATAATGTCTGTATCATTTTACTCAATATTATTTACATAGGCGGGATCAGCAACTTTTATATGACAAAATGCTGCTATGTTGCTCATAGTAGGTGAGATGGCACTTCTCAGGAACATGCCTAAGAAGGAGGGAACAGCTCCATGCAACTTAGGGAACACTTAGAAAGAAATGACAGACACGCACAGAAGAACTGCTTCCCCTAATTTATAGTTGAACTAACAAGTCTATGACACATGCTACCCAGCAGAACAGACCAACCCTAACTACTGATAACCTAACATTTTCCTTACAACATGAGACAAAACAGCTCACTGTTTCATAGAATCACAGAATAGTTTGGTTGGAAAAGACCATTATAATCATCTAGTCCAACTGTTTAACAAGAGTTACACAGACAGATGCTTCAAAAGTTTAGGTCATGATACAAGGCTTACACACTAGTTCTGCAATCAGTAATCACAACTGTGGTAAGTCAATTCTTTATGACTACCCTGATTTCAAGCTATTAGCAACTTTGGAAACATTTGTACTTTGAAGGGTACTGTATTATGTAGCCTCATTCATAAGTATTGAAAAGTATTCTTTATGATAATTGTGAATATGAATGAAGCACAATAAATTACTCAATATCTTTACAGCACGACTTGCTATAATTATTTTGAGGGTAACTATGCAAAAACATAAGCAGAAAGAATCCTCAGTGCTAGGGACTGATCATATACTCTTTTTTGCTTTAATTTGCTATGAATTTATACATCTTAAGTCAAGATTTTAAATTCAGTTATTTTTTCATGACTTAATAATGCATCAAATTTATTCTCAATAGCAAAATAACAAAATGTTCTGCTAAGATGCACTACCTTTTGCTTATAATCCAAAATCATGTAAAGTTACTTAGAACACAAGTCAGTAAAACTGCAATATTGATTGGCAAGAAAACTTTAGTACCTCTGCCTAATTAATTCAACATTGACATTCATCACTATCACTTTGGGTATCCCAGAGTAGTGTTAATTACTAGCAACATACAGTTATAAATATTTTAACAGCATATTTTCTATGAATATTAGATTTTTCCCAATACTAAATGTCTTGTAAACACATTGCTTAGATTTAAAATATAATAGTTCTACTACAGTTTCTGATCTGTAGGTTGTTGCAAATGAATGTTGCATCTCTGTATAGCACACATTAAATATAAACAGACATTTTTGTTTAGATATACTGAAGTCAATGAGCAACATGTATTGTTCTGCAAAAAGATGATCAGTTAGTGCTATAAAAAATTTGTAAACTTACTTCTCAATAGCAAAACATACTAAAATTAAACTCGCTAGATAGTATCTAGTCTACAGTAAACTCATTTTCATTCTACTTTCTCCTTGGTTCTAAACAATTTTCTTAGAAGGGGATAAGAAGCAAAGAATGTCTTTGGACAAGAAAATGTCTGTTATCAATATGATTAGTGTAAAGTTACTAATAACTATTATTTTGTCACTTTACAGGTCTACTTAGATATTTTTTATGTCACGTAGAAATCTGATGAGGTAATAAGAGAATGTAGTAACACATCCTTCCTGGTAGTAACAGAATATTGCACTATATTATATCACCATGATGAATGAATCTTGCCTTAGTGCACAAGTGCACTCTATACTTTTTAATTACAAATAAATACAATTTCTTCTCTATTTGATGATAGAGGAAATAAAGTGAAACATACTGTTCATGAAGTTAAAGACTTCAAAATACACCCACACTCAGACAGGAAGAACTGAATTAGCAGAAACTATCTTTATATTGACAAGGCCAAGTGCCAGGTCCTGCATTTGGGTCCAAAAAACCCAGCCAGCAGTGTGCCCATGTGGCCAAGAAGGCCAATAGCATCCTGGCTTGTACCAAAAATAGTGTGGTCAGCAGAAGTAAAGAAATGATTGTGCCCCTGAACTTGGCACTGGTGAGGCCACACCTTGAGTTCTGTGCTCAGTTTTGGGTCTCTCACTACAAGAAAGATATTGAGGTGCTTGAGTGTGTCCAAAGAAGGGCAATGAAGTTGGTGAAGTGTCTGGAGCACAAGTTGTAGGAAGAGCGGCTGAGAGAACTGGGGTTGTTTTGTTTGGAGAAAAGGAGGCTGAGGGGTGACTTTATCACTCTGTACAATTACCTGAAAGGACGTTGTAGCGAGGTGAATCTCAGTCTCTTCTCCCCAGTAGCAAGTGATAGGACAAGAGGAAACAGCCTCAAGTTTCTTCAGGGCCGGTTTAGATTGGATATTAGGAAAAATACCTTCACTGAAAGGGTTACCAAGTATTGAAACAGGCTGCCCAGGAAAGTGGTTGAATCATCATCCCTGGAGGTATTTAAAAGGTGTATAGATACGTGTTTAGGGATGTGTTTAAGTTGTGGAATTGGTAGTATTAGGTTAATGGTTGGACTCATCTCAAAGGTCTTTTCCAACCTAAATTATTCCATGATTTTCTGATTCCTCAATACTTCAATTGAAACTTTCATTTTAAAAGTAATCAGATAGCTATTTTCTCCTTCCTATGAAAGTCCTTAACTGTAAGCCAGGAAATCTGGGTTCAGTTCTTGTTTCTACCCAGAGAGATTGCATAACTTGGGATAAATCACTTCACTTTCTAGTGCTTTGTCTGTGCGGGCCTGAGAAAAGTATGTTTCTAATAGCTGGCACTTCATTGTACAAAAATGGTAATACTCCTGCCCATTAAAATAAAATGTACTACTGAAAGTCATACAAAGCTTTTCTTCATAACATGTCAATAACTAGGGTACCAAAAATAATCCATCTGCAATTTCTCATGTCTCTTGATACTACAGCATCTAGAGGACAATTGCATTTACACTGAAGAATTACAATTTGACACATTCTTCTCTACATTTTGATCAATGCCTTAACCCTTCTGCAAATTCAGTCTCAGAGAACATGTATGTGAACTACAATCTATAATGTGTGTAAAAAATGTAACAGAATATCACTTACTTTCTCTGTTCTAATTTTCTCAAGATAAAACTTAGGAAGTAGGAATCATCTGCCATTAGCAGAAGTTTTATTTAATACTTCATATACTATGTTGTTTTACAGCATGTACACAGAACTCAGAATAGTTGTGTTGGAAGAGAGCTCTGGAGATTACCTAGTCCAACCTCCTTGCTCAAAGCAAGGCAAATACTGGGATGCTTTTAAGAAAGAAATGTGGCAGGTTGTTGCAAGACAAAGGCAGTCAAATTTCTAGTATTCCTCACTCTTGTTGGAGTTCACATTAAATTTCTATGAATTACCTATCAGAAATAGCAAATTAATCTATTTCTCCCTGAATGCTTAAAAATACTTCCAAAAGCACAATAAAACACAGTGCTGCTGTGCTGCTGCTGCTGCCTTCATCATTTGTTCATCTACCAAGTTCCATTAGCTTTTGCTTGCATCCAACAGAGCAAGCAGAAAGAAGCAAAACCCCATGAAGTTTTACCTTGAAAAGTGTACTGTGTGCTTGGAAAAGCCATGATACTGCAACTGCACCTACGTGTTTAGGCTGGAACACATGTATCTAAATACATACCTGTATCATAGAATCATAGAATGGTTTGGGTTGGGAGGGACCTTTAAAGGTCATTTAGTCCAACCCCCCTGCAGGGAGCAGGGACATCATCAACTAGATCAGGCTGCTCAGAGCCCCATCCAACCTGACCTTGAATGTTTCCAGGGATGGGGCTTCTACCACCTCTCTGGACAACCTGTTGCAGTGTTTCACCATCCTCATTGTAAAAAATTTCTTCCTTACATCCCATCTGCATCTACTTTATTTTAGTTTAAAACCATTACCACTTGTCTTCTTCCTACAGGCCCTGCTACAAAGTTTGTCCCCATCCTTCTTATAAGCCCCTTTTAAGTTTTGAAAGACCACAATAAGGTCTCCGGGGAGCCTTCTTCTCCAGGCTGAACAACCCCAACCCTCTCAGCTTGTTGTCACAGGAGAGATATTCCATCCCTCTGGTCATTTTTGTGGCTCTCCTTTGGACCTGCTACAACATGTCCACATCTTTCTCCTACTGAAGATTACAGTGCTGAACAGAATAGAGGGGAGAGAGTAAAGGGGCAGAGTCAGATCCCTCAACCTGCTGTCCACACATCATGATGTAAGAAAGGACGCTAATGACAAAACACTTCAAATAAAGGGAAGAGGGTACTTCCTTTGAGCACTGAGCTAGGCAATATCTTTTTTGTTTAAATGGAGGGAAAAATTACTTCCCGACCCCCTCTTACATAGACCAGTACACATGGTTGAATTGGTAGCCAATATGACCTTATTTCTAGTATTATCACATATGATTCTATTTTTAATAAACAATTCCCCAATCTTTAAGAAAGAGTAAACTATCCTCATTAATCCTTTTCTACTCTTGAAAAGATGCCACTTTTTTTCTGTGAACACTGCCATTAAATGCTGCTTATGGTTTGGTGCAATCTCATCTAAATGCTGACAGTTATTTTCTTTGAGCAGAAAAAAAAAGATGCCATTGGGAGAAACTGTAAGTTAATCCTCATTTTAGTAATTTTTAAACATAAAGGGCTAGTATGGTTCCAAAAGAATGAGAGGGACTCCTAGGTTCTCTTTTTCCACTGCCATTAACTTTGTGCAAACATTAACATATCATTCAAATAAATGGCAGCCAAGTGTAAACTGCTATGGTTCTGGTTTGTTGCTGTTTTATACGCATGTTGCTTGATATATTGTTAAACATCAAAAGTGAGAAATGGACTTACCACTAGACCTTAACAGATAAGTGAAATTTTCAATATATTAAAATTTTTCTACTTTGGAATAAATACCATCATAAATTTACTTCACTTAATTCATGCACATAATTCAAGTAACATCTAGCATGTTTGTATTTGTCAAAAAGGGGGATAATCCTAACCTAAGGAGGATGGAAATGAAACACCAGAAAGAAACAACCAAAAAAGACAACAACTTGCATAAAAGTAAGGCAGATGTACCACAAACAGCATTGCATACTCATGTAGATATAAAGTCTTCAAGGACATTGTTTATTTTCTTTCCGTTGGTTATTTTTACAGTGCACACACACTACCTGCATCTACCTGCCATGTATTTTTCTGACATAACTGCTGCTATTCCAGACATAACTGAGAACACATATGCACAATTCATATTTCATTGCAAAAGTATTGTATCCAGACAACTAATTGAAGACATTTGTGTCTAAAAGTATAGTCTCAGAGAAAAGGATGTTCAACTTAATTTACACCAAGTTGAACATGAATTTAATTCCTCTGAATATATGCCTAATGGAAGAATAGCAAAGCTGGGGCAGAGCCTTAACAGAGCTTTGTGAATCAAGAATATAAAACTCAAAAGATAATATAGACTCAAAATTATGAGTATTTGATACAGTCTTCTTTTTACAGAGTTTCAGGTTGCCTTTACATTGCAGAAAATGAAAAGCACAGACATCCTCCTTGCCAGAAGAGTGCCCACAGAGGCCAACTTCCTAATTGCTTCAGTATTCCAAATGCCAGTGATGTCTGGTTTCATCAAAAGCGGTAACCTGCATAGGCGGCTCCTGACCTTTGTGAGAGTCCGCTCTCTCAAAGATTATTCCCAACTTAAAGCTGACCTTCATAATTTTGCTATATTGGCACAAGTGATTACTTGAATTCACTCATTTCTAATATCTTTTATCTGACCTTATTTTTTTTTAAGTAATAAACATAAATGTTTATTTCCTATTAATCTATTAATTTATATTCCAATTATCAACCAAAAATGTCTTCTTTTTTTTTTTTTAAAGTGATTAGAGTTATCAGAGGCTGGTTCAGGGAAGTCTTGTCTTGCCACAGAAATGCTAAGCTTTGTTTCCTATTTTTCTACATATGTTTTAACAGTCTTTAAGACAGATGCCACCTGTGCCCAGAGCAGCATGGTGCCTGTTGCCAAGGAAACAACATCCTTCTCTTGCATCCTCTTCTCTTCCCTCCTCCTCTCCTTATTCCAGTGTCTCAGCATCCTTTGTATCAAGGGCAAATAGAAAAAGGTTTCCATGATTGCTAACATATATGAAAAAATGATGCCTTTAAATATTTGCATGAAGTAGCATACTGTTCCAGCAGTATCACAAACGTGGAAGACTTGTTAGCAAGACTGCAAATTATAAATTGTGACTTTTCATTAAAACTTTATTTTTAATATGGTAAATTAAAAAAAATAGATAATAGAGTATTATAAGCATTACATTCCTACTAAGAGCTGCAGTATGCAGACCATTGATCCTGCTCAGCCATATTCACAGTGCTGTCTTGTTTGCTCTGAAGAAAACGTGTTTAGCATAATTGCCTGCAGCCCAGTGGAATCACTCATTAGATGTAACCACAGGTACAAAGATTTTCCTCAACAATACAGCCAAGATTTAGTAGCCAGTTACTTGCAGAAAAAAATAACATCCAATCTAAACAGCAAAGGTAGATCACAGAAAACTCTGCATTATTATCATGCTGGGTTTCCTGTAAGGCCCTTGTTTCCCAACAGCCCACTTACAGTTGTCTGAGCACCTAAACGAGAGGTGAAGCAACCTGATCTGGAGATGATGCTCCATTTCATGGAGCTAGAGGAGTACATCTGCATATCATTATTTCACAGCTTTTCTTGGGAAACAAAATCAGTTCCCAAATATTGTAAAAAACAAAAACAAAAAAGAAAAACAGAAGAGGAGCCCAGGTTCCATTTAGTCACTAACACAAAGCTGCAGAATAAAAACCAAACATAGAAACAGACTCACAAATGGAAAGCATTATTCAGCCCTTAAAGAAAGTACAGCTTAACTATTCCCAATTGCAACAATAACTGCATCAATTTCTGGCCTCAGCAGTCAGAGCAGGAGTTAAAACCAGGCAGTAAACATTATGTTTTCAAACCTTTCAATGTCATTAAGAAACAGAAGGAGATAGAGGAGCTGCCAGGGCTCTGGGTGCACCAAGTGGCCATGCCTGCTGTGCCCAGGCTCACCCCCTAAACAGGCACCCTCAGCCACAGTCCCAGCCCCATCTCCACTGTCCACCATGGTGCTTCTGACACATGAAACCTTGCCACCAGCCTGCCTTAACGGCTGAACGCGCAACCTGGGACAGCAGTCTGCTGCTCCCCACCACTGATCAGAGGGAAGGAAGAGACAGAATGGTCTTTTACTATAAGGAAAGGTGAAGCTTTCCCATAACTCTTCTGCAAAGGCTTTCAGTTTAATAAAAACAAAACAAAACTGTGCATTTACTGTGACCCATTTTGCAGAAAACAGACATAACATTGCTGTGTTGCATATTATGCTCAGGTACTTTGTACCTACAGGTATGGATACCTTCACTAACAAAATACAGCACCCCAAATAAGAAAATGTTGCAGTCATGGAAGGTCCTAGACCACACTGTAAGAAGGTGAATCCTTTAAAACAAACATTTAATGCAAATAACTTTCACTTTTGGGAGAGTTCTTAAGTACATAATAATCAAATTGGGCTGCTAAACAAAGGCACATATACTATATGAATGAGTAAAGACCAGGTAGGCTCAGGAAACTTGGGCTTTGCTGCTTTTTCTCATGCAAGATCAGTGATGCCTTGTGATATTCTCTGTGCACTTAATTTAATTGAAAATTTTAAAAATATTACTTTTGCCAACAACTATGCTCACAGATATCAGTGGAACCTTCACAATAGCTAGGTAGGTAGGTGTTTCATATATTGAAGGAACTCATTGTACGTAATTCCAACTTGTATGTTGGATTGTGATCCTGTATCTCACTGAAGGAAGTGAGATTTGTATTCAAAGACTTCTCTAAGCCCATTGTCAGAATTTTAACTGTAAGTGAAGCACTTAATATTGTAAAATATACACACCACTATGTTTGAAAAAAGACAGTTCTACTGGCTTTCCTAAAATTGTAATGGAAATGATCCTGCACTGTTTAACAGCCAAATTTGTCACTGTATTTGCAGGAAACATGCTAAAGCCAAAAGTAATCTACAGGACTTGCTGTATTTCAAGAGAATATGTTGAGTTAAAACATGCCATTTTCAAGTCAACACATTTCACAGTGATGTAAATGTTCGAACTTCATTTTCAAAAAGAAAGATTCTGAGGTCCACAATGATGTTAAAACCATACCAGGTACTTCTATTTATTGAAATAATAGAGAGGAGAAACCTATCATTTTGATCCAAAAAAATGTATTTTCAGTGTACTCTGCTAGTCATGAAAACTGACAGAATGCTTCTTTTTATTGTAATTAATATGAAACGAATTTTCACTATCAGAAAGAGCATGAAATTGAAACCTCTTCCTTATGCCAGCAAAATGTGATTTCAAAAATTCAAATTAAAATGAATACTTATTTTTATAGCCAAATTTTAATGGGGTACTGTAAAAATACATTTATAGAATGAAATCTCCAATATTTGGGATAGCTGCATGCCTTTTAGCAAAAGATTTCACACTGGTTTCACCAATTCAGAATTTAAATATAACTGCTTCTAAAGAGACTCTCTTAAAAGGTGACTGATCTTTTAAGAATAATATGTAAGAAGTCCCAACAGATCACAAACACCCTATGGTGTTAGCAGTGCACTAGAGCAAGAAACTACTTTTCTTCACATCTTTGCCCTTTTCAGCACCAGGCAGAGATATGGAACACATCATGGCATGGCTGGAAAGTATGCCTAATGAGGGAATCCCAGTTCAGATAGTGAGGTGTGGTAGAAAGGTGATGGAGAGATTTACTGCTAAAGTGAGGTGGAAGCTGGTACTAACGCTGGTGTGAAATAGTACTTAACAAAATGAGTCCATTTTCACACGAGTGGGTATATTTATTTCAACAAAAATAAATCTGATAATGAATCACTTTGGACACTCACTGCCTGTGTTTTGAAATTTGATTTTACAAACTGAATATTCTGTACATTGATGTATTTTGGGTTTATCATATTTTATTGTAAAATACCCTAGGTAATTTAATTATACTTATCTTAAATCTTCTATGTCCTTCCATCATTTAAAGCTCTCTATGTATACAATTAAAAATGCATTTCAATCGCTCTTACTTCGCAACAAAATCAAGTTATAACCAGAAATAAACAAGTTATTATCCAGCTTAAATTCATTCTTACAATCCTTAACAAAAGGCCAAAGAAATTGATGTTTCAATAAATAATATTTCCATATAAAAAATAAGCATACATTAACATTCTAAAGAACACTATATTCATGAATTGGTGATGTGCTCATATTTTAGCTTGTTTAAAATAATATGTGAGATCAACATATGTGAGTAAAATGAATAGTCAGCTGAATTAGGAAAGAATAAGTATAATATTAGAGTATTTCTATTAAATTTTTCTACCTATCTGTCAAGTTTTAACAGTTATGATTGGCAGTAATATTTTCATGTAGCTCCAAAAAAAATAACTTATGTTTCTGTAAAAGGCATTTTTCTCTTTTCTGGCAATATTTTTCATAGTCATAGACAATGACAATAACCTGCTCATAATCAAATACCCATGCCCAAGTAGTAATTTTATTTGCTTGCTACCTTCCCCCTCTAATTAAAGAAAGATTTAATGTTTTCTCCTTAAATTTAGCAACATTAACAGCCTTTCATCATAAAACATAGAGTGTCACAGGGGGAAATAATACAATCATAGCCACCTAACCAAGCCATCTTTTTTTTTTTTTTTACATATTCCAGTCTTAACAGGACATGGTGCTGGGAAGCAGAGAAGAATAAGAATAGATCTCAGTATAATGTGGACTGTGTTACTGAGATAAATTATCTGCTCCTATGTGAAATAACTCCCACTGAAAACACCTCAATAGATGATACAGATTTTAGGAGAACAGAAGTTGTTCCTCCAGTTTAAAACATTTCTTAATTTCTTATGCAATACCTAAAAAATTTTCAGTGCTCCAACTCTTGCTGCATTAAAGAAGCCCTGTTCCTCTGTAGTCTACATTCATGTTATTGGTGTCCATTAACACTGAGATGTATTTTATAACATACTTTAAAAGACTTGAGCTGATAGATTGCTACAGCACGGCAGCATCTGCAGATAGGGTACTAACACTCAGTATGACTCAAAGGCCCTTGGGGATCATTCAAGGGCATTCTAGCATTTTCTTCCTTTTTTTGTTTTTTTTGGGAAGCGTTGCACAAAGTAGCCATTTCCTTAGCACTAAAAATGGATACATGCAGTTATTGGAGCAAGTATATCTTACAAGCGTAGCAGCAACTTTATGCATAGGTTCAGGTCATCAAATCTTTTAAGACTTTTTTTCTTAGATATATCAACACAAGCATGCTACTAGGATAGCTTTTTTGTTGTTGCTGTTTTTCAAAGTAGGATCTTTGTAGTTTATTGATGTATTGACAACAATGCATCAATTGTCAACACACACAAAAAAAGAAGCATTTAAATTATTTCATATGTATTTAATATATTATATACTGAGTCTATTGCCTTGACAATAGTTTTCATTCCTCATAATGAAGGCATAATCAGAGCACAGCCTGAATAAAAGCTTTTTTAATTTTAGACAACTATTACATGAGGTCTTACAGTTGCCTTGGCAGCACCCATATATATCATGGCATATGGAAAGCTATACTATCTGTACTTCAAGTGACAGAAATTGCTTTAGAAATCATGAAGGTGGAAGGGACTACAATGATCACCTAAACCAATTTCTTATATAATGCAGGTCATTAAATTGTCCTAAATGAATTCCTGTTTGAAACAGAACATGTCTTTAAAAGATACTGTTAAACAATCCACAGCAAACATTGGTAAATTAGTAATTATCTATTGTATTTAAAATGTAAATATTGTTTTGATTGTTAATTTCCTAGCTTCATCTTCCAGTCATTCAATTTTTTTTTTTTTTAATATTTAACTGCTAGGTAAAGTGGTCTTCCCTTATTAAACTGTTATTTATTTGTCAGTATGTCTGTTCTGTCATTGGATTACCTTTGAATTCTTTGTTGGAGAAGTAAAATGGACTGAACTCCCTCATCTGATTGATATAGATTACCTTTTGCATTTTTTTAAACTTTTTACTTTTTCTCAAATGGATTTATGTTCTTCCTGCTTCCCCAAATAAAGAACAAAAGTATTCATTAAATCTTGTTGCTTTCTTAAGATTGTAGGCTGACAGTTTTCATCTCATTCTGCATAAAGCTGATTGCTAAGATGATTTGTCCAACAATCTTGAAAAACACTCTTAATTTTCTTGGTTTTAGATTCCTCCTTTCATCCTTTCACTTTATCAGTTTTCTACTCTGATTAGTTTCTAATTTATACTTTGCTATTCACATGCTCTGTTTTTGTCACAATTCAGGAACAGTGGTTTCAAATAAATATTGTCTTGTTCAATCAAGATATTTTTGTTTCCCTTGGCTTAATTTTATGTTTTTAATGTACTGAAAGTAAAAAAAAAAAATTGCAGACAGTTGCCCATACTCAAAATTGATGATGCACAAGCAAGCTCTGAATATAAGCTTTGTAATAAAGATTGGTGAGGGTTCTCAGGGCATCTGAAGGGTAAAATATTTTTGCACAGACTATCTCTGTGTTAACATGTTTTAGGATCAGAGGTAGCCTGCACCTTCTCCTTATCTCAATACATTCCTTCATATCAAAGCACTGATGTCTCCCTGTTCCTGACATTACACAGCCCTGAAAATATAGGAAAATACAGTGAATTCTCAGACCAAGACTCAAGAAGGGACAAATTATTATTTGGCAAATCAAAGTTGGGTGTGTTTTATTTCAAAGTTTAATCATCTCTCCTCCTTTGTTAGAGCAAATTCTTGCATAAATCTATGTTCTACTGCATTCATTACTTTTAAGAAACTGTAGGAGACTGGGCGTAGCAAAACTGCTTTCTGAAACACAGTCAGGATCACAGACTCAACCTTTCAGCTCTCTGTGCATTACTGCTAAACAAATACAATACTTTTTTTTTTTTTTTTTTTTTTTTTCTCCCTGCAGAGATAAACCTTTTCAGCTTAGCTTTTTGCCTTGGTACAGTTCCAGATTTCTCAGTGTGGTGGGTTGAAAAGATGCTAAAGATGTTTTTACAAAACAGCAAGTCTAGCAATTCTGGCAAACCCTGAAGGGAAGAGAGACCAGCAGGGCATTTAGCACTATCCATTATTATAACAATACTAGAAAATGTCCACCAACCTAACAAAGAATTGATTTTCCCATCAACATTCTTCCTGGAATAAGTTCAAGCAGCATTATTAGCATGAGACTGCTGTAAGAGGCATAGGAAATTACATTTCTTTGCTTCTTGATTGCCTCTTACAAATGCATTAAGTAGGTGTATGTAGCATCAACTCAAATACCAATATTTACAGTAAAAAATATTACAATGGAATGAGGAAGTAAATGTATAGTAAATAAATCAGCATCATTTTGAAGAATAAAATAATTTAAATTTTCTTAGATGTAAATTTTCTGAACAAAAATATTTTTTCTTTCTCACAGATCATGTCTGCTACCAAACCCTTAGGTAAGGTACCAAGGATAGCTGATGTGTCAAAAATTATTTCTCAAAGAGAAGCTTTACTTCCACTCATTTAAGGCACAGACCAGCCTAGGTATCATAACAAGATTAAATAGAGATCCATGTTACTATGAAATTACTCAGGCCTGCATCAGCCAAGGAGAAATGTGTTGTATTTTATCTTTTAACCATGCTTGGTTTAAAATTATAAGCACATAACATAAAAATTGTATTTAAAAAATTAGAAAAAGAAATCCTAATGAATTCAACCTAGTAAAACAACTTATTGAAATCTTCAATTTAACTTTAAATTTGGATTGACTCTAAGTGCAAGAGTTCCACCTACATCGTTTAGACAATCATTCCCACCACTTATTTTCTAGGTGGCTAGGACCAAATTCCTTGATCTGAATCAGCTTGCACATCTGTATAATAGATGTAAAATTTCAAAGAAAAAGCTTTATGACAAGTCTGTCTTATTTGTTGTAAATGCAGATTAAATGATGGGGGCATCCTACAGCAGGGGGAGCTCTAAGACAAGCTGTAAGATCTAACAGAGCACCAAAGAAATGAATTACTAAATGCACTAGGAGAAAGGAATGCACGAATGAAAGGGATCTGATGAGAGACAACACGAAACAAAAGTCATAAAACATTTTCTAAACATATTTGAGAAAGACAGATAATAAATCTCTGATAGTAACTCAAAATATGATGCTAAATATTTTATATTAAATATATTACTTTAAGTATTACTAAAGGATGGCATAAAACCCATCAAAGAATTCCTACTTAAAACTGTGGCCTGAGGTGGGAAGGAAGTGAAAGGCAAGTGAATGACAAACATGAAAAGCAGTTTGACAGACCTTCTAAAAGAAAAGCTTCAGATAGACAAGGTCTGAATGTAACAGCAAATCCTCCTTTCTTATAACAACAACAAAAAAGTATTTGAAGAACAAATATCTTCACTTAAACACACTTAACACATCTCTATATTTCAGGAAGCTATATTAGATTTTGTTGGTGTCTTCCCATTGATTTTGCACTTTTTAGTTGTGAATTTGAACATTTACCTTCAGGACTCTGGTAGCTCTTTTTCAAACTGTTTTTTGTCATTATTACTGTTTTATTCATTAGCCTCAGCCTTAGACAGTAAAAAAAAAAAAAGAAAAAAAAAAGAAAAAGACTGTTTGAAGATTTGACTGTCTAGTCATTTGAACAATTAGGCAGATAATGTGAAATGTGATCATGTTCTTAGGATGTTTTATGAAAATCATAAGTTTGAACGGACAATTCATCTTCAGAAGAAGATGGTCACAGCTCTCTAGCACACTGCAATAACACCATGCCTGCTTGCAGAGCTAAAAACAATATACGGCTATTAAGAAACTGTATCACAGTGACCCAAGAAAAATCTGAAATATTAAATTCCCTATAGACATAAACATACAAAGCCTAGATAACTAAATACAAATAAAAGTAATATGTGCAGAATGTTAGCAATGTACCTTTTCAAATTAGCAAGTACTCAGTTCTGAAAATTCATCCGCATCGGTATTAGTTCCTTTTTTTAAAGTAATGTATATTGTACATGATTCTACTACAGAGAGAAAAATATCCAAAATAGGGGCATGAAGATAAAACAAATACTAAAATCAATAGTAACAACACACTTTAGGGCTTTCTGATTCATGAGCCAAAGCAAAATAAAGTCTGATACAACAAAATCCAATTATCAGTTGTTTCCCTCTGTAACTAGGAGAAAAATTATTTACTCACTTCAAGAAAATTAGTAAAATCTACAAAATTGGTGAACATCTTAGGACAACTCTATGAATAGCAATAACAATTATGAATAGGAGACATTGTGAACACATGTGTAAGAGGGCAAAGCTGTGCAGAATCTATTTACTGATCTTTCTCAGCCTTAAACTGGCATTTCCTAGCCTCAATAGCTGTTAAAAGAAGGGCACAGCCACTAATCTTTTTTTCCTTCAGGACAGGCTGGAAAGCCCCAGATATTTTTTAAAAGACCACTCTGTGAACTGCTTTGTGCGTATGTTGGTGAGGAAAGTCCTCACATATACTCTGCAGCAAATCATCTGGCATTTGGAAGCTTATCTGACTATGACTCCCCTGGTATGCTCAGCAATAAAATGTTATCACTGGTTTCTAAAAATATCCGGCATAATTTGAAACCCACTACTGCATTTGACTCTATAATAATCTCCTGCAGACTAATCAAAACTATGAACCATTCTTCCTTCAGCTTCTTTTATAATTTCCTTGCATTTGAATGTATACATTGACCATTTTTGTTGTTTCTCTGGGAAAAGGTAACTAAAATGCAGATTGCATTGTCTGTAGTTCTTTAATAACTCTTGAAAACTATGTTTAACTAGTAACTAGAGGCTGTGAGAGGACCCATAACGTTACTAATGATGTTTTTTCCAACTTCAGAGATTGTACAGGATTTCTGCACAAATCCCAGCAATGACTTTGCAGGTAAGGCTGTAAAACTTCAGTTTCATTACTGTAGGTCTCTCCTGCTTAAAGCTCTAGTGACTCAGCCAGGTTAGCAGGTATCACACTAGGTCATACATACACACATTTTATACACTTCAGGAAATTGTATTGAACTGCAGAGACCAGTTCTGCCACTGAGAGATAAGCTACCACTTTTAAAATAGAGTTTACAGAGCCAAAATCAGACGTGACATGGACTATGGGCCTAATTTGCAAAACACATGTATTTCCTCCTGGAGAAAGCATACTAAAAGGCTGTTAATAAAATGAACAAAAGCAGATACTGCCTGTGCTTTATCTGACCTGCAGAGCACTTTGTTAGCTGGGAGTAAAGGACACAGTTCCCTGCTTAACTCTGGAACAGAAGAAGTGTGATTACAGACTAGTTTTCCTTCGTATCCTCTTATCTTCCTTCCCAATACCCTATCCCAGCTTCAAGAGAGTAAATTCATTACTAGGAATAAATAAGTACATTTGGCTTTGAACAGTAAAAAACAAACAAGCAAACAAACAATTAAACAACGAATGGATCTATTACATATAGTAAAAAGGCTGAAAAGGTCAACATGATAAATCAACTGAATTAATTTTCTAAATTAAGATTTGTATTCCAGTAATTCCTACAGGCTCCAGTGAGTTACTCTACCTAACACTCTGTACACATATGGAAGACAGCTGCTGTATCAAAACCTCTACAATTTAAAGGGGGAGAACGCAGAAAGTAACTGTTCAGCTAGACAAGGGAATTAGTAATGGAAATTTGATTAGCTGAATTATTTTCAGATTATTTTTTTTTAGCTACTTAAATAATACACTATAATTAAAGCTACTAAAATGATTTCTCATTTCAGGTTTTTCACATTAGAATAAGAACAGGAATGAACAATCCCAAAGAACCACTAAAACTCAAATGCTTTATTTCTGTACTGAAGATCAGGATATTCTGAAATTAAAAGCTGGTAAAGAAAGGTGTTAGTGCTTGGAGAGCCATGGAGTTAAAAATACCAGATGACTGGGTGAATTCTAGTCCCTTCCTTAGCAGGAAAAAATCCCGGAAAAACAGGGTAGAAAAATCAACATTTAAAAAAAGCCTAAGATAAATACACACGTGAGAGTGTATGCTCAGGCAAGAGAGAGAAATTACCACTTTAAAGATTGTGTTTACACCTTTTCAGGACATCAAAGGTAAAAACAAAAAGGAAAATAAACAAGTAATACAACATACGTCCTCTGTTGCTCAAGGAAGTTATGTCCACTAAATAGGCTTAAGAGCACACCTGAGAAATTCTTGACCTAATTACCTTTGCTTTCAATTTTTGGGCTATTTTTCGTCAGCAATAGCATAGAATCATAGAGGGGTATGGGTTTGAAGGGATTTTAGAGGTCATCTAGCTCCAATCCTGCTGCTATAGGCAAGGACACCCCCCACTAGCCCAGGCTGCTCAAAGCCTCATCCAACCTGGCCTTGAACACGTCCAGGGAGGGGACATCCACAGCTTCTCTGGGCAACCTGTTCCAGTGTCTGACCACCCTCACAGGAAAAAAATTCTTCCTAACATCTAATCTAAACCTAACTTCTTTCAGTTTAAAGCCATTTCCCCTTGTTCTATCACTACCTGTCCTTGTAAAAATTCCCTCCCCAGCCTTCCTGTAGTTCCCTTTAGGTACCGAAGGCTGCTATAAGGTCTCCTCAGAGCCTTCTCTGCTCCAAGCTGAACAACCATATATATTTAGCCAATTTGTGTCATTGTCTTTGGGATTTTACATAGAAGTAAGTGGGAACTAACATGAAAAACAATTTAATTCATTAGGTAATCCTTCAAAAGGAAGGTAAATTCCCAGAAGTCTAAGGTGAGGGTGGGAAATTAAATAATTGTATATTCTTTGTGCCCTTTCAGTTCTGTCATGACAGATATTGCAGAGTGATTATAAATAGGCTTACACAAACCTATTTTTTCATTTCGTCACACCCAGAGTTCTTAGCTTACCTTTCCTCTAAATGTCTAACGAATGCAGTGGCTTCAACACATATATTATGTTTTGGCAATATACAGAAGGAAGAGCATGCTCAGTAAGAGCATGTTTACCTTGTGATCTAAGGTAAGTTTAAACATCACTGCAGAATATGATTCTATTGACCTGATTAATATAAGCTGATTTCAGATTTTCCTATATTTTCTCCTGGCGGTTTGTCTCAATCTTCTAAGATTAACTGTGATCAAGAGTGACAATATTTTTTTTCATGTTTGCCCATGCATGTATTTATCTGAGAATCCTTGTTCAGTCCCAATGAAGAAACCAAAAATATATTTTCATTTACTTACCCCAGAATCAGAGAGTACTTCTAATAAAACTGATTAAATGTGGCAGAAAGCCAACCGTACATATTCTAAAGTTAGTTATCCTTCCAGATCACCACCACTGTGTACTTGAGCCTGCCAGATGCTACCACATGCTTGAGCCTGCTACCCCAGGCAGCGAGGATTGTTGGGAAGGGTAAAGATCCACGTTCTCTAGGATGTTACAGGGGTGACAAGTTTCCAGCGGGAAGATGGCACTCAGCAGTGTAGTCAAAAATGTCTAAAACACTACTGTTAATTTATTTCAGAGCAATAGAACTTTGAGATGAAGGCCAAAGTTGGTCTACATTGGTTTTGTTATTTACTTATGCTATTTTATATATACAAGGTTATTCATCTTTGATGCAGACTTGAAGCTACATCAGAGAAGAACTGATCAGAGTAAAACATAAAACCTATTCAACCTGACAGCTGTATCTTAACAAATTAAGTGTTGAGAAATGGATTAGGTTGATCACAGTTCGAAGTAAATCTCGATCACAAACTGTAAACCAAGTTTGGTTAAATTTTCTCTATACTTTGAGAATATTTAGTGCCTACATTAAAGATCTGAAAATTTAATTAATAAATCTGTCTTACAGGTACTAGTATCATAAGAAGTTTAAGAAATTATTAGCAATATTTTAAAATTCTGCCTCAGTAACAGTGAAAAGTATACATTCCTATCTAAATAATTAATAAGTGTTCATAGTTTTAAAACTCTAAGCACATTTCCTATCCAAATTAATTATTTTTCTTTCTGGCTGCTCTTTATTACAAAGAAATGTGCAAAGACCCACTGAGATAACACTGAGGAAAACATACAATACACTGCTCACATGCTTATCTCCAAGCCAAAGAGCATATTCACACAATCATATAAAGCTAGTACTTCATGAACATATCTCCTTGTTTCCCTAGGGAACAGTATCAAGACGAGAAGAGCCTAGTTTTGGGAAAATTTTATCAGCCATGTTATGTAGGCTAAAATTTGCTCATAATACTTGCATCACTGCAGGTACACATATTACATAAAATCTTACTAAATCTCACCGCTACTGGCACTGAATGTTCTACATCTAGAAATCACCATGTACTTTTAAGATATTATGAGCCAAAGGACAAGTAGACAAAAAATATTTTTTACTCAACATTAAAAAATATAATTCAGAGTTATTGCAAAAGCTTGTTAATTACTCTTCCAGTTGTAATAAGCACTTCAAAGCATGTTTAAAAACTTTTAAGCACTGCTTGACATTTGTCAAAATAGTGACAAGACATCCTATTTTCTCCCTCAATATACATATAATAGAAACATTGACAAACTGTTAGGTATCAAGCCATTAAAAAATAGTAGCCAAATAATGATACTGGCAATATTTCGTAGAGAATCAGCAGGACCAAATAAAATCTACCCCAGTATGTTTGTGAAACTAGCTGAAATCATATCTAATAGTAAGTTATTTTTTTCATGAATTGTAGAATAACGCAAGAGCACAGGGTACTGGAGTGCACACAATGCCAATATGGAAAAAGGAGAAGGAGCCAGCTTAACTTCAATACTAAAAGCAAACAGCTAATCAGTTTGTAAGAATCTAGAGGATAAGCTGATAATAACCAGCCAAAATAGCTTAAAATCTTGCCAGACCATTATAACTTTCTTTGGCAAGGTAACTAGTCAGATATAGGTTAACACTGGGAGCTATAGGTTTAATCTATCTTGAGTTTAGGAAAACTTTAGATATTGCTTTATGTGATGTACGGAGAAATGACAATGGGATACCTGGGTTGGATTCAATTAATACTTGTCAGAAGTAGGTATTGTGTACAAAAGTAAAAATAGTTAACAACTTCTATAAAGTTGTAAAAGCACATATTGTGTGAGGCCCTTCAGGTTGTCTCATGCCAGGTGCTTCCATTAATGACATGAAGCAAAGCATAAAGTGACAAAAAGTTGATTTTTTTAAGTAGAAAAGGGATTAAAACATTTAAGAGATTAGCATGCAAATAATCTTGATAACCTGGACACTGAAAACAATGGCATTTAAGAAACAAGTACTAAGTAAGATACTTCTGGAAAATGATCAGAACTACTAATAGTAAAGAATAAATTAATGTCATTGACACATTGGTTCACCACTCAGTTTCACTCAACAGAGTGAATAATCAACGCTGTTGCAGAACAAGAAAATTTCACTTTTTGAGAGATTAGCAGAAATTATTATCTGCAAAAAATGGGCAGCGTTTTTTTCCTTTAATCTGAACTGGGAAAGCCTCCAGATTAAACAACATACCAATTTGGGGCGCAGTATTTTAACAAAGGTACAGAACAGTAAACACCAAAGACCTTGAGCCAATGGATCATGACCAACACTGGAAAACTTTTTGTACCACAATATACTTCTGTCACCAAGCTTTACACTGGAAAACCTAGACAAGACCCATGTTCTGTGAGGTCCACTTAGCATAACCTTGTTTGGGCATTAATGCAAAGTGTCCCAACAAGCAAAAATGTTATCAACATCCATAAAGAAAGGCCATGTTTAAACTCAACAAAGGAAGACCAGGAAAAAAATGACAATAGCTTTCAGTGGCTCTTTCAATACTGTGAAAAATGCAGATTGATTATTCTCCATGCCCTCTGAGCTTAGACAAGAAGTTTGCTTAATTTGCAGCCAGAGGAATTTAGCATAGATATCATTTTAAAGATAATGATAGCCAAAAACTGGAACAGATTATCCTGTTCACTGGATATTATATGTGACAGGGAAGTTAGGTTACATAAAACTCTTCAGAAAGTTATGTGGCTTTATATGATCCTGCATCAGACCATAATATAATGACCTCTTCAGATACCTTCATCCCTATCACTTTGGTAGAAATAATAACACCCATTCCATTCAACATTCAAAATTATTTTGTAGGTAAGTAATACAAAAGTTAAATTATGAGTAATACAGGGGTATATTAAAATCTTAAAGGAACACCTGTAAATTGGATGATAAATGGAGCAAATGAGGTAGATAATCAGAAGTTATGGAAGAAGAAATACATAGTTTTTTCAGATTTAAGAATGGCAACTGTCAGCACTTAGACAGCATTCCCAAAGGCTTCCCATTGTTATCAGCACAGTTATTTTTCTGTACTACTGGACACTTTAAGGACTAAGTATAGCTGCTATACAGAACAGCAACAACAGACTAAATCCCTATCTCAAAGACCTTAGACTCTAAAAAAGAGATAGATATAAGTAGACTCTGACAAATTAATACAGCCAGGAAAACACATTAAGTTAATGACATGATACTGTTCACTATGGTAGGGAGTAGGCATAGTGTATCAGAAGTCAAATCATAGTTTAGATTTTCTGTATGTTGTGGCACAGTGAGTGGCACACAGACTTGTCTAATAACCTGTGCAACATTTATCAGTACAGCAGATTAGCTAAATTATTGACCATAAATAGGCTTGGTTTATATTCAGCAGTCATAAGACAGAGGTGGCAGGGGGAAGAGAAGTAGATAGGTAAATTAATTTTTCATTTCCATTTGACTGCTTCTGAAAATGAATACCTTTTTTGGATTCTCTTTAGACTGCTCTCTTGGAAAATCAATGTGCCAAGCAAAGCACTGGAGATTTTCATTCTCCCCTCCAGTCTAGGTATATACCTTCCTGTATAAAAATCAGTAGGCATTAGGCACTTAAACAGTTCTGCACACTCTGGCCAGAATAAATTATGCTGACAAAAAGGTCACAGATCTTAAGCCCAAAACTTTTTTTAGATGTGTTAACAGTCTGTATGTGAAAAGACTTGTAATTTTACTACACTCATTTTCTCCTTTACTGCATATTTTTGTGATACATAAATTGACTCTTGTGTTGTAGCACTGTTTAATAACTGACCAGGCAATATTTTCAGATTCACCTAAATCTACCAAAGAGGATAGTCTGTCAATTCTCTCAACAGGTATTGATATTATGTGATATTATCATACTACTTAAAAAATAATTATTTTATATTAAAGCTGGAAAATAAAAAGTAGTACAAAGTGGCAAGGAATGTAAAAATGTGGCAGATTCAACTATTCATAGAAAACAAACATATAAGAAAAACATTTTCATTTCGTCTTTTATGTATAAATAGAGAACTGACAAATGATATTCATTTGACCTTTGCAACCCTGGTTCAAGAAAAGATCAAAGACATTCTGGTGAAGCTATAAAACGAAGGCATAGTCTAAAAAATAATGGGGCTAGAAAGTAGCATAAGAAACAGGTGAATCATTGCGCTTAATTTGGAACGTGCTTACATGACTTCCTAAATCCCAATGCTATAAGTACCTTTTTATCTTTATTTTTCCCCCAAAATATATGTTTTCAAACCTAGGTTAAATAATTCTTTGTGACTGCAGTAGATTCCTAGAATATGTTTGGATAAATTAAGTTAATATGCTATATTTATATAAAATACATTATTTTTTAAAAGAGCAGAATCTGAAGAAAACAATAACAATTTTTTTTAAACTCACAATTACACTAGTAAAATACAAATACAGGGAAGGATAGTAGTTCCATTCCAAATACTTTTCCAGATAATTTAAGAAGAAATATAAATGTATTTAAAAATAAAGAAGTCTGTGAGACATAAGAGAACAATATGAGGAAACCTCCCTGGCACCAGCTTACTCATTCTAGGACTACAAAAGGTCTAGAGAACCCAAGCATACATCCTGCCTGTGGTTTTCCTTGGCATTATTTACTACAGGGAAGGTTCCTGCCTGCTGCATAAAGCCTGACCAGTTTTTGTGCAGAGCACTAAGCTTCACAAACACTCTAGTTTGCTACTTAGGATGCAGGATTATGATGGAATTCTTAAGATTATAAAAGGCACAAAAAGCACAAGAAAGGGACATTTGCTCTGCAGTCTGCATATTGTTCTTCATCCAGACAAAAGAGCAGGAATATCTAGTCCTGCTAAAAAGACTGACACAAAGTATGGCACTTTCTCTGTGGAATGTCCATATTACACATACTGGGGTATGTAGAAAATCACTCGTCCAACCAATTTTAGCATGTTACTAAGGGGTTATAAGTACTGAATATTTTCATCAAATCTTCACATCCCTGAAGATTTTCTCTCAAGCCCTTCTTAAAATCCTCACCTTCGGGAGGTCAATGAGAAAGTTGTCATTGGCCTCAGAAGGATCAGGTTTTACCTCAGATCTTTGAAGAACAATTTAAGATACTATTTATTATTTTGAAATTATAATTTGAAATTACTAAGTCATTTTTCTGTAAAAATTCACTAACCATGTATTATTCCATCATATTTATAATTGAAAGCATAAGGATCTTTAGGCTTCTGAGTGAAAGCAGAAAGCAGACAATAGCAAAACTGAACTTCAGGGGTTTACAATTCACAAACCTCTCTTCCATTAATGTCATTTAATTTTTTTTCCAGGCTGCCTTGAAATGTCAGCTGTTCCCAAGTAAGGAAAAACATTTCTACACAAACCCTATGAGAAACTAAATGGGGCCTTTTCAGGCAACATCACTGTAGATGCTTTTTTCCTACATGGCTGATTGCAGCTGTCATTACAAAACCTCACATTCTTGAGCTATGAGGCAACTACCTCCACGTCAGTTTTTCTCTGTTCCAGTGTAAAGGTGACTTCCATGCAAAACAAGTAAACTACTCAGATCATTTTAAAAATGCAAGTGATTGCTTTCAGGGATGTTCTTATTTAATGAATGAAAACAGACTCTTGCTTGTTTTATTTTAAACACCTTTTTTTAAAGTCAACTTTATCATTACTCATTATAATTTGATGTGACTTATTTCTTTTTAGATACCTGAATTTTACAATTTATTTAATGAACATACTTTTCCCATTACCAAAGTTATTTCACAATGTGGGCTTTTTTATTTCAATCTTTTTGTCTTAGAGACAGACTTTCAAATTTAATGCAATGCACTCTATATAATTTATGACCTTTAATGCTGTTTCTGACTTTTTTAATGCAAAAACATGCCATTTCCTCCAGAAAAGTTGTATGGATATTTTCTGCAGGTAGAATTAAGGTAATTACCTAATAGAGATGTGTGTTTACATTTAGTCTTTTTATTTCCAGTTAATAAGCTCTTGTTTCCCACCTGAAGTTACTCTGCAGCTGTTTCATTTACCTATTTGATACCCAACTCCATCCTTCTGCTGAATTTCAGTATATAATTTACTTTTCAAAGTCACCCTTCCATTTTTAAGAATAATTTCCATTTAAGAACGGTGGACAGACAATTACAAAGATTTCAACAAAAAGTATCTTGTCAACAACAGTTCCAGTTTTCTAATGAACTGATGCAGATGTGCAAATACGCATATTTATTGTTTTCTTGAAGCTTCATGCAACACAGAGTGCAATATTAATCAGCACATTTTTCTACAAGGCTGCAGTATTTCTGCAAAGTTCTGTGGTAATTTTGTTGTTTATTATATCTTTACATTACATCCTGACAAGACCTTGAATTTCTTTCTAAAACTTCAGCTAAGAAAATAATTGTGCAAGAACTTCGACTTTTATTTCACAGCCTGTTTCCAGCTTTTGTAAGGAAAATTTGAAAATGCAATACTGTGGCAAGCCAGATTCATGTCTGCAGTTGCCTGTTGTAGCAGGCCACCATGGGTAACAGTGGGGATCCAGGGTGGGGAGGAAGCCCCAACGCTGAGGAGAAAAAGGACCAGCTGCCTGGGAAGCAGAGGCTACTTAACCAGCAGTTCTCCTCTTCTTCTCATGCAGCTACAGACAGAGCTGGTCATACTGCACCCACTCGTATGACAGTGGTATGTTGGAGGATGGCTCTGTGCAGGCTGACTGGTAAGCATTGCTGTGGAGGGTGACCCTTTTAAACAGCAACTTTGCTACTCCCAAATCCTTGGTGGCATTAGCCAGGGAAGCAAGTTCATGTTTCCAGGGCACTCAGCTTTGCCTGGAATGACAAATCTCACCTGCACTACCGAGAAGCCTCAACATCAACCAAACAGCAAATACAAAGGTTTTATTTTATTTTAATCTAGCATTTTTACAGACAAACTTTGGATATTTTTTTTTTTTTAATTTTTGATTCCTCAAGGCTGAAATAACATTGATTAAAATGCATAAGAGTATCCCTGTGACTGTAGTCTTTTTACACAAAATTAAGGCACTGCTATAAACTGGAGATGTAATTAGAGAAGTCCTTCTCTCCTCATCTCCTTTAAAGTTCAAGTTTTCACCACTTGGAAAAAAAAAAACCAAAAATCTGAAAAGGGAACACAGAAAACAAAAAGGTAGCTACACTGTCTCTATAAACTAAGCATATGGCCATTTTGCCCTCTCAGTGTATTTCAGACTAGGAAGACCTATCAATGGCTTATCACAAACTTACCCTTCACAACTGCTCTAGGAAATGGGACACCCAGTCTTGTGTAATTTTTGCAACAAAAAATTTTGCTCTGATAAAAAAATTGATAAAACTTTTACTGTGGTTAAATAAATACATTAAAACTAGTATTTATTTAGAATCAGTAAGACATTTTTCACAGTGTATGTTTCCTCTAAAAATGAGAATATAAAGGCATTGTGAATTGCAAAGTCTTCCGGAGAACTTACAGACTAAGACTTGCCCTCTCTTTGAGGTTAGAAAACATACTGCTATGTGAACCAATTACCTGCCTGTGATGCTAACCCCCTTCACGAATACTTCTGCCAACCCTTCAATTCCAGCCACAGTGCCCTCATTTTTCAAATTCCCAGGCTCAGTTATTTATTCAGGACAGCTTATTTCAACAACTAAATGATTGGTAAAGTCAGGCTACATTTAGCCGCTAGCACTCTTTGGCTGTCTGACCCATAGAAGTGTACAAAAATATATTTCAAAATGTGTAAGTCCAGAGTGGGACTGCAGAGCCTTTCTGCTCTGACAAGCTCTCTGATAATGCCAGTTCAGGGGCCTTGTCAAAGCTGGAAAAACATTTACCCCTTTTTTCTGAGGTGAACAACAATACAGCAACAACAGCTTGTAAAACACTCAAAACATTTCAATAAAACTCATACTGAAACCATTCAGTGAAATCTCAACCTGAAGAACTATATTCCAGTTCTTTTCCCATTTCCTAGCTTGTAGGGCCATTGCCTTGCTAGTAATCTCCCATTACAGTTGTAAGGCTATTCTTCAGGTACCTCTTGCTGTGTTTTTTCCATAAAAGATTATTATTTTTTTCAAAATATGCTTTTCTTTTTTTTTTAGTAATGTCATCACCCTTTCATGGAATTTTTTTCTTAATATATGCTTTTAAAATAGATTTATCACAGTCAAGATAGATACTTCTAACTTAGCATATATGAAACAATTAAGAAATCCCCCAACAGCACTGCTTGAAGGGCCAACATTTTCAGTGTAACAGCAAAGTTATACACATAGTATAATTAAAATGCTCATCTACGCACACACAAACAGAGAAGCACGGAGGCGCAATGGCAGGAGGGAAGAACCCGAATAACCCAGTCAGACAAAGGCAGTCGCAGCCTGGCCCCTCCCTGGTGGCAGCCACCATGGTGGGTCAATGGGATAGGCTTCCCACAGCACCTTACGGACTGAGGGGGTACTACCAGGGGGCATGGGACATGTTATGGGACACCAGGGAAGAACACTTTGGGATTGCATGGGATTTACCATGGAATTTACAGGGCAGGAAGCAAAAACAGAGAAAGGGACAGATCAAAGTGGTTTGAAGAGGAGCAAGGAAAATAGAGGAACAAGGGGTTAAAAGGAGCTGGTCAGTTCCCCTGCCTGGCCATGCCCTGCACCAGATCCCAACAGTCTGTCCTGTCCTCTTATTAAACTCCACTTCTATCTGTCTTCCTAGGCAAGGGGCTTTTTGTTCTGTGTGCATGTGTGCCAGCAACCGGGGTCAGACCACTTGTCACTGTGTCCATGGTGCCAGCAACTGGAACAAGTCCACATGTGGTCATGAACAAGCATCAAGCCGGACTAGCTGGTGAGCAGGCTGAGTGTCCTGGAAGCCATAAGCTGTGAGTGAGGCACCTGGGGAGGCAGCTACAGGAGGGACAGGGGGTCTAAGCTATGGGGTTGAAGGTTGACTAAGAGGCCTATTTGCACATGTGTGTGTCTGAGTGGAAAGCAACAGGGTCAGCTATGGGGTGGGATAAGTCTATAAGCCTGGGCACAAGGGGTTCAAAGCATGTGCATATGCACTTTCACACAAACGAGGAAAGCAGGGACCAGCTACTTGATATGTAGCTACTGACACCAAGCTGGGTGGGAGTGTTGATGTGCTTGAGGGTAGGAAGGCTCTACAGAGGGATCTGGACAGGCCGGATCAACGGGCTGAGGCCACTTGTAGCAGGTTTAATAAGGCCAAGTGCCAGGTCCTGCACATGAGTCACAACTACCCCAGACAACACTAGCACCTTGGGGAAGAGTGGCTGGAAAGCTGCCCGGTGGAAAAGGACTTGGGCATGCTGGTCAACAGCCGGCTGAACATGAGCCAGCAGTGTGCCCAGGTGGCCAACAAGGCCAATAACAACCTGGCTGCATCAGAAATAGTATGGCCAGCAGGAGTAGGGAAGTGATCGTCCCCCTGTACTTGGCATTGGTGAGGCCACACCTTGAGTTCTGTGTTCAGTTTTGGGACACTCACTACAAGAAAGCCATCGAGGTGCTGGAACGTGTCCAGAGATGGGCAACGAAGCTGGTGAAGGGTCTGGAGCACAAGTCCTGTGGGGAGTGGTTGAGAGAACTGGGGTTGTTTTGTTTGGAGAAAAGAAGGCTAAGGGGAGACATCACTCTACAACTACCTGAAAGAAGGCTGTAGTGAGGTGGGTCTTGGCCTTTTCTCCCAAGTAACAATCAATAGAACAAGAGGAAACAGCCTCAAGTTGCACCAGGGGAGGTTTAGACTAGACATTAGGAAAAACTTTTTCACTGAAAGGGTTATCAACCATTGGAGTAGGCTGCCCAGGGAAGTGGTTAAATCACTATCCCTGGAGGTATTTTAATGTGTATCTGTGGTGCTTAGGGACATGGTTTAGTGCTGGTCTTGGCATTGCTAGGTTTATGATTGGACTCAATGATCATAAAGGTCTTTTCCAACCAAAATGATTCTATGATTCTATACTGGGACATCAAGTCCCGCTCTTGAAGGGACTGACAAGGTATATATGTCCAACTAAGGGATCTTCATCCTGGTCAGCCAGAGAGGGGAACAGGAAGCAGGCAGCGGTGCTGTTTGTGTTTGCCTGAAAGCTGAGTGCTTCTGTCTGTGCTAATCTGGGTGGCCATGAGCATGCATGTGTGTTTATCAGTATCGCACACCTGTATGTGCCTGTGGGGAAGGCACACTCAGGCTGCACTCAGAGTGGACCTGACAACATGGAGATGAGGCAGTCTCACCTCTATCGGTCATGTATGAAAATACAAAATCCAAGATTATGTGAAAAACTCTAAGCATTATTACACTGTATGTAAACACTGAAACAAACAAAAAAAGCTACTTCCCTCCATAAAGTTTGATAGAAAACTCAAAAGAGAAACTACTATGTTATTTCAAGACTAAAAATCAATACAGGAGAAGAACAGAAACCATTAGTGGAATCAGCATTCATGTTTTTGGAAATTTTAGTATCCATGATTAACTTACTAAGTGTGAATTATTTACCCTTTTCTTCGGCTGCTATTACAGAAGAAAGAAGAAAAAAAGAATCTGCTGAATCAGATCTTTGGCGGATGCTTTCATCTGAGCTGTAAAGGAGTTTGCAGTAATTAATAGCCAGCTGCACATCCTGATATAATGCCAGATGGGCCCTGCGTCACTAAGTATCACTGAAACAAATTCCTATTTATTAGGTAATGGTCCAGGAAAATAAAGCCATGGAAAAGCACAACAGTTTTCTTAAGAGACGGAGGTGTATTTAAGGAGTAACTTGATGGTTATTATTTAATTCCTTTTAAAAAAAAAAGCAAGTGCACGTTCTTGTGCAAAATATTCATATTTGGGAGGGACAGAATCTATTACTAATCTACAATTACATTTCAAAGAATGTTCTTTTGACAAAACTATCAGCACTTTGATAGTTAACATTCCTTGATATTTTGTTTAAGATGTTATTTTTCAGCTATTTATATCTTTCTCTAAAATTATCTATTCAATCAGAAAATTTTTCTGCTGGGTATATATCCCAAGGTAGTTCATTATTGACACAGTAGTTTTGTAGAATGAGATCTTGAGCTTCCATGCAATAATGGGGTACCTAAACACACTCACAGCCTTCACAGACAATCTCCATAGGTACCTCCCTCAACTCTGGGAGTACTTTGCTCTGAATTTTGAAGACAAATTAGTAGGAACACAGAGTATTCCCAACTGCAAAAAAAGCCGTTTTTAAAAGTATTTGAATTACATTTTGCACTATAAAAGTACTGGAAATGCTGGATAACCAGTCTCTAGATAATTCAAATTACTTACTCGACATTAGCAGACACTCCTTCATATCTCAAATCCCTATCTGTAGAATGGATCTAACGATATTTTGTCAGTGCTGTTACAGCACATCCTTTAATCTTTGTAAAGTACCCAGAATTCTACAATGGGAACAGCTAAGAAAATCTCATTAAGAAATAAGCCATTTTAAATCTGGTGCAGATTTTAAATTATTTATTTCGAGAAAGAAGTGCAGAGCTGTCTACAGAACAAGAAATACTGTGCAACGGCCAAGGCAGTGAAGGAATATGGTGTTCTGTGGAAGCTATAGTACTCCTTCATGCATTTGGAGCAAGTAACTTGCACACATTGGGATGTCAACTTTAAAGTCACCATATGGTGCAAGCCAACAGAATTCTAACATTTCCTAACTTTCAAATCCTTCGAACCTTCTTAGTTTTAACACAATTATGTTTATTTTCACATAAGCTCATAAACAACAGATTTGCTTTTTGCTACAAAAGTCGGTTTCATATGGTGCTAAATTTATTCAAACAGCTGCATGCAAAATTATGTCTTAGTACATTCTGTAATCTTTAATGGGAGGAAACAGGGATTCTGTTAGAAAGGTTCTTTGCAACTACTCAATTTGCATGTGCATAACAAGTTCATGAGAATGTAATTGGTTATTTCCACATCCCCCATCATTATACTTTTTGAATACCTGAGATTGAAAAGGCAAGAATTTGGTCTGGTACAGCCAGTAAAGTATTTAAACACTTTTAAAGAGATATGTAAATATTTTAATTCTGAATCAGATTAATAACAATACATCCCACTATATGGAGGTACACAAATTAAGGATGGACAATTGCTTATCCTGACATTCCTTTTAAAAGTGGGTGTAAAAGGGTTTTGGCTTCATACCTCTGTTCTCACCCATAGCTGAGTCTGAAGGAAAATAAGCCCAATCATAAATGTCTTCCCTATAGTGCAAATGACAAGACCGAAAAAAAACCCAAACAACCCAGGAATAAAATTTCTACTGCAAGAATAGTTAAAATTGTAATAAAAAACCTCAAGCCAACCACTTTATCCTTCTTCGCTATCAAGTACTATCATTCTGTCCACATATGAACACAGACAAATAAAAGACAAACAATTGCATGAAATTTAGAAAATTTTAAGAGTTGTTTTTCTCACACTTCCTCCACAATCTTATCCCAAAGATGGTAAATCAAGGTTACAGGCTGGCAGACAACTACTATCAGCCTCAAATATTATTTCTTTTTTACATATGATATATCTTTGTTAAAAAATGAGATCGTAAGTAAGATCTTCTTCATGAAGAAACTGGTAATATCTAACAACAGTACCCGGTATTCCCTCAATAAGCTTCACAAATCTAAATTTCTGTGAATAACCAGTTGAGACAAAAATAATATTTAACATAATTCATAGAGAATATAATTTTTAACACTGCAAAAAAAGGTTAAATTCCTGTAGTTTAAATAAGAACTAAAATATATTTTTTGCAGTTAGGTTAGAAGCTGTCTTGTATCTTCCTAGCTCCATTGCTGAAAGACAATCACAGGGAATCACTGTGTCCTCAAGGGAGATCTGGGGAATATGCAGACTTCAGGTTTATCTATAATCTTCCCACATGAACTGTCACAGAAGGCACTTGGGTGGCCCACGGGCTTTTATGGTCCTTTCCAAATCTAGATGTAATGTCATTTGTGCAACAGAATCATAAACAAGGAGAACTGGTGTCAAACATATCAAGCAGGATGCCAAGAAGAAGGCAGAACTGAACAAAGCTGTGTCTTTCAATATTTGAAAATTCTGTATTTAGTCATAAACCTCCGACCCCTTCCTGCAAGCCACCATATAGGGCTCAGTGCTTCACATCTGCTAACAACATATTGCATACACTGATAGTATTCTCTGCTATAAAAATGCACCCAAATCAATATACTAGATTGACACTACAGATCTTTCACTATTTCCTACAAAGGTTCTATATGAGAGAAGCTACTTTGTTATAGTTTTACTTATTACAACACTACAAATGGGTTGGGTTTTTTTTTCAAAAATATACTTGTAAATATGTTGTTTCAATTTTTCCATTGTTTTGTTTTGTTTTAAAATGCTGGCATATCCTAACTTTTTTAGTATTTTTTTTCCAATAATGAAATATAGATACAGCTAAATGTAAAATAAACTTAGACACATACACAGTTTTAATGTTCTGGCGATTGACAAACAAACAGGATGCTTAATGGAGCATGGAAAAGTAAAAAGTGCTTTTTCAAGTATTGCAACATGTTACCTTTTTCTTTCAAAAAATCACACACCACACCATGGTATAGATCTTATGTTCCAAGTTAGTGGTGGAATAAACAAGCAGTGACAGAAAACCATGGTAGATGAAACTGTGCCCTTTAGCACACTGGGAATATATTGCTACCTTTGAGATTTATCAGCCATCTCATTCCACCTCAAATTTTACATTAAAGTATTTTTATTGTTAATAACCTTAGCTTGTACCTGTTTAAGAAAACCATGATGCAGGAAGGTACTTCACAGTGGAAAGAACCAGCTTGAAGAAACATGAGTCTCATCTCTTAATAGTAGTAATCTAAATTTGGTTGGGCAAAGACTCTATTTCTATTACACACCTATACAAAGTGATAGGTATGAAGCCCTCTCAATGACAGATGAGGCATAGCGTTTCACTTAAGTTTTTCTGCTTTTCTGAAAATTGCAAGAAAGTCATGCCTGATCAAAGCTAACAAAAAAAAATTATGAGAAATTTTTGAAAAAATTATTTGGTGGATTGAGAACTGGCTGACTGGCAGAGCTCAGAAGGTTATGATCAGTGGAGCAGAATCTAGTTGGAAGCCTGAAACCAACGGTGCTCCCCAGGGGTCAGTACTGGGTCTGGTCTTGTTTAACATCTTCATCCATGACCTGGATGTAGGGATAGAGTCCAACCTCAGCAATTTTGCTGATGATACAAATCTGGGAGGAGTGGCTGACACACCAGAAGGCTGTGCTGCCATTCAACGAGACCTGGACACACTGCAGAGTTGGGTGGAAAGGAACCTGATGAGGTCCAACAAGAGCAAGTGCAGAATCCTTCACCTGGGGAGGAACAACCGCGTCCACGAGTACAGGTTAGGGGCTGACCTGCTGGAAAGGAGCTCTGTGGAAAAGGACCTGGGTGTGCTGGTGGGCAGCAGGCTGGCCATGAGCCAGCACTGTGCCCTTGGGGCCAGGAAGGCCAACAGTGTCCTGGGGTGCATTAAAAAGAGTGTGGCCAGTAGGTCAAGAGAGGTTGTCCTCCCCTCATGTGCCCTGGTGAGGCCACATCCGGAGTCCTGTTCCAGTTCTGGGGTCCCCAGTTCAAGAGGGACAGGGAACTTCTGGAGAGTCCAACGAAGGGTCACAAAGATGATGAGGGGCCTGGAGCATCTCCTGTATGAGGAGAGGCTGAGAGAGCTGGGACTCTTCAGCCTGGAGAAGAGAAGACTGAGAGGGGATCTTATCAATGTCTATAAATACCTGAAGTGTTGCGGCAAAATGGATGGGGCCGGGCTCTTTTCAGTAGTACCCAGAGACAGGACAAGGGGCAATGGGCAAAAACTGGAACACAGGAAGTTCCATACCAACTTAAGGAAAAACTTCTTTACTGTGAAGGTGCCAGAGCACTGGGACAGGCTGCCCAGAGAGGTTGTGGAGTTTCCTTCTCTGGAGATGTTCAAAACCCACCTGGACACTTTCCTGTGTAACCTGCTGTAGGGAACCTGCTTTGGCAGGGGGATTGGACTAGATTATCTCCTGAGGTCCCTTCCAACCCCTGCCATTCTGTGATTCTGTGATTTTCTTAAAGAAGAGTATGCCAGAATAATAAATCCTACAGCAAATCACAACAAAAATTGAAACGCAATTATTCCTTTTTTCCTAGTTTTAGCAATATGATGCATTACACCTTTTCTGGTTGAGCTAGATACAGGAGCCTTCCTGCCATTTATTTCTATGAGAAAACCATCTGTGAAATTTTCTCAGGAGAAAAAAAAACCATAATCAAGCCAGATCTTCCTACCCACACTCCCAGAACAATTCTAGCTTCCTCTGAGTTCAGTAGAAGAGTGAAGTATTCCAATACAGGTCTATCTAGATGCGATTTTTCTTATAACTGTTTCTTATTTCTAAGAAAGAGTAATACATAGTGCACCCAAATTAAGCAAAAGGTCTTGGTGTTTCAAAAAAATGCTAGCTATGTGGACAGTCAACCAACTATAAGTATCAGCATCAAACTTGATAACCTATAAACTTACATTTAATTACCCCTCCAATCTATATTCTGATCCATAAGTCACTTTTTTTATTACCTGAAATGTGTCCTAAATGAAAAGATAACTCTGGAGGATTCTGAGGACTCTTTACCTACTGTCTCCCATCTTTAAAAAATCTGCATTTAAAAAGAAGTCTAGGTCAAATACAAAATTATAACTTTTTAAGTAATCTTCTTAGATGAGATTTATTGAAAAATCAATATTTGGATTGGCATAAAACTCTCAGATTTGTAAAACAGATCTTTATAAAGCATTTAAGCCACAGAGTGACACTAGATACATAGCTTTGTCAAGAATAATTAGTGTATGAAAACAGAGGCTAGTGTCTAATTTATATATAAAATGAAGTATTTTAAATATTTTAAAATACTTCATTTTCATGACTCATGCACAGGGCAGGCTCAACAAAAAGTACCTCTTATAATAGAATTATTAAGATTTAACCTAGAAGATTAATAATTGGCTCTGAAAAGAATCCAAGAAAACAACATACCCTAAGAACCCTGCTGAAACACTTATTCACAGGGGAAAAATTAATCCAATAGTTGCAGAATGGTATCAGAGACTTTGTTACTGAGATCAGCCCTACACTTTTAATGGGTATTATTAACAACTTGTAATTTTAGGTTATTTAATAACTTGTAAAAACACTAAGATTGCTCAGAAAGTTATTAAACAGACAAAGGTTTGATCTCCATCAATAACCATCCTTTTACAGAGGACATTATCACCAGTCATAAGCATATTGTGGCTCTGACAAGTGTAAGCCTCGGTTCTCCCATCACACACAGCTGACTGCATTGAATACTGGGCTGTGGGGTGTTTGGGGGTTTTTTCCTTGCCACAGCATAGTGGCTAAAGACTTTAGAGAAACCCTGAGAAGACAGCAGCTCAGAGTCAATATGCTATTCCTCCGGTACAGGAGGGAGATCACTTGTAGGTAGAAAGGCTGACGGTACTCAGTCTACTGTTTAACATCATGAGTTGTTTAACACAGCATCTTTTGTTTCTTATTCCTAAAAAGAAAAATGTTTATTCTCAGGAATTTGTTTTGACATTTGAAAAGCTTGCAAACAATCAGCTTACTAATTTGGAGGGATAGCTAAAATACAATAATTTTCAAATTTGCAACCTGGAGCTGGGCACATATACATTAATAAATGGCTTGACTTTGACAGATATTTAGTAAGCTCTGCTCTCTTTGACTTCTGTCCATATTTTCTAAAATTAGAAATTGATTGTTACACTGGTTCCAAAAATCAATTTCTTGTGTCAGCAAGTGATGATTTATTGTAGTTTATTACAAACCCCCCCCCCCAAAACAAACCAAAAAAACCCAAACAACCCACAACCCTGAATTGTTTATGAAGTAAAGGTACAGTAGAATTTTGTGGGGCAGGGGAAGGTAGGGAATCTGGATTATTTTAAATTCCCAGGTTTTAACCAAGATTTTTCATTCAAACATTGATTTCATTAGATCATGTTTCAGATAAGAAAGAAATTGCAGTGAAAGGAAAAAGTGAGAGAACCCTGTCCCACACATCAGGGGAAGAAGAAGCTAATAATTCCAAAACAAAAAGTTTCTTAAATGGATATTAATGAACGTAAAATATAGACTGTAGGCAAACACAGGAAAACCAAAGTAATTCTTTCTGTCTCAGTATATGGCCCTGTATTTAGCAGTGCCAGATATGACCACATGTATCCAAGGCTGAGGATAAGGAATGACTGGCCCTTTCAATGGTAACACATATTTCTATCAATCACCTTAAAGAGAAAGAATTAAATGGCAAAGACCTGAACATTGATTTGAACCCCGTAAGCAATTGTTAAGAGAAAAATAAGGCGGAAGGCAAAGTGAAACACTAATATTGGATGATGTTTAATCATTTTATGGTTACAAACCAAAACTCATTCAAAGAATCTCAGTGTGAAGTCTTGATTCTGCACCAAAAAAAAAAAACAAAAAAAAACAAAAAAAACAAAACAACTGAAGCAATTACCTCACAATACCTCTTTGAAAATTCAAAGACACTTAAGTAGGTAATTTGAGAACTCTGACACAGGTTTTATTGTTGCCATTAAAAATGAAAGAGCTATTTAAATTGTCAAAAAATACTTTTGATAGAATAAAAAAAAACAAGTATGCAGTGTATTTTGCATCTACAATTATATCAGTTTGTCATATGCCTTTTAAGAAAATTTCTCTCAACAGAGGTCTATGAGAGACAGCAACTATTTTTGTGATGTTTCTGCAAAGTGATCAAAGTGATTTTTTAACACCGGCACAATTTTCCAACTACCCATATTTGCTACTTGTTGTTGGAATCTAACAGGATTTTAGAACACTTCTGGAGCATCCTTATCCCATCTAACTCCTTTCACAACCTAATCAAGCTTTGCCTTAAACGTACCTTGAGTTTTTGGCTTTCTACTGTATTCTCTATCTTTCAACCCCTTCAAATTAGAACTCTATTCAGTACTCAGTCAAAACAGATTCATGTCTACTAGAGAGCAAAAGACCATTTGCAATGGAAGATTTTAATTACCCTTATATTCCTTGTAGCAATGTACTCTTTTATTTCATTTCCAGATCCATAAAATTATTTGATATTTACTGTGATCAATGATGTTAAATTACTTTGGCTGGATTCTTTGTTTCTGCCTGACTGTGATGAGAACACAAGCCCTTGTTTATCAAAAGGTTAGTTCAGAAAATCTGCACATGATTCTCTTTTTAATAAGATGTGAATGTCAAGGTCAAGTAGCTAAATCATGACACAGTAGAAATGAAGTCTAATAACACTGAAACAGGTGCTTGACGTGTTGCAACGTTAAAGATATCATTAGTACTAGAGAAAGAGGAGAAGAGCAGTCACATGGTGATACCAGTGATATCAGTGATACAGCACTGATACCAGTAATATGTTAGTGAGAATAATAGCTGCTGATGTCTCAGTGAAATTAGCTACAGCAGAGCTGGATTATGAGGCACTGAAATAGTACTAAGAGAACTCAGAACTGAACTATTAATAACATATAGAGCTAAAAAGCCCTATTGGATATTAAAAACCTGCTGCTTCTCACCAATGAGAATGTAATTCAATAGAAACTTTCTAATATTTATAGTCACAGTCTAACAAAGAAGTAGAGTATATGAGAGAAAAATAATTTTCTCGAGAATCCACTACCCTTAAAAAATTAAAGATAGAAAACACTTTATTAGGTTCCAGTAACAGTCATCATGTTTTGAATCTTGTATGTATTAGTATTGGTGCTCCATAATGCTTACAGCAAGATATGCAGCAAGAACAATATAGAAAAAATGTAGCAGAGGTATCAATTTTGTCTTATGAAGAAAAGATACAAGTATTTAATAGGAAATAGAAATAATTGACAATAAAAGCAATGCAAATAACTGTGAAAAGTGAAATAAAATGCAAATAAGCAACAAAGGTACCAAACTTTACCAAGGAAATAAAAAAGGTGAAAGCACTCTTAAATATGACATAAATTGGATGCTTGCAAAGTTATCTGGAAGTTGTTGAACAAACATCTTTTAAAACATCAATCTATCCTCTGCCTGTAGTGAGGAAGAGCAAAAACTTTGTAAGGTATTGCCAAATACACAAGTGAAATCAAAATAGAAACTACTCATCTAATTGAATGAGAAAGAAAAAAACCCTCAGTATGCCTTTCACTGTATTTTAGATATTACACTACCACTCTTGACAGGACATGCACAAAGGAACCAAAGTATATAAAATTTCACCCAAACAAGGCATGAATAATGTAAGAGAAGATTAGGCTGTCAGGGAAGGATATCCAAGTTGGTATTATCTGCTTTGCATGTTAGCAAAAAAGCCTACTATATTTCTTTCAGTTACTTAGTTTATTAGAAAACATTAGAAATTGGAAATTTTTTAAAAAATATTTATTTTTTCTGAACATATAGTACAATACACAATATCTTCAGCAGAAATAACAGAATTATAAGATCTGTGACTAATAGATATTAAGCACATAGTATACATTATATTTAATAGATTATTATATTGAGACTATTTTATAGAGATATTTCATAAACAGATCAGGTTGGAAATACTTAAATTGCATAGCACACTGAAACTGAAAGCTATATTCAATGGTAGAAAGTTATATTCAATTGTAGAAAGCAGTTGTGTTCAATTGTGTGCTAGTTTTTTGATCCAAATGAGATATGAGTCCTCCGTATTAAAAGATTATAATATAATCTAACAAGGAAAAAAGAAAAGGAGTTTGCAAGTAACACTGCTGAAGTAACTAGATTTTTGATTCAGCTATCTAATTTTAAAAAATTAAAAATCTATTTGAATTATTCATAAACTATTTTTAATCTTTTTCTCACTGAGATGAAAAACCTATTGAGATATGAAGCTGCTGCTAGGGGCATCATAATTTATTAAACAGCTCAGCCATGAGACAGTAGGATCTGTATTTAATTGCTTTTGCTGTTTGCAGATTGCCCTATTCACCTTGATACAGAAAAGCTACTAAGAGAGCATTCTATATGAAATATAACAGCCCAAAGAAAAGGTTGAAAATAAAGACACATAAGATTACTACGTGGCCTAGCATTTACAGCATTCTAAGGACCATGGAATGGGAGAAAACTTAAATATAAGTCTCTGCAACCTTGGTGATATTTTTGGAAGATGAGGATGCCATCAAAACCAGAAACTCTCATTTGAGCTTGGCAGACTGTTCCAGCAGAGAACTACTTCCTTCTGTGCACAGGGCATGTTGAAACTATTCATGCAATTTAAGCCAAAATTGTTACTGATACTGACTGAAGCCACATTTTCAAAAAATGCATTGTTTACTAAAATGAGGTTAGATAACTTGGTACAAAAGTTTTGCACTGGTATGAATCTATTTTCGAAGGTTTAAACGACTTTTTGAACCATGTCCTTGAATCTATTATTGGATTAATAATCTATTTTGTTGATGGTTGCATCAATCTTCCCTTGTTTTAGTAACTTTAAGAAAAGTAGCTGATCACTAGCAATTTATTTTCGGACAGGTAAATGATGAATATATTATTTTAAAAGGACAACATTAATAGTGAAAATACAAAAAAGAACGCAAATGTGTATCATACACCAGAGGAAGTTTAGGTTGGACATTAGGAAAAGGTTCTTCACCCAGAGAGTGGTGGAGCCCTGGAACAGGGTGCCATGGAGGTAGTCAGGACACCAAGCCTGACAATATTCAAGAAGAATTTGGAAAACGCCCTCAGACACACAGTCTGAATCTTGTGACTGTCCTGTGCTAGAGAAAGAGTCAGACTTGATGATCCTTGTGGGTCCCTTCCAACTCACAACATTCTATGATTTACATATTTTTACTAATTATATTACAGATACGATACAGGAACTATTTGAAATATACCAGTTGCATCACTAAAGCCATTCCACCAGATCCCTGTTACTCCTAAAGTTTAGTTCTCAGACATGAGAGGTGTTACTACTTAGTCATTGCAGACAAATACAGCAGACTCCAGAGATTATAATTTGGAGTTATCTTTCAGAAATACATCCTAAAATTATTTAAACTCCTAGATTGAGGAAACAACAACAATTAAAAAAAAGTAGTTAAATTAATTCATTCACCAGAAATAAACTTAAAGTAGAAGGGACATTCTGGGTGACACAGTCTAGTTGCCCTGCTGTCACAGGCTCCACATCACACAACCTTTTTCACAGCTATTTTTAACATACAATTACTTCCACGCTTTTCTCCGATATGCTATTGGAAGGTTGTTCCAGAGCCTCCCTTGTCTGACAGAGTTTAGCAGTTCCCTAATTTCCAGCATGAAGGTCCGAGTGGCCAATTAAATCCCATTGATTTGTTCTATTTTGCCAACACAGCTCTAACAGACAAGTATTAGAAAATCCAATGGAACTGTAGCTAAATCTGCCTAGCAGATGTTGGTTTAATTTGCCCTTAAAACCCTGCAGCAATACAGGATCCACAAGCGTGACTTTTCTCTTACCATCCGAAGTACGTCTTTATCAAGAGTAAGTTTTCTAAAATTTGGGGATTTTTAACAAGAATCCTCTCAAACTCTGCAGCCAACTATCCCCCATCACTGCAGGTACGTATAGAATACAAAAATTCTCTGACATTCACCATTTTTTTCACAGTGCATAAGGAATTCTGATGTTCAGTAGTTGAAAACCTCTGTATAGTAACAAAATATATTGCTGAACACATTGTATTCCCTACATGATTTGTTTCATTTATTTCCTTGTCCTGACTTCTAGGGTAAACAAAAAGAGTTCAATGAAATCAGGTATTTTTCTCCTGAAAATGAAACTGTGTTGATTCATAAAAGTTTCACATAAAAATCCTCAATTTTAGCTTCCTAACAGTCAAGGCCGTAAGGTGAAGTCCCCAGCAACTGGAAAAGAAGAAATATTTCAGCTAATTTTTAAAAAGGGTCAAAAGGAGGGCCCTGGGAACTACCAACCAGTCAGGATCACCTCTGTGCCTGGGAAGATCATGGAAGAAACGCTCCTAGAAGCCATGCTAAGGCACATGGAGGACAGAGAGGTGATTCGAGATACTAAGCATGGCTTCAGGAAGGGTAAGCTCACCTGACCAACAAAGTGGCATTCTATGACGGAGTGACTATATCAGTGGACAAGTGAATTGCTATGGATGTCATCTATCTGGATTTCTGTAAGGCCTTTGACATGGTCCCCCACAACATCCTTCAGACGGGTGGACTACTCAACGGATAAGGAATTGGTTGCATGGTCACATCCAGAGGGTAGTGATCAACAGCTCAACATCTAGAGATCAATGACAAGTGGTGTCCCTCACAGGGATCGTACTGGAACCAGTACTGTTTAATATCTTCATCAATGATATAGAAAGTGGGATTGAGTGCACTCTCAGGAAGTTTCCAGACGACACCAAGCTCAGTGGTGTGGTTGACACATCTGAGGGGTGGGATGCCTTCCAGAGGACCTGGACAAGCTCAAGAAGTGGGCCCATGTGAACCTCATGAAGTTCAAAAAGGCCATGTGCAAGATCCTGCACCTGGATTGGGGCAATCCCTGGTATCAATACAGGCTGGCAGATGAAGGGATTGAGACCAGCCCTGCAGAGATGGATTTGGGGGTGCTGGGGGATGAAAAGCTGGGCATGAGCCAGCAATGTGGGCTTGCAGCCCAAAAGGCCAACCACACCCTGGGCTGCATCAAAAGAAGCATGGCCAGCAGGTTAAGGGAGGTGATTCTGCCCATCTATTCTGCTCTGCTAAGACTCCACCTAGAGTACTGTGTCTGGCTCTGGAGTCCTTAGCCCAAGGAAGACATGGACCTGTTAGAACGGGTCCAGAGGAGGACCACAAAAATAATCAGAGGGCTGGAGCACCTCTCCTATGAGGACAGAGTTGGGGTCGTTCAGCCTGGAGAAGAGAAGGCTCTGGGTAGAACTTATTGTGGCCTTTCAATACTTAAAGGGGACTTATAAAAAAGATGAAGACAGACTTCCTTTGCCTTCTCCTACTCCATGGTGTTGAACTGGGTGTCTGAGGTTCTCTGTCTTCCCCTCCCTCCTCCTTCCTCCTGGCAACGAAGCTCTCTCTTTGTTTAGGCCAATGGTCATCTTTGGTTCAGGACAATAGCCTCTTCTCCAGGTTCTCTCCACCTTCTTCTCAAGACAGTCCTTCCCCTCACAAATATGGATTCACAGAGGGGTTTCTCTAGTGCTCATTGGCTCAGCATCAGCTGGGGTGGTACGCCTTGGAGCCAGGGAAGCTTTTGCAAAGCTTCTCACAAGGTGGCCACTTCCCCTACGACCAAAACCAGGCCCTCACACACACACAAATGCACAAACCCAACACACAGACTTCACTGGCTTCATTTCCACAGTAGACTCCAATTGCAATACTAAGTTGTCACATGAAAAATGTGAAGCTTAGCCACTTCCCTGTCCAGTGACCAACCTGCACATAATCAGTTTGAGGGTATAGGAAGCAAGAAGCACTGAGCTGATGGCAAGTTCTGCAACGGCTTTGCCTGGTTACTTGCTATCAGGAGCTGCATTGCCAGGACACAGAAGTCCTTCCCTCCAGGACAGCACAAGTCCTTCCCTCCAGGACAGCACAAACTGAAGGTACTTTTTAACCAACACTGTTTGTTCAAAGAATTTAAGTTTTAAAACTTCTATCCTCTAAATTTTGGTTGAAATCAGACAACACATTCCAAAGCTATAAAAGGGGTAACAGATATGTATGATCACGTAGGCCTCATTTCTTTAATGAACCAGGAATAAAAAAAAAATCTCATATATAAATGTATATTCAAGTAAGAGTTCCAAAGTACATCTTCCTGCCCAGAATTCTGTATCTGTTCCCTTCATTAATGCCCTGTAAAATATCTGTGGATATATGAAAAGTAAGTGGCATTTCAGGAGAAGAAAGCACTGAACCTAACCTCACAGTCGTAAGTTTTCTTACATATTTTACAGTATCCAAGTATCAAAATCTTTATTAAAAGTACTGCATATGGATATGAGCAGTCCTTTTTTTAGGGGGATGGGAGATGGCAGAAATGAAACATTTCAGAAAAGGATGCAAAGAGAAAAATAGAAAATCTTGCCATTAGAACACATATTCGTTTTCCTTTGTGATTTCTTCTTTCAATAGAGATGCCATTACCTATCTGATCAGATCTTTTCTAAATACAGGTTCTAAAGGTAGATCTTGATAAATTGTCATGTATTCTGTTTCAGGAAGCAGACTCACTTTGCCTCTCAGTATTTTTTTTTTATATACTGTATAATGAATGAAACAATGGCCTTAGTATCCGATATTATTGTAGGATTGCATGAACTGGTGGTTCAAAAATGTACATTATGGAAAAAACTCTTAAAACTTTTTTTCATGTTCACTTTGGAGAGGATAAGCAATGCTCTAAATCATCATCTCTAAAATTCTTTTTCTAATTCATGGAACAAGCAAGTGAGCCTCTAGCTGTTACAATCCCTATGTTATTATGATTTAATCTCTGATTTCTGCTTGGTTGCCATAAATAGCCATATATTAGCACAGCTGCAGCTCAGCATGCATATCTCTTTGTGACTGTGGTATTCCCAGTGGCAGTTACTTCACCACAAACCACATCCACTTGCAAAATGCAATCCTATAGAAAGAAATATGATTAGGCTGTGAGGCTTACACAGCACATAAAGATTCCACTCTTGCTAAAGACACTGTATGGTGTATAGTTCACCAACATATGCTGCAATAATTTAAGCATCACAGCATTTACAACTTGAAAATGTTTGTTATACAGATGACCAACATAGCACCTTAACTGTCTTTTTATCCAGTTATAACTCCCTAACAAATAAAGATGGTCTAATAGCCAAACTAATCCCCTCATTAATATCTGCCTAATTTTGGAAATGGTAATTTCAGTATTTATGTGTTGGACATTCCAAATAGTGTTGGATTAGAAAGGGAAAAAACCCAGCAGTCTTTAGCTACTCTCCTTCTCTGGGAAATTCCTATGACTATTATACTTTCGTGGGACAGGTCAGACTGGTACAGATATTCCAGGAGGAAGAGACCACTTTCTATGGCAATTATTAAAACAGCTTGGAAATTCTCTGGGGGAACTGCACATTTACTGCTGTATTTTTACCCTGAAGAGCATCCCAAGGACACTTAAGATCAAGATCTCAAATAGCAACAGAGAAATAAAAGGTATTCGTTCATTGGTAACCTTCACCAGATCTTTATTTGAAGACCTCTGTGGTGAAGTGCAGTCAAGACTCTCTCATAGCATCACAGAATCATAGAATGGTTTGGGTTGGAAGGGACCTTAAAGATCATCTAGTTCAACCCCCCCTGGCATGAACAGGGACACCTTCCACTAGACCAGGTTGCTCAAAGCCTCATCCAGCCTGGCCTTGAACACTTCCAGGGCAGGGGCATCCACAACATCCTTGGGCAACCTGACCACCCTCACAGAGAAGAATTTCTTCCTAATATCTAATCTAAACCTACCCTCTTCCAGTTTAAAGCCATTTCCTCTTGTTCTATCACTACCTGCCTTTCTAGAAAGTCCCTCCCCAGCTTTCTTGTAGCCCCTCCAGGTACCAGAAGGCCGCTATAAGGTTTCCCCGGAGCCTTCTCTTCTGGAGGCTGAACAGCCCCAACTCTCTCAGCCCATCCCCATAGGAGCGGTGCTCCAGCCCTTGGATCATCCTCGTGGCCTCCTATGGACTCAGTCTAACTGGTCCAGGTCTCACTTGTGCTGGAGGCCCCAGAACGAGACACAGAACTCTAGGTGGGGCCTTACAAGAGTGGAGTACAGGTGGAGAATCACCTCCCTCGACCTGCTGGCCACACTTCTCTTGATGCAGCCCAGGATACGGTTATTTGCCTTCTGGGCTGCAAGCGCACATTGCATGGCTCATGTTGAGCTTCTCACCTACCACCACTCCCAAGTCCTTCTCTTCAGAGCTGGTCTCAATCCACTCATTGTCCAGCCTGTATTTATGTTTGGGATTGCCCCGACCCAGGTGCAGGACCTTCCATTTGGCCTTGTTGAACTTCATGAGGTTAGCACAGGCCCACCTCTCAAGCCTGTCAAGCTCCCTCTGGATGGCATCCCGTCTCTCCAGCGTGTCAACCACACCACTCAGCTTGGTGTCATCAGCAAACTTGCTGAGGGTGCACTCAATCCCCCTGTCCATGTCACTGACAAAGATGTTGAACAGCACTGGTCCCAATACTGAATCTTGAGGGACACCACTCATCACCAGTTTCCACTCAGACTTTGAGCTGTTGACCACAACTCTTTGAGTGTGATCATCCAGCCAGTTCCTTATCCACCGAGTGGTCCATCCATCAAACCCACATGTTTCCAATTTAGAGACAAGGATGCCATGTGGGACAGTGTCAAACGTTTTGCACAAGTCCAGGTAGATGACATCAGTTGCTTTGGCCTTGTCCACCAATGTTGTAACCCCATCATAAAAGGCCACCAGATTGGTCAGGCACGATTTGCCCTTGGTGAAGCCATGTTGGTTGTCACCAATCACCTTCTCATTCTCCATGTGCCTTAGCATAGTTTCTAGGAGTATCTGCTCCGTGATCTTGCCTGGCACTGAGGTGAGACTGACCAGCCCATAGTTGCCCGGGTCTTCCTTGTTAACCTTTTTAAAAATGGGGGTTATGTTCCCCCACAGCCTCTTACAACATTGGAGACAACCAGAAAAAAATGTGGAAGGTCTGAACATAAATTTAAAAAAAAATGGATGTAGAGTTGGGTGTCCCTTGGCCTGTACATGAAGATATGTTTTTCTGCATGACACTACTCTAGCATTCAAGGAATTTATCTCCCACTTTTCTCTCAGATGTAAATTTCTCCATACCTCAAGACTCTTAAGTACAAGATAGGGAAAATGATTATTTTTATTTCACCATGTCTATTTGGTTTCTGAGTCTATTTGGTTTCTGACCTGTTTAGAAACTAGCTATTCTATCATTGTTTTTGTTGCCTATTACCACAGTTTCTTTGCTTTATTTGGAGACTGGTAGAAGGTAAAATTCTGCAAAGACTACATGACAGGATGCCAGATGAACAAAAAGTGTCACATACTAGGACATACACAGTAGCCAAATATAGTGCAAGGAAATGAAATGTTGTGTCTAATTTGGAACATTTGTAAAGGTTCAGACCCACTATTTACAAAATAAAATACTGAGGAAAGGTAAAACATGGGAGGTCAATAGCAGTTTTAGGACATCATTGTTAGGGCAGTTACCTCATGAGATCTGCTGCGTGAAATGATACTTCATAATGGGCAGGAAATATTGGAGTGACAGATTTCAAGAAGGTTGCTGGGAACTTTCAGATCCTCCATGATCTGAAAAACCTCTATCTGAGTTAAAAGAATTAAATAAAGTATCTGAAGCTGAAAGGCTAAATACCATACCAGTATTCTGCTGCCAGAGGATGGTATGACATGTACATTGTTATTTCACAATATACTAAATCCAACCTATTAAAATTGCGAGGTTTTTGTCCTTAATATGTACATTTCAGTTTAGCTGAAAATTGATTTCCATACATTTCTGGATGTATCTAGATACTGAATGTGACACAATATTTGTTTGATAACTAAAATCTACTCGCTTCCCTGAAGGTATTACTTGCCGATGGAGAATACAGCTGGATGCGAAAGGGAACAAAACCAACTTTGGAACATTTCTTCCCTAGTATCCAGACATACATATCACTGGGGTATATAAGCCTTTGTGCTTGATGCTTCTACTGTGACCAGAAAGGCTACGTCACCTTGAAGGTCTTTTCCACTTCTGAATCTGCAAGGTATATTGCAAATGAGCTGTATTTTTTTCCACTTTAAAGGAAGTTAAACTCTGAAAACTTTAAATTGCTGTGAACAACAGAGGCTATATTAACATCACCAGAAAACAAATCACACTTAAAAAAATGATGCTTTAAGAACTCATTCTTCAAAACCCCTTTCCAATAAATTAGTAAAAAAAAAAATAAATCCAGTAATGACATGGAATAAGATGGGAAAGCAGTATAAAATGTTATGAGACAACAACATTTTTTTCTTAAAATGTTCTAAAGATCATGTGAGTGTTCAACTAGGCATAGAAATGACCATAGAATTTCATCAAATAACTGTTGTGTCAAGCCCAACAATTTATGAAGAACACAAAAACTATCTGTTAGGGTTACATCTGTATGATAAAAATAGGTAATTGATTAAATCCTTAGCTACTGATAACATTAAAAATTAGTTTGCATTTCTGATCAAATATCAAAGACCATTTGTTAGTAGCTGAAATTAAGAAATTAATTAAGCGCTATAGAAAAATCATGAAATCAGGAGCTACACTTCATTGCAGATGGAAAGAGTTAAAGTCATCTCCTCCTCTCATCAAGAATTATCTGTTTTCCTGAAGGGGATAAGCCGTCATATGTCTTATCAAAGTAACCCAATTAAAATGAGACAATACGAAATACTACAGTCTAAACCAGCTGTTTCAGACTATTGAAAATATGAAACTATTTCTTCTACATTAGAAAAAAAAGTTAAACCTTCCACATGTTTCGGAAAATCACTGAATAAAGTCATTCTGTAAAACTAAAAACTGTGGTATAAGTAGACTAGAGATCCTCCTTTTGAGTGATTAATCAAGCTAACTAAAACTTCCCTTCAGATAACTGAATTTGAGACTCAGGTACACTCAGTTTCACTATAGCTTTATAGTGGTTGAATATCTTTAATATTCAGGCAATTGTTTTAATCAGTTCTCAACAGAAAGAGGGTTACAGCCTAACCAAGGCAAAATACTAATTTTCATACCATTGTTCCATGCTCATCTTTAAAACAAGTAATAAATTCTCAAGGAAATCTAGGAATATCAACTTTGCCAGCTTTAAAAGTAGATGAATAAGCTGTTAATTTTTTAATTAATTCTTCTGGTTTTTTTTTTACATGCTTTATAATATAAATAGATCAGACACTTAAAAATAGATTTTTTGAGTTTCCTATGCAAAATTGTTTATTCCTTTTTCAGATGCTGTGCTTGGTTCTATCCACTCCTTTGAAAATTTTTTTTTTGTGCACTCCATTTTGTTAATTCCATGGAATGAAGCATAAAAATTGCCATTGAGCATCGTGTAGAAGTGAAACCTATTTCTATTTTAATTAGATGAATTTAAATTATTTTAGTTGATTAACCTTCTTCAGTTTTCTAATGGCCAGCTTTTAACATTTTCAGTGGTTCTTCTCTCCCCACCCTCTACTCTTCTCTTCTCCTTGCCCACAAATACTACATTGAAAATATCAAACAAAATAGTAAATATTCATGTACAGACCCAGACAATTCTTTGGTTGTCTCCAAATGCCAAATACATGGATTTCAAGTAAACCTGCTAATTTACTATAATATTTAACACTATGATTTCTTTTTCCAGTAGGAGACAAATTCCCATATTCAATTAAGCCCATCTGTGAACGAAAGACTATACCCACTTAAGTCAGGTCAGAATGTTTAGAAACAATGTAAGCACCCATAAATCTACTTATAAAATATTTTATAAATGAAACAGTATAAATAATAAGTAATATTTAATCGATATGTTTAATGTAATAATAATTACAATGTTTTTCCTTCACTATAAAACTGTTATTTAAGAGGAAGAGGTGTAAGGTAACTTTTGCTGAGTCAAAGTGCAGCTATAGATTAACTCTTCCCAAAGAAGAGAAAGGGGCTCTTTGTAAGCAGGTAAGAATTAAGAGATTCTAAAGGAACCGCATGAACACTCAATAAGTGCTTAATGAGTAAAAGAAGATTCAGTTTAGTTTCCATTATTGTGACATGAATTTCCAAGAACGTATAGACTAGGATTATATCCAGAGACAGTAAGACTTTCTGCAAGTTGATAGGGCCCTTCAAGAAAGAACTTGACTCTAACTTGGCCTGCAAATGACTGGTTAAAAAGATGTACTCTACTTCTAATGAGACACAGTGTTTCAAAGTGTTTGCAGTTCGAATTAACAAAATAGTCAGTGCAGGCAAAGGATAAAGGTATGAAATAACAACTGCATTTACAGATCATATACTGAGGACAGAAGAGCAAAAGACCGGCTTTGGCAAAAGTCCGCATTTCAAAGATACAAAAGTTTAGTTTCAATCAGTTGCAGTAATATAAAGACAAGTATGTTAGTGATCTGAAAATGCAGGTTAAATGATCTCATTATTCTGGAACAACAGATTAAAGTCCCAACAGGATACTCATCTGTCTAAGACACCCAGAGTGAGCAATGGCAGTTTACATTAGCTTATATGGTTAAATCACTTTGCCTGCATAGAAATTTTGCATGCAAAAGTGCCCTAAGTATTGTGTGGAAGACTATAGAGCACTTCAGTAGTGAGGGATGTAATTTACATATGCAGATACATGTCTAACCTGCCCATCAGGGGTGTTGTGAGGTTCAGCTGACTAGTGTATCTGGACAACTCTCGGCTTTTCACATGGAAAAACAGAAAGTTAAAGCACTGCTAATGTAAATTATAAACAAATAAACCCTTGTCCTATTTGCAAATATGTTCATCTCTTCACTGATATCCACCCTGCTAAATGATGGTTAGGTGTCACTGGTCTGGTAAGGTGTTAAAAATACAAAGGAAAAGGCAAGAGACACCTTCAGATTGAACTCTTTGTTTCATTCACTACCTTACTACACTCATCCTAACCTGAGCAACAAACTTCAGCGATACCTGAAGGAAAGTAACACCTGTCACTGAGCATAACAAAAAAGGGAATAAGGTGACCTTTCTTAGCAGTACTTTGAAAATCTACTGGCCACAAAGGATTAAACAAAATTTTTTAGTATTAAAAAAATGTCTTCTGAGTTTAAGAAATCATTATTCTTTTTCCCCAAAACTAGTTAAATATTGCTTTGAAAAGCAGTTCAGAAATGAGTTTTTTTCCTTCCCCCACTATAAAATACTTAACATTTTCTAGAACAAGAAAATGAGTAACTATCTGCATTAAACACTTCATCCTAGTTTGGGTTAGAAGAGTTATGGCATGAGGAGAGCATAGCACTGGTTATACAGTTCCCCATGACACCTTTGTGAGCTGAGGTAACTCATCCTATCCTAAGAATATAACAAAAAGTTTATTCTGTGCATTAGCACTGAGATCTTAATTTTCCATTAGTTTTTTTCACATATTGTTCTCTTCTCACAAAATGGAAGAAACTGCATAACAAGGGAGAACCAAACCATTTTTGTCTGGCTGAAAACAATGTGGCATTCTCGAAAATGTATGAGTAAACAATTTAGTATCATTATTACAGAATATGGGTAAAAACAGAAGACAGAAGGTTATTATCAATTACATTCATTCAGGGATTTACTAAGGTGCTTTTCAAAAAGCTGGTGATCAATTTACCATGCATCTGCATCATTTTGCATTAGATTAAGTATATAGAACAATAATAATCAAATCAAGGAAATACAGTGGGATTAAAAATGAACAAATAAAGAATTTTCCTTTTTCTTTATTCACTGCCTTGGTTCCTTTTAATTAAATTTTATTCAATCTTAATACGCCAGAAGTTAGCAGAAAAGGATGGACAGTCATAGGTTACATTTTTTATTCTGAAAATACAGTGTATTCACCTGTGGTTTACCGTAAAATCTTTACCAGTTTAAAGACAGATATTCTTGAACACAGGTTTTTTCACTTCTATTTTTCCTATGGTCAAGCTAAGAGGCATGTGCAATATTTGTTTACACAATTAGGCTAGCCAAATTGAATATCATGTTTATTCTTTATTTGGTTTGGCATCAAAGAGGCAGATAAAATGTAATGGAAAGGAAAGCTAGGTTACATAATTCAGCAGTAAATGTTTCTAAAATTGTTTCCAGTGTGAATGGCAGTAAGCTGCATATTGTTATTACATAATTTATGTTGTATAGTGTGTAATGTGGTAATTAGTTATAAAATCCTACTCCGACTTCCGCTACCATAACTCACAAATGTTTCTCACTATTGCCGGGACTACCTTTATCCTCACCCAGGACATCACTTGCCCCAGCCACTGCACCCCTTTAATTGGATATATTTTGCATTTGCTTCTCTACAATCCAAACTGTTTGAAACAGCTTCAGACAAAATACCTCTTTTTTTGTCTACTCCAATTTCATTTTTATATGCCCTCTACAGTCCAATCAGATTATAGGTACCCTTATCTGTCTGATATAGTTGTGCTCCTGTTTGTACTTCCTGGGAAAATACATATTTTATAGTCACTCTTCACCAGTAGTCAGTTCCTACCTATTACTAACATTACCAGGAGGGTTCAGATACTGGAATTCTCACTACATTTCCAAAAGCTTATGAGTTCACATTCAAACCCTACTCTCGGGGCCACCACTTTTTGGCTATTCTTTCCCTAAACCCACACAGAGGACCAAACATGAAAAACACATCTACCCCTTTGACTGCTACACAACACTAAACCCCTGGACATTTGAAACAATAAATTATCTTTCAGAAGGGTTAATTTTTATCCCCCTGACTCTTCCTTCTCATATTCCATGTGAGACAAGCAGGAAATCGCACATGAAGGCACCGTGCACGTCTCTAAAGTACAGAAAATGCCTTAGAAAAGCAACTTCTCTAAGGTACAGGAAATTACTAGTCCTACTTCTGAAATACCTGGTTCTGTATGCATATAAAGGTGACAAATGTTATGCTGGATATGATGCTGACCACAAAACACCTTTGATGTGTTGCATCACATCATAGGAAAATTTATAAAAAATGATCAACTAATATTTGTATTAAACAAACACAAAACTAAATTGCGTCCCATGGAAGGTATCTTTCCCTTTATCTTCATTATCATCCTCTAATGGACATCTGAAAGTAGCACGAGGTTATATACATATAGAATATTCTTCTTTGTGCCAATCTGTATTCTCAGAAGAAAAGAATACAGGCAATGCATGGATTTGTAAAGGCTCAGAATTAAAAGAAAAGCTATGACTGACAACTTAAAACCCTGGCACCCATAACTGCTCCTTACAGACCCAGTGTAGCATGAACAAGCAAATTTGCCAGTTTTCTGAGAGTGGGGATGAACGACATTTCCATTCTAGATTAAGACCTGTGATTCAGTAAGCACAAACATAGGCATGGTGTAGTTTGCTTTGTTAAACTAGTAAACATATCATTATCTTAATGTACCTGCCCATCAAACACTCCTCTTCTGCCTGTATTTCCTAGACAGTGGGTTCCCATACCATGGCAGACAGCAAGGGGAAGGCAAGGAGCACAAAGGGACAGCAGGTAACAACTACCTTTTAGAGAAGATAAAATAAAAACAGCCCGTTTGTTTCAAATCCCTTTCAGCACGACTTCAGGGCTGGTGTTTGAAAATCCTGTAGTCAGGAGATGCACCCTGGGGGTTAAGACATGCTTAAAATCGTTTCTCAAAAAAAAATTCCTCTCTCTCTAAAAATTTTCCCTATTGAAAGCAGAAGTAGGCCAAATCCTTACAGACAATGGGAACAGTCTTCCTGTTAGGTGTGGACCGCAGCACCCTTTCCAACATACTTTGCTAAATAACCTGCCAAAAGATTAAATACATGCCAGATCACATTACTCATTTTTTTTTAGGTGATGCGGTTCGCAGTTGGCTCTAAGGGGATATGAAGTGGACTACACGGTGTTACGGAAAGGCAGAATGAGATGTAATTTAAGGAATAAAACAACCCAGCAGGCGGCTCCCCGGGTGACAGCGCCCACCGCCCGCCCATGGCCAGACCGGCGCCCTCAGCCCCGAAGCGGGCGACGCGCGGCCCCCGCCCCCCGCGCCTAGGGGCTGCGCTCGGCTCCCGCCATTGGCTGCGCGCGGAGCGGCCGGCGCCTCCGAGCGGTGACGGGGGTGTGACGGCAGCGAGCGCGCTGCCCGCCGCGCGGCGAGTTCTCGGCGGCCGCCCCGCCTTCCGGCACACGGCGGGGGGAGCGGCCCGGGGAGAGCGGGCACGGAGGCGCCTCCGTAACGCATCTCACCGCCAAAGCCCTCCCTCCCGCCAGTCCCCTCCACGCAGAGGCCAACCAACAGGCACCGGGGGCATCTCTGCCAGACGGGCTCCCTGGGGCCGACCCCTCAACTGGAATAGCGGCTTGTTTGTTTCAATTTAAATGAGCTTCCATAATATGTTTACTTCTAATGTTTTAAGGCTCAATACTTACCCGAAGAACAAAAGTTTTCCTGGAGGCACATTTTTGCCTTAGCTAATAACACTCATTAAGCACTAGTCAAGGCATTAATTCCAACATCAGGAGCAGGACAAGACGCAGCAACCACTGGTAGAATTTATAAGCAAGTTTACTGCATTATATTGCAAAGAAAGAAACAGCGAAAGATTTTTCAGTGAGCGAGACCTATAGATGCCTGTGGTTCAGAGAGGAAACAGATGTTTTAATGATGATAAAGGCATTGCAGTGCTATTTGATTGTCTTCCAAACAGGCACATTTGAGAACCTACTATACAAATGCATTTATTAAAGATTACTGAATTATCATATGAATATGCATTTTTCCATGCTTTTGGGTCAATTGAATGTATATAAATAAATAAATTCCAGGACAAACACAGTATCATAGGGAGAAAATATGTCTTAATCATTTCCTTCAAGTCAGGCTAAGGAAGAAAGGGGAAGAAGTGTTCTTTTGATATAGGAAGAAAACACATCTCCCTGTTCAAAAGACTTTTATCATGTAAGAAAACATGAGCATAACAATACAATTTTTATGACTTGCCTTTTCTGAAAGGCAAACGAGTGCCAAACTCATATTACTTCATCACTACTATCTCTGTAAGAATTTCATTTTCCTCATAGCCTGGCTAGTCCTCATTTGACATTAATGTAGGGAAAAACATACCATCTGGTAGTTGCCACAGTATTTTGCAAACAAGGATTTCAAGTTTAACACTCTGTAATGTGTATTGATTACTCACCATATCCATGAATGCCTCCTAAAGGGGAAATTGTTCACATGCATCATGTTCACAGATCTTCCAACATTAGTGTTTTCCTTGTCAGACAGATTTATCTGTTATGGTATTCATAGATGCATTCCAAAACAACTGCATTAGCAGTTAACAGCAGGGATTATTGCAAGAATTACTGTAATCCACAACAATAAAAATTCCCAGGATCTGAAGAAAGCCTTCTCACAGGGTTTTCTAGGTACATGTCCATCCATTTATGCATCACTTGCTACTTAAAAAAACATTAAACTAATCAGTATACAGAAAATGTTATGACAATGCCAACAGTTTGCCTTGATAAAAATAAAAGTGTTTTGACTGTGAATTAAAGCATCTTCATATGCAGCATTTTGGACAGTTGGAAGAGGTTAGTCAAAAGATAGTTTCTTGCCATCCATGCCAAATCAGTGGTTAGGGGAAGATGTGCAACTTCAGATTGCTTTGCCATGTTCAGAAATGAATATTGCTTTTTCTTCTTTCTTAGACACATATTCATCAGCGATCACTCTGATGCAGTTTTCCTTTCTCACAAGCCCAGGGAACAGGATGATGTCTAATAGCCATGGACAACAACCCCAAACTTCTTTCTGAATTTGATACTGTGGGTTTATTTCTTCAACTAAGAAAGAAGGAAGGAAGTATGCTTTTTACGCTCCATAGGACAGGACTACAGTTAGATATCATCGTGAGATACGATCGTATCATGATCAAATTCATTGTTGCTATCTAATCCCATAATAGGGCTGCCTGCTCCCTTTAAGTAAAATGACTAAGCTATCGACTCTTTCACTGCAGAACCTGGTTCTATTTTGATGTTATGCTGTACATTAAACCACTTCGTCCGTTGCAAAATGAAAGCAAAGGTTTAGGTCCCGTGTTACCTAAGCATTCTTTCTCTGCTGTCCTTTTCTCCCAGTTCAGCTCCCAGGTAGTAGTTGTCACTCCTGACGCTCCGATGAATATCCTCGGGAAGATTCTTCAGCCCCAGCTAAAGAGACGGCGCAGATTTTGAAGCCACGCAGGCAACAGGCTCTTGCTTCCTTTTCCCCCACACGAACTGCCCACCTACCCCGTGGGCTCCTTGTATCCTCGCCCCGCAGCAGCTCTGGGGGCGGGCGGACCGGCGGCAGCCGCGCTGCAGCACAGCGGGATGGGCTGGGCTCGGCTGGGCTGGGCCGGGCTGGGCCGAGCCGGGCCGGGCCGGGCTGGGCTGGGCTGGGCTGGGCTGGACCGGACCGGGCCGGGCCGGGATGCGGCGCGGTGCGGTGCGGACTCTGCCGGCGGAGGCTGCGCCGGCCTGACGGGGGCCCTCGAGGTGGGTTCTGCGGCCGCCGCACGTCCCGCCCCGCCCCGCCCCGCTTCGCCCACTGCCGGCGAAGGGGACGGAGGGGTCGACACTGCGCGGGGAGACAGCAGCGCCCAAGAGCCTGCCCGGGAGCAGCCGGCTGCTGCCGGGGCACTGGCAGCACAGGGGGGTTGCGGGGAAGTGCAAAGATCTGTGGGAGCAGAGACATGTAGGAAGCAGAGCTCGCTGTGTTGATGGCCTCTGAGGTGCAAAGGGTTTCTGGAGAAGCTTTCGCGCTTCAGCCTGCCCAGGCCGCCAGTCGGTGGCTTGCCGTTCTCTCTAAACGGTTTACGCCGCACTAAGACTTTTTAAACTTCAAACGACCCCTTGCCCTTTTGGACAGGAAATCCTGCAGCCTGGAAGCCAGCTGCAACTTGAATGACATTAAAACATGTGATAAGTCTGTGTATTTGATGAGGGTGTGGGTGGACTTGGGATATTGCACTGCACATTTTTATAGACCCTATTTCCTTAAGCTTGGTTCTTTTCCTGTCACAGCTCTATTCTACAATACCCCAAATTACCCCTAGTACAGTTGATGCCATTCTGGAGGAAGAATAAAATATTAAACTGTGACATCAAAATAATGTCACAATATGTTGACAGTGAAATAGTATCTGTTTCAATTCAGTAATAAAAAGGGAGACTGTGCTGCTGCATGCATTTATGTACTACTGTACTCTGAAGACATAAGCATTAAAATACAACAGATTCCAAGATTTAAAGGAGCTCTAGCATAATTTATGTCCTACTACTCTATGTAGAAGGTTGGGTTTTCCTTTTTCACTTAAATACAACTATGATAGAAAGCAGACACTGAGAGTTACAAATAGTGAGGGTGAAAATTAGCCTTTTCTCACTAAGAAGTTACAAAACAAAGAATATAATCATGTTCAATAAAGATAAAAATTCAGTATAACTTTTAAAGGGACTAGGTAAGCCATTATAACTGCTATGATATGTTCATGCTTTACGTAAAAGTACACACACACACCCCCCCTCCCAATTACTTTGGGAATTTATACTAGAGACATCAGAAAAGAATGCAAACAAAAGTTTGACAATTACAAGGTTGTCTGAATAATTTGAATATGAAAAAAAACATTGCATCTAACTAATCCAGTTGTCTATTGCTTTCTCAAAGCTAGATCCACTTATTATAAAATATTAACTACATCAAATGCTACGCAAATCTGCACCATCATTATTATTTTATATTGGACTTATCTAACTGCATACTTGCTCGATCATCCGTGGGCACTGACATTTTCAACACTAGACTTACTTAATGCCTTGTACTATCTTCAGAAAGAGCTTCTCAGCACTGACCTGGCACCTAACACATCTGAAATGCACAAAAAAGTCTCTTATGCATCTATGTGCCAATTTATTTGTTTTTCTCTAGTATTAAGTTCAGCACAAAGCATAGTACCCATTGACTCAAGTTATTTCATTCAGAAGCAGAGTTGCATGAGGGTGGGCGTATATAGGGTAACTAAATAGCATTACTAATCAGTTAAAGAACTCACCAACAAAGTAGAATACAACATATTTGGACTTGCAGATCAGGGACACATTAAAACCAGAGACTTTAACCACTATAGAATTTTTGTTAGATTTCCAGTATAGGCTGACTTGTGAAATTCTTCCAGTTCAAGCCGATAACAGTTTGCTAATCAGTTCACCTTGGGGAAAAAAAAAAATGCAACAGCTAAAATCATTTAGTGCCATTAATTTCAGTGGCATCTTTTTTTATTCTTTCTTTCTTTCTTTCTTTCTTTCTTTCTTTCTTTCTTTCTTTCTTTCTTTCTTTCTTTCTTTCTTTCTTTCTTTCTTTCTTTCTTTCTTTCTTTCTTTCTTTCTTTCTTTCTTTCTTTCTTTCTTTCTTTTTTTCTTTCTTTCTTTCTTTTCTTTTCTTTTCTTTTCTTTTCTTTTCTTTTCTTTTCTTTTCTTTTCTTTTTTTTTAACCAGATAAGCATTTTACTATGTCAGTTCCAATTCAGGTTCACCAAGTTCCTTGAAGAAGTAGTTCAAGCACAATTTCAGTTCAAAGATAAAAAAAAAAAAAAAGATAAACAAGAAAAAAGCCATTCAAAGCAGATTTTGCTTTGATTCCTTGTTTTTGCTACTAGGACAATGCTCTGACCATTAGAATTTAGGCTGTAGGAAGGTCTAGTGCCTCTTCCCCATTTGTGCAGGATCTAGCCTAGGAATAAAGAAGCTGGAGGGAGAAAGACAGAGACACAACAGGGGCCTGCAAGTAATAACGGCTCTTCCCTGAAATGGAGGAGCCAACAGATTCCAGTCCCTTTTACAAGGTATCCTTGAGAATTTTCCACTAAAATTAATTAGGTAATGGACAAAGTACATTTGTAGCAAGAACCAGATTATCTGGACGCACTTCTCACTTCCAAATCAATAGTCACATTGGACTACAGAGTGAGGATCTATCCTCTTTCTCTTTCTTACTGGTCTTGGAAATCTTGCATTTCTGACTGCCCAGTGTAATATCTAAACAGGGAGGAGTGAAGAGTATGTCCTATAAACCTTGTTTTTAATCAGCCTAATAAAAGTGCAAAATTGTGAACACCTTTCCATTCTGTTCTTTCAGGTAGGAGAAGCAAAGAGAGGATTACTTGTGTCTCAATTTCTTAATTTCTACATACCCTTCCTCCCATAGCACTCAGATTTTCAATTACTAGTAATACCTGAAAATTCACTTCAGAATTAACTAAGGTCTGTGTCTGTCAAACTGAAGTCCTACAAAGTATATTCTTTGCCTCTTCTCATAGCTGCAAATGCACTAGCAGACACCAGAGGAACAGTTTACCTTGTGACAATTCTGGTCTGTGATTGTAGAATCATAGAATGGTTTGGAAGGGACCTTAAAGATCAACTAGTTCCACCCCCCCTGCCATGAGCAGGGACATCTTCAACTAGACCAGGCTGCTCAGAGTCCCATCCAACCTGACCTTGAATGTTTCCAGGGATGGGGCCTCCACCACTTCTCTGGGCAACCTGTTGCAGTGTTTCACCATCCTCATTGTAAAGAATTTCTTCCTCGTATCTAATCAGAATCTACCCTCTAGTTTAAAACCATTGTCCCTTGTCATATCACTACAGGCCCTGCTAAATGATGGTAGTGCTAAGAGAACTGCTGTCTACCAGTGTCAGATTCTTAATATAAAAAACAACAAAAACTATGAAAATATATAATACAAAACATGCAGGTCATGAGAAACAAACTGCACTAGGGGCATACAGAACTGCCATTTGAATGCTAAGAATGAGTACAAATTTTCTGAATACAGTTAAAGAAAATCATCCAAGTGATAGGTCTTTAGTCGTACAACATTTTATATCTACAGAAGTTATCTTCAACAATATCATAGGAAATAAAGGCACAAATTTGTCTTATCAGAATCCTCCAGAGAGCAACTAGATAAGCCCAATAAGCTCCTTACCACATTACAGACTCGTTTACTCAAAGACAGGGGTTATATGAGCCGATGTCAAGTAACTTAGCTTTGTGTCCTGTCTGCTCCCTCTACCATCCGCCCTGCAAGGAAATTAGCTTACTATGGGGCGCCCTTCTGGAGTAAGTAAACTATTCCCTCGTAGAGAAAAACCTGTGCAACTTTAGAAGCACTTTGCTCCAAGCAGTCCACATAGCAGGAGGTCTATTTGTCTCTATTCTTCCTATATAGTATTGTTGCGTCCCTACAGGCCTTCCGCCCTCAGACATCGTCATGACAAATCATAAGACAAGCAACATGCTATAGAAACATCATTCCAGTGGGCTCAGACAGAGCCTTACATGATTTCAGACACTCTGAACTGAAAAATGTCAGAGAAAAATTGTGTCTCTGCCCACAGAAGGTCTAAATGAGTGCTAGGCAGTGTGGATATAACCCACTCCATATAACTTGCCCTTAGGGCTTGAGAGCTTAAAGCCATAATTATCTCACCGAAATCAGTACTAAAAGAGAAAACTTTAAAAAAACCTATGGTTCATTTTTGAATGACAATCATGAATTAGGTAATGTTGCTAAGACCTTGTGGCTGGCTATCCCTTAAGAAGAGACAGAGCTTAGTTATCAACTATATTTTTGTTCTGAAAATGATGTGCTCAACTCTTAATTTAATTTGAGCAGAACATTCTTCATCCAAGCCCCATCCCTTTTTGCAGTCCAAAGAATCTTCAGGTTAAGGACTTTGAAAAATTAGTATTTTACGTGTCTTCTGTTAACTTCTTGGCTTGTTCTGTCCCTCTCTCTCTTTCCCCCCCTCACTTAGAGCAAGAGACAGTTTCAGGTAATCTCATTCTAAAATGCAAGATCTGCTCAGTTGTGTCAAAAATAATAATTGTTCCTCATCTCATTTGGTAAATGTCAGTTCTCACTATACTTTTGCTGTGCCATTTATTTCTTACAATTGACATAAAAAGATCCCTGAAGTTGCTTAGATTTAAACTGGAATAGATGGAGTGGTGTGGAAAGGAATGCCAGTACATCTCAGGGAGATTAAACTACTTTTTTGTCTCATTTGAAGAATAGTCCTGCTCTCCTTGATACTACCGATTGGTGATGCCTGAAGAAAAATAACTGCTGCATAGCAACCTATCTCCCTAGATTAGGCAGCTCTGGTAATGCTCACAGACTCATCTCTTCCCTATTGCATAAGATAGGGATCAGATACCTTAAAGATCATTCCACAAATACAAACAGAAACTTTACATGTATGCAAAAGAAATTTAAATAGGAACTGCAGATCATTGTTCTCTCTTTTCACATCTGACCCCTTTCTCTGCCCACCTACTGACCCACAATTCTCTTTTTTCTTAGGAAAATCAGGAAGAAGAAAAGCAACCAGTCTGCTGACAGAACAGAGATTTAACATTAAAATTGAGATTAGTTTAAGCTCATATTTATCAAGTAATTTTGCTTCCTATGTCCTACCTATCTTATTTATGGTCAGAAGCAGAGCTTGAGCTCTCTGTAAGGACTCATGTTATCCAAGTCATTGCTACAGAATATGTGGCTGGCACCGCATTAGCAGTTTGGATGCTGTGAAACCTGCTGTGAAACAGGCAGTGACTTCCAGTAAACACAAGTTCTAAAATTTTACCTCCGTGAAAATATTAATTACAAATGAAATTCCCAAAAACACTCCAGCAGAAGTTGGTTAAGAAAACCAATTGACTGTTTTCACAACTGTAAAACTGAAACACTACTTTTTTTTTTATCACAAAGTATGCTTTTACTATGCACACTAGAAACTCAGCTATACTCCACTCATATCAACTTTACCTTCTTTATGGGGGCTGTGGAGAAAAGGTAGCCTATAAAACATTTGGGGTTTTGTTTGGCATCAAAAATCCCCCTTTCTTCCCCTTCACTACATTTGTTGATGTTTGCATTTCACTTGCTACTAATTTGCATATTAGCCTAGTGAAGATGGCTTCTTTCCATATTGCCAAGCATCATATGTATTCTGAACACCATTATATTTTGTAAAAGGAATAACTACCTGAATTGAACAATGCAGAAATCATTTACAAAAGGAAACAGAAAAACAAGACTCTTCATTGACAATTCTTATGGAATCTTACTTAGACATACTTTTCTTTGGACACTTTCCTGTCTAGATGGCATCTTTCCTTTGACAGGGAAAGGGAAGTGGTAGACACATGAAAAATAAGGGAAAATTATTTGAGACATTATTTCCTGAAATGTAATTTCTTCTAACATACCTTACATTTCTATCAAGCACACTAGTCCGATGTCCTCAAATACATAGTTAAGTCAACAGAATTTCAATTTATGATTTATAATATGTTTTAGAAAATTTAAAATATCTTTTTAATCATCTCATAAAAACTTCATAAATCTTAGAGTTCTAGATCTCCCTATTAATGAGCAGGTTTCTGGTTTGTCTGGAGCTACTTATTCATGGAAAATATTTTTTTGTTACTTTTTAGATAGGAATAGACATACTGCTATTCTTTCGCTTTTAAGAAATTGAAATAAGAGGAAATTTAGACTATTTTCTATGTGACAATTCCTGAAACCTCTCTTGACACCTTTAAAATTTTGCAGTATCATATTTTTATATTAAACATAGATACTTCAGCTTTCTGTCAAATTATAACCTTTGATATAGCTTTTTAGAGAAAAAAAAACCTGAACCACATTAGTACAATTTCTTTCTGAAATCATAATATGAAGTAAGATATTTGACAGGTAATATACACTAATGAAAGAAAACCTTTTTTATTTGCCCTGGTTTGCCTTGGTTTTGTTGGTTTTAATTTTATATATGTGTAAAGAATTTCTGTCTGTTTTTAACTTAGTCATCAATAAATGTATTATGTCAAAACCTTCAGGGCGTGCAAAATCAAACAATTTCAATATTGAGATTATGACATTAAAAGAGTTAGAAATTATGAAATTAATATAAGTAGTGTTGAGTCACTTGCCTTTCCCTTGTGGTCAGTCTGTCCTCATTGGCATCAACAGACATTCTATTTTCTTTCATAGTTTTAAAAAGTTTCAGGACTTAAAACTTTTAAGCATTACATTCCCTCCTACTGAACTACTCCAAGATTGTGTTATCTGATTTTTCTCTATAGTGATCATTTCCCAGCACTGAGTCATACGAAAGTGTCACTAGTGCCCTCCTACAGCCTACTGTTTTTAAGAAAATCATGAATAAAAATACTAAGTGAAATTCTAGAACTCTAGTAGCATTTTACTTGGAAAATAATACTGGCCTTCTGACAGTCCTTTGTGGTCATCTCTTTCTAGCTCCTCCTCTCACTTAAAATTCTTATACTGATACCCATGTTTTCCATGTTAAATAGTAATTGTCTAAGTGACATTATAAAAAAGACCTTATTGTGGCCTTTTCAATACTTAAAAGGCACCTATAAGAAAGATGGGGACAAACCTTTTAGCAGGGCCTGTAGCAATAGGACAAGGGGTTATGGTTTTAAACTAAAAGAGGGTAAAGTCAGACTAGATATAAGGAAGAATTTTTTTTATTTTGAGGGTGGTGAAACACTGGACCAGGTTGCCCAGAGAGGTTGTAGAAGCCCCATCCCTAGAAACATTCAAGATCAGGTTGGACAGGGCTCTGAACAACCTGATCTTGTTGAAGATGTCCATGCTTACTGCAGGGGATTTGGACTAGATGACCTTTGAAAGTCCCTTCTAACCCAAACCATGCTATGATTCTAATGAGTCCAGCTACTACTTTGTCTGGAAAATAATATTAAGATTGCTGAGCACAACTGAATTTAGCAAGCACATATGATTTGATGCAATTTTCTATTCCTCTTGATGTCTAGTAATTCTGCTTTTCAAAACTTTTTTTTAGTTTTTTTTTGGTTGGGTTTTTTTGGTTTTTTTTTTACAGAAAAATGCAGTGGTAACTGTCTAGATCGCTTCCAGTCTCTATAAATGAAAGTAACACATTTACTGTTATACTATTCCTGATGTTATACTCTTATTAACAATCTGTACTACAGGACTGAGATTTCCTGTATTGGTTCTTTCAAAGTTCTTGAACATTAAACATCCAGTGCCCATAGCTTAAGAGCATTAATGCCTGATGTTTGCTTCCATATCTGTTGTAGCAATTTAGATTTACATACCTTTGTTCCTATTATCTATCATGCCTGCCCTCATGCTCAAAATAATTCTCCTAATTAAAACTAAGACAAAAGAAAATATTCCTCCATTTTCTGTAATTCCAAATCCAGCCCTACAGTACAAGTCTATGCTGCTGCTTTGTTTTATTTTCATGGCTTTTACAGTTTATGAACCTTTTGTTAGCTGTTGTTTCACTGAGTATTTGATAAAGAAATTGATAAGATTTATCTTGTCAGACTATCCAATCCTTATCATAGTTTACAGATATTTTTGCAACACAAAAATGTGGGAAGTTTAAGTTTCTCATAACATAATTCCTAGTCCTTTTTTTTTTTTTTTAATAAACTTGGGATGTTTCTATCCAAATCCAAGCATTCCTGCAGAAGAGCCCCTTCTACTAGGTAACAATCACCCAAAACAATTATTTTGCTTTTATACAACACCATCCTTTTAATTTCTGTTATTTTTTTCAATTCATAGAACTGTAGTTCTTCTGTCCCTACCAGTGGATGTGCAGATCCCATGCAGCTAATTTCTAAGTTATTTTCTACTGGTCTTTCACAGATGCTTTTAGAACCAGTCCACCAGTCCCTAGAAGTCTGCAGAGAACATGTATGATGCACATGCACAACCTGCGCAATGCTGTCCTCCCACCTTTATACAAATGTACTTATGAATAATATTTTTTTTATTTGGTAGTACAGGAATTATCATGCTAATTACTTTTTGTACACAAATACTCTCCTTTTTTTTTCTTTTTTTTTTTTTTTGGTGAAATTTGCACAGAATGTGAATCTATAATTGTATATTCCTGTCTAGCAATTTCTAGCACTAAGTGATGACTTGCATTCTAACAAAGTACATACATTTGTAACTTGGATTGGAGTACTAGAACTAAAACTCATAATTAAAAAGACATTGTAGCCAGTGTCTGCTTCTTAAGTAAAATTTAGTTAAGAATCAACCCCTAAACTTCTTTGTTTTTTTCAGAATTTAAGGAAACAACATAACTCAAATTGCAGAGTGTTCAAATGAAAGATAATTCAGATAGCAGTTCTGTCTTCCAGCTGTATATGGTAGGAAAAAACTAGATCTTTTATATTACTAAAAGATTGCCTCTGTCTCAGGAATAGTATACAGATGTTGCTCCAATATATACTGCTAGATGCAAATTTTGTTGTGTATATGTAACTGCAATATGTATGGACAAGTACTCAGCAATAAGTGCATAGCATTTTCTAGCAACATAGAACCACAGACACTTGGGGGAACTGAGAAATGCAAAAGAGGTAAGATCTTTATCTCAAATGGTTCACAGTCCTAAATAAAGTAGAAAACAGTGGGAAATTATTATTCATTACATAGAGAAGTGGACTAAAATGTTCTTAACAGAAGCAGAATAATAAGCTGATTACAAAGTACTTAATGAGATTTATTAAATGAATATGGGCCAATATTCCCTGTATACAAAGCCATTCTTGGTTTCTTTTTAACTTATTATTTAGAGGAGTACAATAAAGATTGAACATGTGACAATCTGAGTAGCAAACCTCTCCGGTTTGCAGACTGAAGTACAAATTTGCAAGAATTTGTACCAGCTTTTTCTAAAGACTGAAGTCCAAATCCTACAGCATTTACATCACTGAAAATGTTGATTAACCCAATGAATCCATAGTGTTAACTACTACCAGTGTCATTGTGAACAAACTGAGAAGTCCTGTGAGGGCTCACTGATTATTTCCTCAAATACACGTAATTCAAGAAATGCAAGTCTTCCCCCACAACTTATCTCAGCCTGTGAAAAGTATAATGCTTAGAAACTGGAGAATCACCTTTTATGAAGCACACAAAACATAAGACCACACCTTTTTTCCTACATGCTCACAATATTTTTGAAGAAAAGACTCCTAATGTGGTATCTCTGAGGCAGGCAACAAATTTAGCTGCTTTAGATAGCTCTACTACAGACTGCTCTCCTGTCAGGCTATTGAAATATTCTTCAGAGAGATCCCACCATTTGGCAAATTATTTAAGCAAGATGTATTGGTGAGACACAATGGGACTCATACACTTTAAGTTAGACATATATTTGATGTCTCTACAGGATGAACTGAATCTGTGCCTAGTTCCCCACTATTCCTGGAGACTCATAGCAAGGTGTTGCACTATGTCATACACTTACATGCTAAGTATTAGATCTAGTGAGGGAAGGTGAGAACTTTCCAGCTCTATTAAAATATTCCTGCAAATATAAGTCACCTCTGTGACATTAAAAACAAATTAGATCTTTTTCTGGTATTTGATTATTGAAAATGGGATCATATAACTGATACAAAGGCAGGCATCTACAGGTTCAGTTAGAAGATGAGGTCTCTAAAGTCAAGCCCTCTGGGAAGCTATCATGGCATAATTTGGTCTTATTTTGTTTTGCCAATATAACCCACAAGAAATATGGAAACTTTTCACCACTTTGGAAAGCCAAGGCAATACCATTGAAGTAGAAAACACTGGTTTGCCATGCTGTGCCTAGGCCATACTGACTGTGCTGCTTTTGCTATTTATCCAAAACTATGTATATTAAAATATACTATTTGCAGTGAGTCAGTAATAACTATCAAATGCAATGTAGACAAAATCTAAAAAAGCTTACTAGAAAGATTAGTCAAGAAAATGGACATATTTGAAAGTTATTTTTACCCCTAAATGTTCATTTTTCAGATCGGCCTGTGCTAACCTCATGAAGTTCAACAAGGCCAAACACAAGGTCCTGCATCTGGGTCAGGGCAACCCCAAGCACAAATACAGGCTGGGCAATGAGTGGATTGAGACCACTCTGAAGAGAAGGACTTGGGAGTGGTGGTAGACAAGAAGTTCAATATGAGCCAGCAATGTGCGCTTGCAGCCCAGAAGGCCAATAACCGTATCCTGGGCTGCATCAAGAGAAGTGTGGCCAGCAGGTCGAGGGAGGGGATTCTCCCCCTCTACTCCACTCTCATAAGGCCCCACTTGGAGTGCTGTGTCCAGCTCTGGAGCCCCCAACACAAGAGAGACATCGACCAGATAGAACGAATCCAGAGGAGGCCACGAGGATGATCCGAGGGCTGAAGCACCTCTCCTGTGAGGACAGGCTGAGAGAGTTGGGGCTGTTCAGCCTGGAGAAGAGAAGGCTCCGGGGAGATCTTATAGCGGCCTTCCAGTACCTACAGGAAAGCTGCGAAAGGACTTTTCATAAGGGCAGTTAATGACAGAACAAGGGGAAGTGGCTGTAAACTGGAAGAGGGGAGGTTTAGATTAGATATTAGGAAGAAATTCTTTCCTGTGAGGGTGGTCAGACACTGGAACAGGTTGCCCAGAGAAGCTGTGGCTTCCCCCTCCCTGGAAGTGTTCAAGGCCAGGTTGGATGAGGCTTTGAGCAACCTGGTCTAGTGGAAGGTGTCCCTGCTCATGGCAGGGGGCTTGGAACTAGATGATCTTTAAGGTCCCTTCCAGCCCAAACCATTCTATGATTCTATGATTCTATGATTTCTTCTTTTAAGTAAAGTTACTAGAATATTATTATTTCCTGATAGTCTGATAATTAGCCATAGTTTCTCTAAAAACAAGTTTGAAAAGCTCTTATTTGGGTCTGCCTTCATATAAAATTCCCCATCAAAGTTGCATATGGGTTAGATTAGCTAAACAGGAGAAAGACAGCATGCTTTCGAAGTGTGTTTTGCTGGAGTTCCCTGTTTTCAAAAATGTGCAGATAATTTTTGATAACTAAATGAAACAAAAATATCTGTCTGTATTAAATCACAAATATTTTTTCCTTAGAAAGTGATCCCCGTAACACGTATTTACTGGAATCTTCTGAGAAGATTTTGATTTTTTCACTCTATAGCTTGAAAACTTGTGTGTGTGAAGAAACAGAACAGATGTTTATTAGTAATCATAGGCCACACACTGATTTTTTTGAGTAAATTACATCATCCTTAAAGGAGGATAGCAGCCTTGATATGTTTACATTCTCAAATATTCTGCCTCAGTTTATGTAGATAACTGGGGACAGAGCCATCTCACTACTCCCTGTAGAATGATAGTAAAGCTATATGCATAATTTCTTACTGCCCTTATGATTTGCACTTTAAAATAATGAAACACTGCTCTATGCCCAATGTATTTCTTGTGTGGATTAGGAAGATAACTCATTGTGGAAATAAACTTTAGCACCTAAATATAAGACAGAAGTATAATAAATGTGACTTACAGCTTCCTGTTACAATATTAAGATAAAACTGTTCTATTATTTGAGTTATAAGTACCTCTTTTCATTCTTCCTTTAGAGAGCTGATAACTACCCTAGTTTATCTTTATTTCTCATATCAAACAAAATTTAAAAAAGAAACCCTGAAAACATCTGTACATATATGAGCAATAAAGTTCACAGAATTTTTCAAATATATTTTTCAATAACTATTGTAGCAATAACTATTTACAATAACTATTAATGCATTTAAAATATAGACATTTATCATAAAATTCACATTTTTCACGACTGCCGAAAAGTTATGTTACGTTCATTAGTTGAAGAAGAAAAGTTCTAAACTGAGAGGAGGTGCACTGTAATAGACATACATGAAATTATTACATGCAAGGGTATTTTTCCTTCAACATCAGCAGACACAAATGTATTTTTTTATGTTAAATCAAGCAACATGAAATCCTGTCATGTAGGTTTTCTATAATTAATTCGGGATGTTTAAAATTTTAACTTGCAGCCACTACTGCAGCTCATCTTGACATAATCAAAGCATGTTTGAGATAATTTTACATAAATTTATTAAAAGTTAACAGGTAGAAATTGAAATGCATTGAAGCATCATGTCATAGTGCTTCCACTGGTTGAGCTATTCCTATACATTCTGTTGTGGGATGTTTCATAGGCTTATGAATATCTTCTGAATCTCTTAGTTACAGGTTTTTTTCATTCAGCCTTTACCTGTTTCTCTGTGTTAATGTTTCAACAGTACACAGATGTCTTCTAAAGAAATACATATATTTTCCATAATGAACCACTAAAAAAGGGTTTTACAAAAAATTATGCATAAGCTCTAGCAAAAAAGATGACCAGAAAGTTCTCAATATAAATTTTTTTTAACTTAGTATTGTACAATGCTTGATCTGTGCCACACAGAGAGCACACTCCTGGAGAAATTCTTTTCAATCTCAGTTAGATCTACCTTACATGATTTTGCAAATATTAACTATTTTTTATAAAGTGCTGTAAAGATGTAAAGCTAGCCATGAATGTGAAATATAATTCATATATCTTAAACAATAAAGCAACAGTGTCTGAAGTACTGTTCAATAATAAATTCCTTTGTGATACTTATAGAAGAATCTGAGAGCCAGTTGCAATTAACCATTAGAGTGTACTATTTTTAAGCCATACTGTGTCTCCTGGAAGATCATTTCATGACCTTTCCTGAATTTTCTAACAAAAATATATGTCATATGAAAAACTGAGCAAGTAACTTCAAATATGATAAGAAAAAATGCTTAAGAGATAATAAAGAGAGTCTCACTAATACCTAAAGTCTTAATATTCAATCATCAAGATCTAATGTGAAAAAAATATATGGAAATAATTATAGAAAAGATTTTTAAATTAAGAATGTCTTGCTTAACAGAGCTGAAGACTGAACAGAATGACAATTCTTTATTTTCAGAAAGCAGTTATAGAACTGAAATTTTGTGTGAATATAGAAGGGAACACCTATGACAGGTGGTGTTTTACATTACTCATGCAGTTAATACTACATACGTCAAATTAATTTCAGGTTAAAGACTCATTTGATAAAATTTCTTTAAATAATTTTGGAGAGGAAAGTTTTATGGGAACAAACTTCTTCATCTGCTCTAAATTTACTGTGATGTTTTAAATGTTATGTATGGAATACTATTATATTGACCCAGATGAAGAACTTAAATAGGCCCACTTTTTTAACAACAATGAAAAGACAGCAGTCTTTCCTAAAAAACAGATAACAGAGGTGGCACTGCAAACCCATATATTTGGTTTCAAACATTTTTCTGCAACTGCATTCAAGATTTGTTTTATAAGCAACAAAATACACATTTCTCAAACAATGTGTTTCTAGGCACTTTGTCCTGGATCATTTATTAAGATTTCAAGTTTTACAGGTTGCTAAGGTTATAACTGAAGATTAGTACCATGGTAGAAATTATAAAGAATAATGCACCTAAAATGTCTGGTTGTAGACAACAATCACAGAATCACATGACTGGTGGAATTAACGATAATAATAATCCCCAGTGACAGCCTCATCAAAAGTACCTGCACAACATGGCAAGGTTTTGGTCCCTTCAGATCAGAATGGGAGGCCTGAGATTCATTCTAACACTGACATTCTATGCGTCTTGAAGACAAAGAAAATTACTGTTATCACAAATAGTACTTAGTCAAACACTGCATTTGGGTGTAGTAGCCTACAATTTTCAAGCTGCCATATGATACAGTGTGTCTTATACATCGATGTTTTGGCTATGGAGTTGGTGGCAGTATTGAAACCAGATGGTATCCATCCACATCTATAGACCAATTATAATCATGCAAATATTTATTATAAAGTATATCAAACCATAAAATTTTAAAAAGTCTAAAAATGAAAAAAGTGCCATAAAATTTGAGACATGTTAAAAGCAAGGCTTAAGGATATGCCTTGTTCATGTGCAGTTTAGGTGAACAAACAGCTCAGTCAGGTGATGAAGAAGCTAGGTTTACATTCATAGTACTAGGAAAGATATTTTTTCCATAGGATTCTGTAATTTTTAATTGTTCACAAAAAGCTGTTTTCTCATACCATTCAATTTAACTCAGGTATGAATGTGAAAAATATAATTGCAGATTTTGAGGATAAAATTATTTGCTACTTAGAATGACATCCCCCTCCTCCAGCACTAAATCTCTATAGTCTTACTGATAAACTCTCAAAAGGTGCCATTCCAGAAAACAAGGCCTCTCTTTTTGACTTTTACGTGCATGTGTATGATAACTGTTTTGCAAATGAATAACAGTCCTATAGAAATCCCAAGGCAAGACCTGGAGAACACATATTAAGCATTTTCTGCTTATTTCAAAATATATAGCCAAACTGCATGCATTCATTAAAAGCTGGCAACTTTCAGGGTCTCTATGCAATTTATAGGCACACACATATGCAGAAATAGCTGAAGATACTACAGCACAATCATGTTCAATACTTTGCCTGGAGTGTCTGATAATCAGGTGACAAGCACGGAAAAGCAAGCTGTTAAAAAATGACAGCATTATTCCAGAAAAGTAAGGATCTCAAACAGACATTGTTTATAAGAAATTATAAACACCTGAACTACCAAAAGTGGAAGCCCATGCCCACAATATGGAAAAGGTTCTGTAACAATTGATCAAAGCATGTAAGAATGCACTGTAATGGTACACTGGAGCTTGTAGCATATTTGGACAAATGGAAAATACAAGTTGGCTGTCTTTCTTTTGAAAGAAAAACAAATAAATTCTTGGAACGATCAGCCAGTTCTAGTTTATTTGTTTGTTGTGGTAGTTTTGTGTGTGTGTGTGCTTTGTTTGGTTAATTGGTTTTTAATATACACAGACAAACGATGCTTCACTGATCAACATTCGTACCGAGCTGAAGGTCAGAATGCCAGCATTTCTGCAAGGCCACACATCCAAATTAATAGTTGCCTTTCAGGTACCGGTGAACCACAAAACCATTGCAATGCCTTTTAGAATCACAGAAGCATAGAACAGAACAGGTTGGAAGGGACATCAGAAGATCATCTTGTCCAATTTTACATGGGAAAAGGAGCGTAGATTTTGTAAAAAAAAAAAAAAAAAAAAAAATTGAATTGTTAAAAAAAAGAATGGAGGGGTTGTAAACGCAAAACACTTTTTAATTATTGTTACTGTTTTTAAGTTTTCCATGGATTGTCTCCTAGAATTCTCTTTAGGATATATAATAGTATGGTTCTTAGATTTTAAAAGTGGGAGAGATCACTGTAGGCAGCAGTTCTTTAAAAAAGCAAATGTCAACAAAGTCTATCTCAGGAATTCCTTCACCTAATTCAATAAAACGTGGTTAAAACATTTGGGTTGTTTGTTATTTGTTTTGGGGGACTATTTTGGTTTGTTTTTTTTTTAAAGAGAGATAGTTCAGGGACTTGAAATGATGGATAGACATTATGTATAAGTGATTGGTTTTAAAATATCGCCTTTATGTATTTTGCTACCTTTATACAGTGATAGAATATTGTCACAGTTTTCCCTGCCAAGTTAGAAAACATATACAGATTGAGTATTTTAGTTCTGTGTAGTCTCTTGTAGTCTTTCCACAATTAATATCCAATAATTATTTTAATAATTATACAATAATAAGATTCATGGGCATGGTGTGATTTTGCACACTGTCTGCTCAAAGCTTTGGTGCAAGCCATTTGTAATACATGTTAGTCTGTTTGGGTAATAAATTCAAGTCTGAGCATCAACAACAACAAAAAACCAAATTCTGTAGAACAAGATGCATCTCTGTTACAAAGGTTTACCAATAAAAATATTTGAGTAGAAAAGCCTTACTAGTTTCAAATATAAATCCATTCCTTTTTATTCCTTTGGTACGTCAGTGACCTATCCTATAGCAGTCCTATAGGTGCCATGAAAATATTCTCCAGACTTGCAAGTCATTCTTCTCTGAACCATCTGTGGTATTGCACTTTTTTCAAGTAATAGTATGGAGAACTGGATAGTCTTCTAATTGTGGTTGCACCAGCACCTTGAACAAAAATATAACTGTACTTATAATCCTCTTTTCGCATCGCTAATGACTAACACTAACTCTCCTCCTTGCATCATTGCTCTGCAAAATGTATGTTTGTATTTCTGCTCTGATCCACCAGTTCCTTCTGTTCCACTTTCCAGAATGAATTCTTATGTCAGATGACACACGTGATGGTTTTGGTCTTATATCTGACTGAACTAAATTCTGATTTAGTTCTCACATCCTGAGCAAACAAAGCCAGTAGCAGTAATTCATCTTTAATATAATTTCTTCACCACCCATTTTCTGGGTCTTAACAGTATTCAGAAAGAATATCCTGTTACACATTTTTTCACAATCCAACTTCATTCATAATCACTTTTAGCACATTCTACCTTTTATAATGCACTTACTGTGCATTCAGGCACACTAATATTCAAAGAAGTAAAAATTCTTATTTTTTTTAAAGAAAGTCATGAATATGCACCTATAAAGTAATATTAATTTCAGTTTAGCAATGAAACAATCTTTCTAATTCAGAATAGTTCTCACCTGAAGACATAAAGTGTTATTTTAGAAATTTTTTTTTTTTCAAAATTCAGGAAACTTTAAGACTAGAACATGAGGCTGCCAACTTAGTGTTCCTCATGTAAATTTAAAATATTTTTTCAATTTGTTATTCAATGTAATGATTTTTATTATTTGTGGTATCTGAAATAAATAAATACATTCCCTTTACCAATCATTACACGCTTTATCCTTCAAACAGTTCTTGCTTTTCCTTCCATAACAATCAAGCTGAAAAGAAATCTGACTGTGCAGTAAATTATGTAGCCCACTAAGATAGACAAGTCCAACCTGCTACATATATGAATAAAAATGGAATATCAACAGCATTTGTTTTACACAATGAAACATAGCATATTTGTAAGGAACATCTAACTAAGCCATTGCCAGGAAAGCTTGTTACATGGGCAATTAATAAAGGTGGGAAAAGCAAGTATAAATGATGTGTATGAGACATTCGTCAGGTAAGTAACTACCTGCAGTAATTATTCTCCAAGTACTTCTCATTTAACCTTAAATAAGTAGATAACATCAAAGTATTTGCAATAGTCCTCCATATTTAATGAAATGAAATTTTGCTACAAAACACTGCCAAATCAGAGGTAGGGCTTAACCATTTGCCGTCATTCTGTTTTTAAGCACATATCAACACCAATGTGCATATGGGATTTTTTACTCTGATAAGATGAAGCGGAGTGCTTTTATTATATATCTTACCATACTTAATAATGGATGAAATCTAAGTTTAACTTAAGTTTTCAGTTGTCATCAGATATATGTTAAAATACTTGTGACTTCACTGAGACCAAATATCCAATATTTTCAAAGTATTTCTTCGATTTTTATTTCAGAAAAAAAATGCCAGTAATGTAGCATTTACAGTTACTGCTATAATAACAATATATTGCAAATTAAAAACAAATAAAAAATAGTTTGGGAACTTGAGCAGTTACTAGTTCTGTGCTTTCAAGAAGTGAGTGTATCTGAAAATACTTTTATATCAGAAGACCTGAAATTCTTATTTTAAAGCAAATTACACAACCATACCTTTTGTATTAAAAAAAAAAATAAATGCTTTAAGAAAAGTAAATAATAGTTGTTTCACACTTTAAAATATACTCTAAAATTGAGCACATCAGGTTGTGTGATGTATTGAAACCAAAAACTCATCATATCTATGATGATTTTTTTTTTTTTTATATTTTCTATGCTACCAAATAAGAACAAGATAAATTAAACATATAATTGGAAGTGCAAAATCTGCTTATTCCAACATAGTCCAGACTGAAACACTTGAGCAATATCGATTAAAACAATCTTTAAACATGGTTTGTTGTTTTTTTTTCAATTGGGATGACCAAAATATACATCCAAGTATTTTTAATATGGGACATTTAACTAAAGAGGAAAGAGGCTGAATGGTTTTCAGTTGTCCTTGGTTGTGTAAAGAACCCTATTCCTTTTCAGCAACTGTAACCAGTACTGAATAGTTTTCTGAAAATACCTCTAGATTTCAAGAAAGAACCAAATAACTTCAGATTAAAAGATTCAAACTGTGAGGTTGTCTCCACATAGCTTCACAAACTATGCTCTCACACTCAGAGTCACTTTTGATCAAAACACATACAGGAGGAAGACTGAATTTCCTTAACTACGGACAGTGTTACTACCTGCGACACAGCCAGCCTCAGCACGGGCTGTGTCCACACTGCAAAACAAAATGTGGCCTAGGAGCTGCCAGCTGCTGGAGCCATGATTTCTCCTTCACTCTTCTCCAGACCACTCCAGCTAGCTCTCTCCCAGATAAAACCAGATAAAAGCAGTTCACCCCACAGTTTACTCCCAGCAGGTGGTATGGACCAGACTGCATCATTTGGTTTCCTTTGGCCTCCACAATCCCTCAGCACCACCCTAGAGTTTTTGATCCCCAAACATCACTCAATGTCCCCATGTGACATCTCAAGACACGCAGTGTAAAAACAATGGTGCAGTGGCTGCATTACAGCCTGTGTTATTATTTATTATTTCAAACACTTTCAACTGCACAAATATATATAAAAAAATTGTTATCTTGCTGTCACAAGCAGCATCACGTAGGGCCCAGGGGGAATTCAGAGCCAAGTGCTGTGCAAAGACAACCCATGCCATCTGGTCTAGAGTCCTGAGCAACTTGGACCACTCTGCATCATTTAATTTATAGGTTAGGCATTACACGCAGGAATGGATACATTTTGCAGGATAGATGGATGAGTTCTTCAGTCTTCCCAAAAATTCATGCCTTGAGAATTGTCAGCTTCGAAAATGAGAGAGAAAGCTTGGAAATGGAGTAAGGTCTGGATCCAAAGTACACTCAGGAAATGAGGGAGAAGGTCTGGATAACTTAGGATAAAGGTTCTTCAAACAGAGACACAGAAGACTAACTCCTCTAATTTTGTTGGACAGATTTAAATACATTATTTAAATCTCCAAAATTAATTATAATTTAAGTTAGCAAGTGGAAATAGTTATTTAAAGAATTTATTTAAATCTTGGTTTGTATTTGCATTTTTCAGGTTTTTACCTAAATGTTTATTTCCTTTAAAGTTCACACTTATTTTTACTAATCAAGATACCCTATAACCACATATATTTTAAGTAATTATATAGTTCAGAAAACATTTAATAAATTTCTTAGCTTTTTATACTATTTTATGATGTTAAAACATTAAATTACACTTTTAAAAAATTTGATAATGACATCCTTTATTCAAGGTTTCTGAAAAGCTACATTTCACTGGAAACTAAAATTCAATTGCAATACAAAAATCAATACTTTAAAGTGTTTGTTGTTATTAGAGTTGTTATTTATAGAAAATAATTACTACACTATAGATACTTAAAGAAAAGCAGTGGTGGGCATGGATTTCAACTGGTAAGTAAATAATTGAAACTATAGCAAGAGATTTCTTTGTATTGTTCCTGACTTCAGAACTGAGATCTAACCTTGGGAGGATATGGGAGATTTGTGAGTTTTTTCCCTTTTCTCAAAATGATTAGGAGAAAGAAAGTAGTAGCTGGGAAAGCAGGAAAACTAATCAGCTTTTCTATTTCATTATTGACAAAAGCAATCTGAATAAAAGAAACAAGGTTTTTTTTCTGTTTTTTTTTTCCTTTCCCTTGGACTGTGAAGAATAAGCTACTGTTTCTTACAGCTAATTTAACTTTTCAGCATACTGGTTTTAGGTGCTTGGTCAGAAATTAGTATAACAGTTTAACTTCCTCCAAAGCTTTGACAGTAAATATACACAATAGTCTATTTGCAAAAAAACCCCAGCTTGCATTATTTGAGTAATTACTCATTCTCTACTCATGAAATAGAATGGGCAAAACCCAATCATCTATTGTACTCTTCACAAAAATAAGTCTAATTCACAGAAATAACAACTAGACACAAATATGAAAGATCTAAAAGGAAATAAAAAGTGTTTGAAACCTAGTTGAGCAGTCTACCTTAGCCTACATGAGATTACATCACATGTTGTCAGATCCTGGAAGCAAAGTAAAAAATAACTGGTGTTATCTTCAACTACAAATAGATAGAACACTACTTATTAAACTTTAAAACATGCATTCAATAATTGAATATGTCTGAAAGGTTTTCTTTTTATAAATTTGTAATTTGGAGGGATGTGCCTTACTTCTAATATGAACTCTCTTTATTCAGAATCAAGTTGATGTTTTATTCTTGAAGTTATAAACTGCAGCATAATTATATAAGCAATATGTATTTAACTTAAGGAATGTTCTCAGTGTTCAGCCACAGCTGGCCATATTATTCTGGGAAGAAACTAACGAGCGTAATTCCCAAAATTTGCACTGATTTCACAGTGGATCTAGAAAGCAGAATACAAGAGTATTCTACTTAAATAAACTAACAGTTTAAATATTTATTTTCTTAAGTATACTACTTAAACAAACCAGTAGATTCAATGAAGCTGAACAGTGAGATGTAAAATCAATAATATATTTCTCTGTTACATAAAAATATATAATTAAATAAGAATTTATAACTATATACCAAGTGCAATTATGTATAATGCCCGTCTCTTTATTCCAGAACTGTGATGACACGTTTCGGAGTTCTTGATACAATATAATTCCTGGTCATTTATTAACTTCATCCTTAACATAATACTTTTCCGTGGTAGTAATAAATGCTAATCAACACCAATAACGTTGACTACTTTGATGTAATATTTCTTTACCAAAGGGAAAGAATTCAATAAGATAACACATATTACATGAGAATTTATGGACCCAACAATGTATTTCTCAGCTGAACGTGTGTGGGAATTCTTCTTTCAAGCAGTTATAATACAATCAATTTTAATACTAATTTTTTAAAATAATAGTTCAAGAGATATAATTTTAAATTTACCAATGTTTTAGGAAGTGACATAAAAAACTCCTTTTGGGAAAATTTAATGCTCTTTACAAGACTTAATAACTCATTTTACAAATTTATTTTCTTTGTATAAACATTTTACCCAGTCGTTGTTTCAGGAAAACTTTCCTCTTCATAGTCAAAGTACAGATTTTAATTCATTATTGGCCCTTTTGTAATTACTAGTGTCACATTCTTATTGTATTCAGCAAAGTGACCAGTTCCCACTGAATTGAAACTTACTGCAGTCATTAGATTATAATTTTCAACAGCACTGTCTCAAGCTTTTCAAGTACTGATTCAGAAAACTCCTGCATCATTAAAAATCTGACAAGCAATTCTGCTAAGACTTTACCCAACATTTTACAAGAAGTCCTTAAATGCAGCCTTAAATATATTGACAACAATAATACATACAATACTAACACATGCAATGCTAAATTGCTTATTTGTTCCAGAGATTTAGCATCAGGCTATGAATTCTGTAAACTTAAAACAAACTAAAAAAAAAAAAAATCAATTATATAATTTAGAATGGATACATAACTTTACATCTGATTCCAATAAGCTGTGACCAGACTCTTCCTGAATAAATGTAGTTGTTTTAAATATTTATGTTTTGGCCTCCTAAGCCTTTCATTTTTTGTTGCTGCTTAGCTGGAATTGCAACAGCTTCAAAAGGAAAAATAAACTGAAGAGCCCAATAAGAACAAAAGTGCACAGAAAATGTTTCTAATGAAGTTGTTTCTTCAACTTTTTCCAATCCAGCAGGGGATGGAATAGTAATGAAACTACCCTCTTTAAAAGTTGTATGGTTTGTTATTATTTTTATTTTCAGTGACATGGAAAGAATAATATAATCTGCAATAAAGTGTTTCTTGAAGCTTCAGTTTTTCTTGGCATTGTATCGGTATACCAGGATGTTAATAACATGTTGCTAAAGCACACGACTATTAGCATTTCATCAGATTTATAAAGTGGGATTCTTTTAACAATTATTTCTTTGAACATTGTTTCCTAAATAAGCCTGTTTTGGGACTAAACTTGAGGATAAGACAAATATACTTGAAATATTTGTCCACATTAGTAATACCATTTTCTGAAGCAAATGGCCCCAAGACACCATATTTTCAATCCAACATGACACTGAGGAAGTGTGCTGTAAAAATTCTGAGTAAATCTGTCTCTCTGACATTTTCTAAAATCTAACAAAGGAGAGGGAAACGGGGATTCATTTAATGAGCTAACGTTTCATTGCATTAAATAGTTGGTTTAATGGACTATTTAGGAGTCTCATTTGGTTTCTTAAAGTATGTAGCTTCCAACAGTACTAACTTAGATTTAGAAAGCTATGTAATTCTAAATATAATTAATAAATATTTCAGTTGCTGGGGGCTGAAAATATATTTCCCATGACTTAAAATTTCACTTGTTTGCAAAGTACTTTTTTGGTGATCAGGTAACAGAGGAAATACTGATAGTAACTTATATTATTTCAAATACTCTATTTTAATCATTTTGGTTCAGAGTTTTTCTGTTTCTTATGTCTGTGAGCAATTGTTCATCTTCTATTTGCCATCATAATAGAAGTAACAGTAACAAAATATATTAACTTCTGTAATGTCATCATTGATACTCTCAATAAATAAATTTAATACTGGATTTACAAAGAAAGGGCTATGTTTTCTTTCCTATTTTTCCAAAGAACTAAGGACATTTCATGCTGTTCTTCAACTTAAAGAAATCTTGCTCATTCTTAAGTATGAGTACTTAAGTATGAGTACTCTTAAGAGAGTAAAACAGACTCAAATTAATGAGAAAAAGTGGCAGGTAAAATTGTATTGTTGACAATAACAGGGAGGCTATGCAAAATGGAAAAAAATAAAAATAGTAAGAAAATGGAATATAAAAGGATTTTGAACATAGGCCTTTGAAGTACTACCTTACAATGGTAACTTGCAAAAAGAATCTCAAGATAAACTTGCCCTGAGTAGATTATATAAATCTAATATCAATTCAGCATTTGTAGATTAAATGGGCTCCCTCCCATTAGGTTCTCTAATGTTTTTTGGTCTTTATCCTTCTGCTGCTTTTTCCTATAAAATTGTTTTAGCTGGTGCCATTCTTCAGTGAACCTTGACTGTGCTATCCTGCATGCCAGCAAAAGAGGTTCCCAAGAAAAACTAAATGAGGTGAAATAATTAAATGCTGCATCACAATACACGTATACAGGAAGCAAGAACAAAAGCCACTTGCTCAGACATAAAGCTGACCTTTTTTAAATTTTCCAATGTTCCTACTTTGCTAATTAATACTTTTATGTTATGTTTCATGTCACACAGCCTTTCATGGAATACTGAAATGCTAGAAATGTTTTAAAATTTATGCAATACACACAGCTGTGATTACAGTGCACTTTCATCAGGATGGTGTATGGGGAGCCTTGCAGAAGACACTGTGTTCAAGGAGTCAGGGATCTTCCATAGGCCATGCCTGCTCTATTAGGTCTCATACCTAGGGCTTAAGCAACCCATATGTCATTCATATCACCTGTAACTTATAACATATATTTGGGAAATGTAAACTGTATGTGGGTGAAGGGCTGGAATGTATTAACGCTGACCAAGAGACTGCTGCACGTTTAGTAGGTATTGATCTTGTGTAACAGCTAACCTGAGCAGGCGCTGGCTGGTGCTGTGCTGCGCAAATCCCACGGCAGCTGGATAACCTCAGCCAGCTCGATTGCAACAGGGGAGCCTGCGGGCAGCTCTCACTTGGTACTGTGATTACACTAGCTGCATGGTGTTGCCTCTATCTAACAGCACAGCAAGAAGTTCTCATGAGAACATCCTTGGGGAATACAGTTGTTTTCTTGTAAGGAAATTAAATAATAGCTCAAAGAACCAAAAGGGAGAGCTTCTCTCCATGAGCAGGATGTGTTCTGCTCTACACAGTGTGCTGTGGGAATATTTATTTGGGCTCCATCTGGTGCTGCATGAACATAGGGTGCCCAGCATCTGAAGAGATGTAAGATTTACTTGCTATCTATATTCCATTTATTTTTCTGTCTTTTTAAAGCAGTTATCATACTACGCCATTTGTTGTTAGGCCTTTTCTTACTGAGATTCAGAATCCTGTACTTCCTCTCCCTCTCCTCATGCCCTACCCTGGCACAGAACAGAGGGAAATAGTATACTGTACAATTTCCACCACTGGAGGTAAAACACTTGCAACATAAATTGGAAATAGATGATCAAGACTCCACAAACCTTGCAGAGTAGTGTGTCTGACTGAATTTCCCAAGGTAAGCAGTGCGGTGCCCTGGAGTTTGGGTCCCCGAGGGAGCTGACAAGGGAGGGCAGCAGCCTCCAACAGCTCCTTGCTCACATCTTACACCAGACATGTGAGGTGCCACTGGGAGCAGCCTCACCTGATGTAGGTGGACCCTGTGCCATACAAAGGTGATGGCCTTCTGCAGGAAAATGCTGCAGTCTCTACTGTGGACATGCTCTGGGGTCTAGGTGTGAGCACTGCTCAGGAAATGTTAAATCATAATACCCCTAGTGAAAACTGTCTGCTAAAACTTGGTCAGACTGTGGGTTGTCAGGGCTATACATGTGGTGGTAATTGTCCGACCAGCTTCCAGAGGTGCCCACTGAAGTCTGCTGCTGTTGTTGCCATGTTGATGGGGCAAACCTTGGGTTTTAGAAAGCTTGTATGTTTAGTTGTTTTGGTAGGCTGCCAAATCTTTCTGAGAAATACAATCAGCAGAAGGAAAACACTATTTTAAGCAGTATCATTAAGCTAGGATTGATCAGAATTTATCAGAAAAATTAATTTCTCTATTCAAAGAGATTTCACACTGCTAAATTTTAAGAAATCTCAGGGGTTTGCTGCAAATATTGGAGGTATTAGAAACTCCTAAACATATATTTTGTTTAACATTATTTATATAACACCATGGCTAATTCAGAAGCAAAACAAATAAAAACAACAAAAAAGAAAACTATTGCACAATAGGTTTTATACACATTATGCTATTAATTAGAAAATTCACAGCACTTTCAGCTGGAGAATAGGAAGAAACAGCAGTACATCAATTGCAGACTTTTCCTCACTTTAATACCTACAGTGTTCTGATTTTGTAAATTCTATATTCTTGAGAACATAAAGGTGGTGAGAGCAGAGGCAAGGGGGCAAAGAAAAAAACATTTTAAGCATTGAAGAGGATTAAAAACCCCACATTTTGCCTTGTCCTTATTCTCCGTAAAATGAGAATTGGACCTGCAGATGGTGAAAGGCTAAACAGACTAGGGAAGATTCAGTCTGCAGACTTAGGTTTCCAGTCCAGGGAACTCAGTGCTTAGAGGAGTCAGCTGTGTTGTGAGAAACCCACATTAGAGTCTCAATGCTGGCACATGCAGAGCAAGAACTTGTACCTGGGCTTCCTAGAGCACAATTAAATACCCTTTTAACCACTTGCATATTGGAAAGTATGAGGGACTAGCTGAGTGCTGTCACATGACTTCATGTGAATAAATTTACAAAATTTGTGTTTGTTCCAGAAGACAAAGGAAACATTAAAATCTGTATCCCTCCAAATGACAATTCTCATTTTCCTGTCAGATCTGTATGTCTAGGACCCTACTTTTGTCCAGTGAAAGCACTAATGATTCTCATTTGCCTCTCCCTTAGGCTCCCATATATTTTTCATTTCCTTTTTCCTCTTTTTCAGACAGACTTGCTATTCTTTCCTCATTGCTGAAGATATCAAACATCATCACTAGGCATGAACAACACTTATAATATTGTAGCATACTGTATGCAAAACATTCCAATAGTAAATATCCCCATCAACAGTTCTCTTTGCACAACACTACATTTCATACAAAGTCTTTTGGAAAATAATGTTAACTGGTGTAATGACAGTTTCTTTAGGACAAAATCCAGAGATAGGGAACACTGCCATCCATAGTTGGTCAATCTATGACTAAAACTGTACAGAAAAATTGTAAAAATACGTTTCAGTATCGACATTCACTTTAAATAACAAGAAGAATTGGAGTAAAAGCTTATTCTAAGGAATGACATTTTGATAAATTTCTGATAACCATCTTCTTTGACATTGTATATACAGTATTATACAGATAGAAACTAACAGCAATGCTTATGAAGTAATAGAGGCTACTGCTGTAACATTGTTACAGAAGAAGGGTTTACATTTATGAAGTTCCACCTAGAGAAACAAAGAAACTAATATTTTACTACAAAAATACTAGTCCATAAGACTTACATTATCTCTTCAGTTGTATACTATTAATGAATGCTCTATCATTATTTCTTTCCTGTTAAAATTTTGTTAGCTTCCTGATAATCATAACCTAGAGTAGGAAGCTCCAATACTAACATACTATTAAACACTCATTTCTGAAAGATGTGAGTATATAGCCCCACAATGTAGAAGTCTGTAATATTGGTTACAATTTACTGAATGGCCATACACTTTCTTATCTCATTTTGTTTTGCTTTAACTTCCCGCATTCTTAGCCTTTCCAGTAGATCTTTGAGATTTTAAATAACAAAAAGGAGGTACCCTGAGAGAATAAAATAACTGATTTATTTTGTCCTTCGGGAAAAACCTTTGGCTTAGCTTCAGGCTTTGTTGCCACAACGTTTTATACCACTTAACTCTAAAATGGAAAAATAAAACCAGGTAAATTTGCCACAAAATCTAGTGGTATGTTTTGATAGTCACATGCCAACATCATCTGTGTGTTGGATCTCTCAAAGAGGTGGTATGGCAAGTTATTCTATGTTCAGCACCACTAGGACAAGAAGGAATTCAGAAGAAACTAATAAGGTGCTTTAATAGCATAGGATTGACAGATTGCCATCTCAGTCCTAGTCCAGTCAATTGCCACTCTGTAAACATCTTAAGTTCACTGTTTCCAGCTAGTGTTTCCTTTCTTTCTGAGATCAAAACACTAACATCTGCTTGAGATTTTTCAGAAGTTAGGAAAATTTAGATCTTTGAGGTCTCACTTCACTGTCTCAATCTGACATGAAGATTTAATTTTTTTTTTTTTTTTTCTTGAGTAGCAATAGATGTACACCATCTGTTGGTAGCACCTGGAAACAACATAAATGTTATAATAATAAAGTGTTCTCTGCTTCTTTACATTATTTTAAGTTGCCTCTGTAAACTCTTTCTATTTCTTACTTCCCAACTCCTGAAGATTAAAAAGCGACTAGCATCTCTCCTCTTCCCCACCTCTCCATCCCTTGGTACTATTCCATTTACCTGAAAACCTAACACCTGAAGCAGCATTACTGTTGTACCTCCACAAATTTTTCCCCTTCTTACTTTGCAAACATTTTAGTGTTCTTGAAAGAGGTGGGCTGAGTTCAGCATAGCTCCTGTAGAAGCTCCTTTGCTGCATCTCATCGCCTTGATAATGTCTGCTGTTACCTTATTATTATAGGGCTAGCTGTCAGTATCACACCTGCCTCAGCATGGTCCCCAAACTAATAAATCCAAGAAGTCTTTGATACTAGTACCTCTCACCAATGAATGTACATCTTTTGGTAACTTGCTTGAGTGGGCTGACTGATTGAATCTGGTATTAGATTACTCTGAATGATATACACAGAGTTGAGCAGAAGTGCAAATCATCACTTTGTACCTCATCCATTTCCAAAACATAGACATTTCCTTTCACTGTCTCCAAACAGTTGCATGTTTGATTGCTATTATGTAAACTGGGAACTCAAGATCATAACACTGTTGTGGGAAGGATTTGCTAAAAGAAATATATGAGTGTTTGGAATTGTTTTTTAAGGTACATGTAAGCTTGGGGAGAGGCCAGCACTAGATGAGTCCACAACTTTTCCTGTGAAAGGTAACTAAATGCCTGTCTTACAAAAATACAGACAAAAAGCCTAATTTTAAGTTTAATAAATATTATGAACAAACATGGCTGTTTCAACTCCAACTACTCAAATCCATTTGTTTTGAAAGATAAGTTGTTTCTAAGTGCTGATTCTAACAAGAAAGAACAACACTGAGTTAAAAAGGTTCCTACCGATAGTGCATTTTCATTTCCCTAAGAATCTAAATCCCTTTTTGTTCTTTCAGTGCCACAGCTTTTATGGCTTAAAGCACTATAGCTTATAATTAGCTAAGCTATGTCAGATCCATGACAAACCTCTAAGGCCAGCCTGAACATAGTAAGAAATATGCTGGTATGTTCCTCATTAACATGACAACAAAGTGGTAGTTTTTACTTCATTTTCCAGTCTGCAGAGCTCCAGATTTTCTATTTATAGCAAGCACTATAAGGAGGTATGATGCATGCTGGAATGAAATTCAGTTAAAGACATCAGTACATGAAGGTTTTATCAAGGACACTAAAAAAAACCAGTCTAAAAAATCAAGGCAGCAATTTAAGGAAGGCAAATAAAAGTCATGGCTATATTCCAAACCGACTTTGTTGTTATTGATATGTTTGAAAGATGCTGATGGCAACCACCAGAGCATAACAGTGGTGGTGGCCTGTATCCCACAACTATAAAAAGCTTCTCTAATTCTAAGGAGTGTTTCAAGCACTCTTGGGCTCAGTAAAGAGGGTGATAATCAGAAGGCAAAAAACAGGTAAGAAAATGTGAGTCTCTTACCAGTCTTCATTGGCCCAGTGAGTAATTTATTATAGAGATGCAAATGCTTCTGTTGGGCAGTACTGACAGACCCCAGACCAGAATTAACTGCAGGCTGTTGGTTAGGTCAAGGCCGTGACCTGGGCCATATAGTCTAGCATTAAAGAACTCATATTCCCCACCCCACCCTTTTGTCCATTCAACCTGTTATCTAAAATAATCACACTAATGAATATACCTAGAGCCTGAGGATTTGTTATGAATCTGAATCTTTAATCTGAAAAAAAATGAATCAGTTTCACTGTGTAAATTCACTTCAGTTTCAGAAGGAAAAGTCTACCTCTACTTGTTTTTGCCAAGATAGAATGGATATTCCTTTTCTTTTCAAGTTATAAAATCCTTAAAATCCTTAGCCTACATTGCAATCAATAACATGTACAGAAACTTATAAAATAAATATCTGTTTCTATACATATAGAGCCACAGTGCTGGTTCTTTCTTTACAGTTCACCCTCAGTCAAACAACAAATTTCTTGAGCTTCTGCCAATGATAAATCCCCAGCCACATCCGTAGGAAAGTATCTTTCTCCTGTTGCTCTGGTCTGGCCACACTTCCCACTCTTTGCTTTACTCAGAATTTGTGTCTCACTCTCCTGACACTGTGAGCTCCCTGGCTTTTTGTCTCCCAGCCTCCTTCCTGTCCCACTCAGTAGCTGCTCTCTACAATGGTAGAAACTTCCCTTTCTCCAGTGAGCTTTGCCTATGCAGTGTGAAGTGGCTAGTGCAAGGTGAATGGGCACTGCTGTCTGGGAGCAGAACTTAATACAAAGAGACACCAAACCACAACCAATAAAACAAATCATCCAAGACATCTCATTTTCTTTAAAGAAGATAAGAGACCTCTTTGTTCTTTGCAAATGATGTTACCCAATTATGTTTCAAATACTCACTGAAATATTGGACAGATTTTCAAATGTCTGCCAGCTATATTCTTGAGAAAAATAATGACATCTAGTGACAAGACAGAAAATCACATCTCTGTCTTCCCTATGCAGGACTGAATACATGTTCACCTCTACACTTGTGGCAGCTATATACTCACTGCAGCTCTGAGATTAACTATTTCTTGTGTTAAAAATCAGCAGAAATTATAAACAAAAAGACTTAAATTTTCTGGTTTGCTTAGATCTGTACCCAGCTGTATTTTAAATCCACAGCATTTTAATTTTGCAAATTAAATGTTCCTCATATTTTACCTTAAGATCTTATACACTGATATGTTCAGAAAACAGTAAACTATAACATGCACTTGACAAACTTTTTTGTAAAAACTAGTAAACATGAGTTTACTATTCATACTCTCCTCCACTACCCCCAGTATGGATGCTACTCCAAGAAATTTCAGGGGTTTATTATTCTGCTCGCAACATAAAGAATAACATAAAAGCTTGGTGGTAAAGCTGTAGTTATAGATTAAAATATATGAGTTCAAACAACACTAGTCCCTGTAATCTTTACCAAACACATAGGGCTTGTTTTTCCCCAGAGGGCATTCTTTTCCTCCCAGTTTTCTAGACAGTGAGTGAATTTCTGGGATATAAAAATTGTAGTAATGTTTCTGCATGATAATTCTTAATATTTATCTCGGCCTAGAAATGACTTTCTATATTATGCATCTTTTCCAGCTTTTACTTTACCAACTGGATGAAATAATATTGTGTAAAGCAACATTTGTACTATTTAGCAGTTCATTTTATGTTCTATTAATTATATGATACGGCACTACAAGGCACTACATCACATTATTGTAATTTAATTGGCTCCATTGTACCATTCTGGACTCATTTCCAGCTGTCCTTGATTGGAAATTTGTTCTAGAAAATAATAATTCTTATTTCCACAGTAGCTACATTATCTAACATGTCTTATATATCATCTTACAGTTCTTTCCTTTGTTCCTGATAAACTTTAAAATTAATCTAGAAGTCTGTTTCAGTAATGATACAGTAATTTAATCCCCTATTTCCTTGTTAAAGAAATATTGTCCATTATATACTGGCCCATTTTAGTTCAGGAAAATACTGGAATATATTCCTGCAACACATCCTTTTATCCTAATGGCTCAAGTAAATGTCTGAATTCCATTGGATAACTATGAAAGGTAGACATACTTGCAAGTGCTGTTCTGAAGAATGACACAAAAATTTACTCAAATTTTGTGCTGACCTCAGATCATCTCTGTCCTGTTACATTTGCAAAGAACAATGTTGAAAGTTCCTAAAATCAGGCATTTTGAAATAAGAGATTTATTTATATGTGTACTTATTCCCATTAATAGAAGCAGGCAAACATGTTTTTCCTTTCAAGTCTGCAGCATGTTTTAAACAGAGCAACTCTGCAGGGACTGAATGAATTGGTACACACATCTACTTTCATTTTAATCCCATGCTGACTCCAAGAGCTGCACTACAGAGCCTCAGAAAAAGCAATGAAAACAACTGCATTAGTAAATTCTTGTTTTAGATTATGCTTGTCAAAATATAGCTTCTAGTTAAAAACTTCTCCAGCTGTTCTGTTTTTTTCCTGCCTAAACAACCAACATTTAATTATTAAAATAATTATTAAAAAATTACTAATAAAATAGTTAAAAATTGTTTCTAATGGTAATGGAAAATCTGAACCACCAATTTAGTTGGTTTATGATGATGACATAATAATACAGTAGTAAAAAGAACTCCAGTTTGCCTAATAAGAAAAAAAAAAAAACAAAGCAGTAGAATTTAGAAGAAATTATACTATAAACCCTATCTGGTTATCCACATAAGAAAAAAAAGTTATGAAGAAATTTGTAATCACAACTGCAAAAGATTAAATGACTTATTTAGTTAACTGGTCTCTATGGTTGTTCAGGGTGAAAAGAGCTACCTTAGAAAGAAACAAAACCCATTTTTATATATAGCTGACCAAATTTTACATTTCTGAAATAAGCACAATTTTTCATTCATTTCAGAGCTCTTCAGGATAAGACCTGTGTTATGGCACTGGTCTGTAAAGAATATAAATATATTCTCTTTCTGTAAAACAGGTTAGCAAAATCAGCAACAGCAAAAGCTGGTTATATTCCCACAGTTCAAGGATGCATCTATATTTGTATTTTGGTTTGGCTCAGGACTGCCTTTTGAAGCCAGTCCACCTTTAGCAGTTTGGTTTGCATAGCAGGGAAGTCCTGGTACACAAAAAAGAGAAAATAAAATGAAACCAGTACCAGCACTATCTACACAGTGTGCTGTGATTTTTAGGACCTAACAAGAGTTAATCTGAAGTAAAGCCCCTAAAACACAGGCAATGTAGACCCTGGTTTCTCAGTACTGACTGCTTCACGCTGCAGTAACTCGCCTCCCTCTGCCACCCCCCGCCTCCTCCCCCCATTATGTACCTTATTTGACATTTAAGATACAGCTTTTAAAGATAACAAACCCTCTGATCAAAGTCCTGACAAACATTGAGGATTACACTGTAGAAATCACTGGTTAATGTCTGTTTTGTCATATACTATTATTGAGACCGACAATTTCTTAGTAGAAAAGTCCCTAATACCTAGGCTGGAAGAAGTGAATTTTACAATCTTCCTCTATACTGAACCTGGAACACCCAAAGGTATCTGGATATAGTCTCCTTCTCCCACTTTCCAGTTAGAGCAGGTCATGCTTTTAAGCCACAGGCACAGAAATGAGTCCTGAGGGATGACTGTGTGTATGAATTTCTAATATGGAACCTGCTCTGAAAAAGTCCAGGAGGGTGGGGAGGTGGAGCAGTGGGTGGTGTGTGAAAGTCAGCTTGCCCTTCAGAAGAGTAGTAGTGCAGTGCCTACCTCAGTGATTCAAATCTTCAACTTGTACAAACATATCTGTACAGTTACTGCGTGTCTGTGGGTCTCTCAATGTGTTGCTGCTTCCTATGGCAGGATATGCATAGTCAGATATGTATCAGTTGTAAACAGAGATGAAAATTGTCATTTTTAGTCTTGTACCTAGCAAACTCCCTTAATTTTCTCTCTATCTCCCAGTATGAAGTGGCAATGTAACATCTGATAACACATTACTGTTTTACATGAATGTTTAAGAAGCTTATGTATCTACATATAGTCCAGAGAATGATTCATCAGAATTACTGAAATGCAAAGGCACCTGCTTTGTGGTACTGATATTTTCAGCTTTCAATCAGGTCTGTAGGCATTGCAGTTAGCAAAGACCCCAGTAGTGTCACCATTATACAACATTTCTATGTATCATTTGGGTCACAATGTATTTAAAGATATCACTTTATCTATGCATTCAATCACAAATTCTCATATAACTGATAAAATTACATATATTTAGAAATTTCCAACCATCCAAGAATATTAGTCTTTTATAGCACATGTTAATTCAAACATATAATTTAACCTTGCAAATGAGACATTAGTAGCCTTGAATGATACACAGTGATACTCTATTTTCTCTTTAAAAAACACCCTTGATATAGTTTGCTAGAACACATCACTAGAGGTCAGAATATTGATTTCTGTAAATTCCAGCCAATCCTGAATGCCATATTTTTCCACTGAACACCATATGACCACAGGGTAAACAGCTCATATTCTGTCATGGGTGTGTTCCTTAAATATCTTCTTTGCATACAAGCTTCAAAAGCTTTGGAGAAAAGACCATAGAAACTCATTGTATATGTATTGATTTGTTGCTATAAATCTTGATGCAGGTCTGCTTTTTTTTCTTTTTTTTTTTTAGTAGCAGCATTCAAGATAATTCATCTGACTTTAGATTTGCAGTAAAGTGAGAAATCGCTAGTTGAAAACACTGGAATTAAATAATCTATAGGTTTTCTTACTTGAGTTCTAAACAGCCAAAAGTTCCACAGAGGTGCCATGAATATTACCTAGGTTTGCACTGATGTAAAGCAGCATGTGCCAGAGATGAGGACAAGAGTACACTTTTTGATGTATTCCTATAGATCTCATTTAAAATCCAGAGAATACAGCAGAAAAAATTTATTACAGATAACAGCAATTCCTGATGAGTTAAAAATGTCAAGATATTAAAAGATTTTGTATGTACTCACTGGACATATGAATTCACAGAAGGGCACAACACAAAAACTCACCAAACCATGTGCTTCTTCAGAAATTGTACTTACCTACAAAGCAAACAAACAGAAAAAAACCCTTAAATATCTATACAGACACACATGTACATTTTTAGCATCCTGAAAGATATCAGAGGATCACAATATTTTACTCAATCCTACAAAAGGTTCTAGTCAAATCATATTCCTAGATTTACAATTTAACACACCATTGCCCACATATAGTCATGGAAACTTTAAAAGAATTCTCATATCAGCTTTATTTTGTATTTTTCCTACTTAATTTTGGAAAATCACCACTTTTAAGGTCTCAAGAGGCTTGTGAAATTTTTCTATCTACCCTACATTCAAATTTTAAGAATCAGTTACAATGCAAAAGTATGTTAAAAGGAAAAAAAAGTACAAGGTTTTAGCTATAAAATTTAATAATAAAATAGTAACAGCTGTTAGAAGAGGAATTAGCATATTCTTAATCAGGTTATTAAAAAGATTCAAAGTTTATATCTTTTATACGGCTTTATGTTTTAGTTTCACATAATGCTACTCTACAATCCCAACAATTTCTAATACTACATCTCCACAAATTGTTCCAATATTTAGCACGAAATAGGTCTGACTCTTCAATCACATGTGTTGCCTACCTTTGATAAAGTAAAAAACTCAACATGGCACATAATTGACTTGGCCTACTTCAGAAAAATCAGTCAGTAATCAGATTGAAATAATACTTTAGTCCTCAAATACCCAGTCATGTGATGTATAATGGAGAGTAGACAAACATGATTAATCTTGCCCTTTAGAGTCATTTCATATCATTAAATTATGAGGCATTCTCTTGTTTTTGTTTCTTTCAGAAGGGAGGGGAAAAAAAAAAAAACAAACCAACAACACAACCCAAATCAACCAACCAACCAAAACCAAAACCCCGAACCAGGAGAAATTTTTAACTAGTAGGAATTTCTAATCTGTCAATTTCTTGCCTGTACTTAGATGAAGGTCACCAGAACATGACTGTATTCTACAGTTATGTAAAATAGGCTCTAAAACATTGCATGCACGTGCACACAATGAAAAAAAAAATCAAGCCTTATTGGCATTACTGCATAGGGTTGGTCCATGCTCTGGTACAGATATTCTAAATTATTTTGTGTTGCTGCATGCAAACGTTTCCATACCTATGTGCCTGTCAGCTCTAACAAAATCAGTTATTTCTAGCACTCCACAGCAATGAAGATGCTGGAGTATTAGTTAGCTATGGAAAGATTTCAGTTTCTGTTCAGACTTAGAGATAAGAATGGGATTCAATATGAAAAGTGTTATGACACTGGCAAACGTTAGACTGTTCAATTTGTTCCATATCATGTTTTACTGGTTGTGAGCTACTTCTGCACAGCAAACCACAGTGTCAGGGCCTATATCAAGGTGAGCTATATTACATATTTATGAATTAGCAGTGGAGCTGCTGCACTGGGTGTTGTAATACTGTGCCCAGTAACCTGGATACAGTAGTAACTGACTTTGGTTTTTTTTTCCCCCTTATCTAGGCTCTGTAAACACAAATGCTTCAATTCAAGGAATTTTGTGGTTCAAGCAAACATGCCCGTCTGTGCATGATGTGCGTGACAAAGCTGAAGATATGTGTGTATTTTAGAAAAACCTCTTTGCCTTACTGACTCTCCTCATCACAGTAGTAATATACAGCCAGAACAATGGGCAGAAAACCATCAGACAAAGGTGACTTTTGTTAAAGCAAAGATGTATCCCAAACTCAAAGCCAGAAGGACTGACATATATACCTTAGACTATGCAAAATGGCAGATGGTCTTGCTCCATATAGCTTCTTCTTATTGTATGTATGTGATAACATACATTTGAACTGGAAAGGTACTGGAGATATTTCCTCAAGGCTAATAGACATTTCAGTTTAGGATGGCTTGGAAAAGGCATTGCAATTCAGAATTTTCCATTTCAGCAATTGAAAAACTGTTAGCCATTGAAAAAGTCTTCCAAACAAAATCTTTAAAGGCAACAAATGGAAGCTGCAAGCAGTGCAGTTGCATTCAAATCATTGTGCTAGGTATTAAACATTGGGGAAAAAAAATTAAAAATAAATCATACTTACAAATTGTCACAAATGCTTTTGTTTTTCTAAATGCATGTACAATTTATATAATTCCTCATGAAAGAAATATGAAATTGAAATTCCTAATCTATGCCTATTCTGTTGCATGGATTATTAATCTCTTGGCATTCGTTTTTGAAAATTATTTGGATCAAGCCAAAGAATAAAGAAATGGAGGTTTCACAGAGCATAGCATGTTCTAATAGAAAAAATCACATAGCATTGATGGATTCCTGAAAAGACTGATCTTATCAACTTCTTCAACATTTCCCAACATATCAAGCCCCATTTGTAAGTCTGATAGGTGTGTCCGCAGCATATAGCTGTAGAAATTTCCACCTGTACCAGGGAAAGCTTGTCTGCAGAAATCTAATTGCTTGTGAAGACCAACCGTATTATCCCAGTACTTTTTATTGTTCTGCCTGAAGTCTAAAAGATAGTTCACTGAAAAAATTGCATGAAGTGCTTAGTACTGGTTTCTGAATATATCCACATATAACAGGAGGATTTTTATTATCTTTTTAATACCAAAGGAAAAAAAAATTTCTTCCGTCCCAGTTCTCAAAAAACTGAAAATATAATTGAAGACTCCAATCAGGTGCTTGTTAGTCTAAATATCCTAATGCAGGCAACTCTGCACAGAAGTCTACATGAATATGAAATCATGTATCTACTTGACAATACTAATATGCTTAGCAGCACTGACACCTTATCATTGCTAATTTTAGTCCAAAACAAGGGCGACTTTTAATACTAGATAGTTCCAGGATTTTTTGTTGGTCTTAGTTGATTTGTGAGTTCAATTTACTGCAACTGAAATAGCTTGAGTAAGTCTCCTGAGTACGTCTCAGTAAAAAACGGCCAATCTACCTACACAACCGTGCCAAGAAAATTTACTTCCAAGCTGCGGGTCTTCTGTCATTCCACTTTTCTATCATTCTATAGAAGAGAGCAGCAAGTACACTTAAGTGTGCTGTGGGTTTATAAATAGTATTAATGTTTTCAAAGATTTTTAAATACAAATTCTTGAGGCAAAGAGTACATTATCCACTGCATGTTATACAGCATTGAGTTAACTAAGCATTTAAAATAATTAATAATTCAAAGCTACAAGGAAACTTTCCTTGTGGCTGATAGGATGAGAAACATAAGAATGTTATCCTCCTCTCAACACCAGCCCAAGTGTTACGTCTTTGGTTGCTACCCAACCAAGTGTGGTTTTCTTTGTGCCTGCTCTATTTTTTCCCCTTAAATATGAATCTTTTACTTTTCTAATTTCTCAAAAACTGAAGAACATTTGCATATTTCCTGTTAGAAAACCAGACTAACAATAACACAAAAATGATTTTTGAACATCAGAACTCTACAAGGATTATCAGTAATTAAACTAGTTTAGCCAAATGTTTCATATTAATTTCATGGCATTAAAAGGACATAGCATTTAAAATTATTTGCAAACTGTAGTTACTGATTAATTTAGTTACATTTGGATGGCAGAAATCACAAGTACACATTTTCTGTACTGACTTGTGCATGGTGGGGGTTTTTTGTTTGTCGTTTTGTTTTTTAAATTAATATTTTTTATTATTTTAGCTTTGAAAATATTAGAATTAATGTTTAAACATAAGAAAACCAGATTTTCACAAAGCATACTGATGCTTACAACATCAGGAGACATGAATGTGGAAGTCTGCCAAAAAATGACGACATAACCAAGCAATGTATTGGACATTATGCAACAACAACAAAAATAATTTAAAAAATAGTTTATATAAAGGACTAGTTCTACTTCATTAAACTTCAGCTGTTTGCTTTCTCATGAATTATTGATACTGGAAAATATGTTATAAAAATAATGCAAATACTCAACTGGAAAATTATAGGTTCAAGGAGTTATTTCCTCTCAGATTACTTTATCAAGGGCTTTATATATATTATTTATTTATTTTCCCTATTATTTCTAAAGTAACGACTTCAATGTGCCTGAAGCTGACTGCCTACCTACTGACTCTGCAGTAAAATAAACAGGAGCTGGGAAACTATTATGTGTTAACAGACATAACCCTGCTGTCACACCTGCATTACATATTATCTTTTAAACATTATTATCTTGTATGCAGGCTGTTGTCTCTCACTGTCCCTTTAGTCCCCAGTGTATCCAGCTACCCAAAGCTAATCAGGAGGGAATAGTTGCTGAATAATGATATAAGAACATGGGGGCTTTTTTCTATGTAAGCATAAATTCTGCATCCTCAGTGTGATGACAGGTGTTCCAAGTTGGCAGCATTCTAACACAAACTTTTCTGTTGCTATTTTCTTCTTCTACTGGAACTACAGGCAACAGTATCCATCATTTTGTATCCTTAAAAGCAACAGAAATTAATGGTGTCATATACTATCACAGAAGATACATTAATTGTAACAGAAGATGATGCAACATGACTGATGTCATGTCCAAACCAAATCTTGTGTCTTAGAAAGGGAGGGAAAAAAAGAATACATCAACTGAACTAGAACTTTTTTAAAAAAATATTATTTATGCATGACATGCACCATGAAATGAAAAGTAATTATCATCCCCCAACAATTACTTTTGTTGTGTAACATCACCTGCGTAGGATTCTCCTCTCAGAAGTCTAATATCAAGACAATACAGAATTTAGATTTCCTTAATCTCAATGCTATTCCATAACTGCAGATGTATTCCTTATGTCTGTTATCTATTAGATGATCAAAAACAGTTTCTCGGAAACAGCCACAGAAATTCAACCTTTCAAAACCTCTAAAGCAATCTTATAATTTTCTACCAATGAAATGACTGGCTTGGCAGATGAGCTGAGAGCAGTGGATGTTGTCTGCCTTCACTTCAGGAAGGCTTTTGACACTGTCTCTCCTCTAAGATCCTGATACAGAATCTGCATAGGCTGGATGAATAGACAGTGAGGTGGACTGAAAACTGACCAAACAGCTAGGTCCAGAGCATGGTGATCATTGGCATGAAGTCTAGTTGGAGGTCAATAAGCAGTAGTGTACCCAAGGGATCAACATTGTATCCACTCCTGTTCAACATCTTCATTAATGATCTGGATGAATGGGCAAAGGGTACCTTCAGTAAGTTTCCTGACGACATAGGGAGGAGGGGTTGATACACCCAGAGGGTCATGCTGCCATCCAAAGGAACCAAAACAGGTTGGAGAAATGGGCTGAGAGAAACCTCATGCAGTTCAACAAGGAAAAGAGCGAAGTCCTGCACCTGGGGAGGAACAACCGCAGGCACCAGCTGGGGGCCATCCAGAGAAGGCCCTGGTGGACACAAAGTTGAATGCGAGCCAGCACTGTGCCTTTGTGGCAGAGGTTCATGGTCTCTGGGCTGCATTAGGAGGAATGTTACCAGCCCACTGACAGAGGTGATCCTTCCCCTTTGCTCAGCCATAGTGAAGCCACACCTAGAGCACCATGTCCAGTACAAGAGAATGATACGGAGCTACTGAAAACAGATCAGCAAAGGACCACCAACAGGATCAAGAGTCTAGAGCACCTCTCATATGAGGAAACACTGGTAGATCTGGTACAGTTTAGCCTAGACAAGAGAAGGTTCTCGGGTATCTTATCAATTTGTACAAATGTCTGGAGGGAGGTTATAAAGAAGATGGAGCCAGACTCCTCCCAGTGGTGCCCAGAGACAGAACCAGAGCAATGGGCACAAACTGAAATTCAAGAGACTCCCTCTGAACATCAGGAGACAGTTCTTTACTGTAAGGGTGACTGAACACAGGCAAAGATTGCCCAGAGAGGTTGTGGAGTCTCTGTGCTTGGCCATACTCAGAAGCCCTCAGCCTCCTGGATGTGGTTCTAGGCATTCTGCTTTAGGTGTCCCTGCTTGAGCAGAACATTTGGACCGGACAACTTTCTCCTGTGATTCTGTATAAAAAACAGGTTGAACAAGTAAGTCTAATTTATGCTTAACGTAAAATAATTCATCTTCCTTGTGGTAACAGACCAGATAAATTATTACATCCTTTTAAATGTCTGGTTCATAAGACAAGCTCATCAAATAATTTTTTATTTCTGGCATTTATTTTCAATATTCATTTTAAGTAGGTGATTAAAAAAACCCCATTCTTTGCTTATTTTAAAAGGAAGCACGTGAAAGCATTAAAAACCGTATATTTGTCCTTTAAATGACCATTAAAAAACAAAAAAAATCACTTATTATTTTTCCTCTCATTCATGTCCTGAAGTCTAATCTACATATTAAATGTCTATTTTATACATCTCCTTCTTCAACAAATTCATTTTTTTTTTCTAAAATATAATTACTCTGTGGCCCTTTTGGCATTTCTAGAATAGTACTGTGACCCTTATGGCATTTGTATAACAGATGAAAAACAGTCTCAAATCTGACAAGGGTAAATAACCTGATCAATCATGTTCACAAGACTTTTCTTTTTTTGTAATCATATTCTTATTTCCATCTTCAGGAACAAGCAAATACAATCTGTCAGTTACACATAGGTAGTGTTGCTTTCTCATTCTCTTTCTTTTTTCAACTATGAAATACAAAACCACCACAGAGATTTTCATCAAAAAGAATCCACACTTAAAAGTCTGAAAGTGTAATAGAAAGTACTTTACTTACACAACTTATACATACATGTATAAGATGATTCTCAAAACATGTGTCCCATAACATCAAAAGAACAAGGGACAGTAGGAAGAAGAAAACTCATAGTTGGTTCCACACTTTATGGTGTGTTCGCTGCGTACAGATGTTCTGCTTCAGATTCTGGCCTAAATTATCGTCTAGACCAACAGGAAGTTGCCTTATTTCAATCTGAGCATTTCTGAGATTACTTTTAAGTGTACTCGCGACAATATGTAGTTAAATGAATATCGTAAATTAGCAAGGCATATTATCTTTCATCCAGTATTATAGTAGAATGATTACTTTAACCGCAATAATGGACTAAAATATATATAAATAATGGATTGGTTTCAAGACTTTATTCTGCTAATAATAGGCACTAATTACCTTATGCAAAGAAATCCAAGTAGTAGTTAAACGTCCTTTAAAAGTTTTAATTATACTCTACATTGTTTCATGACTCACTTTTTATAACTTAGTGCTGGAACACTGTTGCTCAGCAAAACTGAAATTACCTCTATATAGTATTTTCATGTCTTTTTGCACCAGCAGTCACAGAAAACCGCACGACATTGTTTTATAGGTAAACCAGGTAACTGGGTTCAACCCAAAAGCTGAGAAGTTTCTCATGCTTACCTACCTATTTCTTTCAGGTAATTGTGAAAAAACACCTGATGACTTTTTCTCTCTTTTATCAATTTTACTGAGTCATTGTCTTACACTGTAATGATATATTCCATTACCATTACCAATGTATTGTATTACTACCACCACCATGGGCTTGGTCCATACAAACCTCATGAAGTTTAACAAGGCCAAGTGCAAGGTCCTGCACTTTGGTCAGGCCAATTCCAAGCACAGATACAGGCTGGGTAGAGAATGGATAGAGAACAGCCCTGAGGAGAAGGACTTGGGGCTACTGGTGCACAAGCTCAACATGAACTGTCAACATGCACTTGCAGCCCAGAAGGCCAATAACTGTATCCTGGGCTGCATCAAGGGAAGCGTGGCCAGCAGGTCGAGGGAGGTGATTCTGCCCATCTGCTCCACTCTCGCAAGGCCCCACCTGGAGTACTGTGTCCAGTTCTGGAGCCCCCAACACAAGACATGAACCTATTAGAACGAGTCCAGAGAAGGCCACAAGGATGATCCGAGGGCTGGAGCACCTCTCCTAGGAGGACAGGCTGAGAGAGTTGGGGCTGTTCAGCCTGGAAAAGAGAAGGCTCTGGGGAGATCTTATAGCGGCCTTCCAGTACCTGAAGGGGCCTACAAGAAAGCTGGGGAGGGACTTTTTACAAGGGCAGGTAGTGATAGAACAAGGGGTAATGGCTTTAAACTGGAAAAGGGTAGGTTTAGATTAGATATTGGGAAGAATTTCTTTACTGTGAGGGTGGTCAGACACTGGAACAGGTTGTTCAGAGAAGTTGTGGCTGCCCCCTCCCTGGAAGTGTTCAAGGCCAGGCTGGATGAGGCTTTGAGCAACCTGGTCTAGTGGAAGGTGTCCCTGCTTATGGCAGGGGGGTTGGAACTGGATGATCTTTAAGGTCCCTTCCAGCCCAAACCATTCTATGATTCTAAAAAACAAACATTCCACAACCTGACATCTTTTATGGATGAACTCTTTTAAAACACCTCTGAAGTCATTAATCTTTTACATCCCCAAAAGGGAATCTTCATACTGCAGTCTCATTTTCATTGCACTCATAGCTGAAATGACAAATTGAGCTTTGCTCTAAGCTTCCATCCATAATCACGGAACCCTAGGCTAAGTTCTACAATGCTATAATTCAAAGTATCTGGCATGCCAGGATGCATAAATTAAAGTTACAGTTTTGCTGGGGCTTAGGCCAGCAAAGTGGAGGTGGTGTGATTGCTAAAAACCTCCTGAAATATAGTTGAGTCTCCCTGGGGTACCAAGTTTTTACAAGTTTATTGCTGTGTGTTTTTTGCTTACATGTTCATTTTTACCATTCAATAGATGTGAAACAATGCAATATACCTTTTTTTCTTAGTGAAAGAAGAGAAAGTTCTCACATCAGCCAAGGCACTGCACTCAAGGTGGGTGATGATTTTTTAAACACACCACAGTACCCTGGGCTTGCCCAACAAAATCACACTTTAACCAAGGATAATCTATGATACTTTAGATTAAAAAAAGTACCCCCCCTCTCCCCAAGCCCCAAATGCCACTCTTTTTCCTAGGAAGTTTTCTTCTTTACTGACCTGCTCCTCTGCCATCATGCTCTCAATAAGAGATGGAACATAACCTTGAAACACTTCAGGTCTGCTGTGGGAAATGCAATGAGAATCACTGCAAACCTCTTGTCTTCCTTCAGCTCTCACTAGAATTTCCCATTCTTGCGTCCTTCTTACTTAAGACTTGGCAAACTTACAAAAAGGCTGCAACCCTGCTCTGCTCAAATGCATTTCTCAGCAGATAAGGAAAGAAAGAGTGAAGCGAACCCCTACCACATTCTTCTCACTAAAACTGGAGTAAAGTGTCTGTGCAAGCAGTTACTCTCGGAGGGGGCTAGGGAAGCAGTGTCAGAGCAGGATCAAGTAACACTGAACACAGACCATCTTCCAAAGAGCTGCATGAAGCACAGCACAACACTGGTATCACAGATACTGGTTTTGTGGCTAAATACTGCTTTATAGCTTTATATTGTGTAAATATGCTTAAAAGGGACATTACAATACTGGAACATGGGGCACCAGTGACAAACGTATGGAAAGCAGGGGACATGTTGCAAACTTGCACACTAATTTACTTCACTCTAACATGAGTTGAAGTCAAAGCAGCTCATCAATTGTTAATTTTTAATCAATTGTTAATTCAGACAATCTGGTCTGCTAATACATTTTTCATGTGTAGGGCTTCTTTCGGGATCTCTCAGTCCAGAAGATCTTACTTTATGTTACCAATATGGATTAAAGAGAATATGCAGCAGTTACTGCCCTTTTAACTTGCCATTCATTAAAATTGACTAGCAGCTTTTTATAGATGTACAAAGATACAATTCTGTGAATCATCATTGTGTTGAATAGCTCTTAATAGACTTTTATCCTAGGGTTTTGCCCAATCATATTTTCAACTCATGTATACTTTGGCATCTACATAAACAACTTTACTGTGCATTCTGTGAAAAAAAACTTTGAAACCTGCTGCTTGATCATTTCACTGACCGACCTTGTTCTTATGTGAGAAACAGCAAGTGACTTTTTCTTATTCACATTTCCTCTATTCTTCACAATTTCATATATTTTCTCATAAAGCCAAGCTCTTTTCCAAACTGAAGCATCTTGGTTTATCTGATCACTTCTTGCTGTTCTCACTATTTCTTTTCTAATAGTTGTTAACAATTTATCTTTTTGACACCTGCATAGCCCCAAGTTGATATTTTCAAAGGATTACCCACAATGATTGCTAGAATCCTGTCCTGAGGTGTGTTATTTGAGTTAAGATCCACTTTTAGCTATGCACAGCTATTTTTTTTTTTCCTTATACATTAACTTTTATTTATTGACAACGAACTATCTTCAACATGTTGCTTCACATTGAATGAGTATTGCATAACAGCTTTGTCTCCTTAAAACAATGTACACTGTAAAAAGCTATTTTGAAATCCATATATACCAAAAGAACTGGATCATCTTTACTCATGTTTGCCAATTCCTTAAAAAAATGACGACGACAACAACAAAAACCCACACAAAAACAAATAAAAAACAACCAGAGAAACAAAACTGTAACCTCCCCCAAAACCAACAAAAAACCCCCTCAACCTCTAACCAGTTCTCAAGCATGCTTTTATTCTATAAATGCCCATTTCACATTTCTCTGTTTTATCATATGCACCAAAATGTTTACTTTCACTCTAAAAGTTTCTGGACTTTGTCCAATACAGAGATCAGACATGTTTGCCTACAATTTTCTAGATTCCCCTCCTGCTCTTCTCCACAAACAGTTTTTTAAAAAATCCAGCATCATGTTTGCCACCATCTGATTTTTTTCTAATAATACTGATCTCACTGATGTAAGTAATAGTTTTAAAATTTTGTACTTGAGTTATTTTAGAAAACAAGTGGATAACATCTGGACCTGGAAACTTACTACTTTTATTTTAATATTTCATTTTAATTTTTTTTTTAAAGTATATATTGGTCTCTTCTTGAGGCAAGCCTTAAACTGAACACTTGTAAACAAAAGCCCTAGTGCAAGTCATAGCCTAAGTTATTTTTTAGTGAACCGCAATAGAAACAAAACTGCTGTTTTTCTGCTGTTGCTTTGACTTCTTTGAATACTCCTCTTATCTCCCAATCATTTGTCAGCTTATGTACCGAATGTTACATATACAAACATGGAGTTCTTTCCAAAATAAATTATAAAGTGGGATAGAAAAAAGTCCATTAAGTACCTGTGAGAAACCACAAAACCTGAAACAAGCTCTGATGAAACTGAGGTATGTTACCAGCTTTTAAGTGTTACACAATACACTTTATTCCAAGAAGTAATGTATAATAGAATTTACACAACTATAGAAATGCTAATACTGGCTTTTAACACCAAGAATTAAACTTGATCAAGTACAAAGCATGATACAGTTAAATTTTGGCAATTTAGAGGCATACAGGGATCTAGACTGCCTGACACTAGCAGTATACTCTTTTCCACTGACTTTGCTGGACTGAAAAATAACCCTTGTGGAAAAATATACTTTCTGTTCAGAAATGAAAATGTTCCAAAAAAGCTTTGACTAAAAGACCCCTAAAAAACCTTTACTTGAAAACCTTGCATTATCAAACATTAGCATCTATTCCACAGCTGTTTAAACAGAAAGAGTTAGTCTTTGACAAATAACCTGATCAATAACACAAACTTTGGTTTTACAGTTTGTATTATCAAACTATTATTTTTTTTCTTCTTTTTCTTTTTTTTTTATGATCCTTGACACGAAAAATAGCCACTTTCCTTTAAATTATATAGCATTCACTTGTCTTGCATTAAGGCTATCGATTCTACTATTTTTAATAAATATTTTAAATTATAAATATTACAAATATGTAACAGTCCAAGACACACAATATATTCTGCTTTAGTAAATGGCATAGTACACCAAAGTTTGCCAGGTATGAAATGTATCAGTTATTCAGACAGGATATTAAAAATTCCTGTTTTGAATGTTGGAGTTAGCTCTATTGAAAACACACTGCTGATTAACAGAACTGAAATAGCCCTATATTACTGAAAATTCCTTTCTTATTTTTTTCTGTAGTATTTCATTGTACTGAAATGTAGTAGCATTAATCACACTTTAGAAAAAACACACAGTTAGTGCGTTTACCAATGTCTGCCTCCTAAGTTGTGTTCTGCTCAGTGCATGTTCTGTGCTGATGTATCAAAGCCTACAGCAGGGGAGAGCTGGGGTAAGCTGCAAATGAATGAGACCATTTCACTTCAGTTTCCAGGCAACACAGAAAAGTGTAATGACTACATAGCCTGCTGATCATTGTTCCAAAAGGTGCTACATCTCACAATTATTGTGGGTTTTAATTTAAAGCATTTCTGTTTCTTCCATTTAATGTATTTCAATTACTCTATTTTTTTCTTTTTCTTTTCTGTTTTCTTTTTCTTTTCTCTTTTCTTTTTTTCTCCTTTTCTAGTCATCCTGTGTGGAGGACATCTGTGTCATAAAATATTGTCTGTCTGTACAATCAGTGCAGCCACTCCTTGGAGAAAGCCACTTGGTAGATGTCTGTTACGAAACTGATAGAAAAGCCAAATGACAACTACATAACTTTGCCAGATCTGGAACCTGCTCCTCATTTGATCTGCATGTGCTGGAGAATAGAGAGGAGTTAGGATTCTGACAGAGGGCATCTAGCAGCTTGAGCACAGACTGTTTCACAGAAGATTTAATTTAAAGGGGTTTATACTGAACAGGAATAGAGATACTCATCCTGAATTAAAGTAGTCTTTATTTGGTGAAACTTACCTCCAAACTAAATAAGGAATTTAAAAATAATTAAAACTATTTAAGTTATAAAATGAATTAAAACAGAATTATTTTAAACAAAATCTATTATTTTATTATTGATCAGTCAAAATTAATCTTATTAATTTTTCTTTACTTTCTAGAGGGTTCACTTTTTTAGGCATCACACAATCTCCATCACTGGCAACCAGAATTTTACAAATCTTTACTGTTGCAAATGTCCTGCAAACTTTACTGCGTTGCTATTAAAAACAGCGGAATATTTAATTCTACCCAACTGCAACAGGTTTTCTGTCACTACATACGCAAAACATACTTACATAGACATACATTTATGTCACTGTCGCACAAAACTATATCAATACATTAACATATTAATGTAGAAAATGCTGTTAAAAGAGAACAAGCAAAGCTCCTGTTTCCTCTACCTCATTAAATATACAGTTATATGGTAACAGTGATTGCATCCAGACAGTTTATTCCCCAAGCACGTGTAATTCTGGGCTCAGCCCGTGGGAGGAGGCCTGCCCAGAACCACAGAGGTGGTATCACACCCTCCGGGCAGCAACACTTCACCGCAAAGTGATCTCTAACCTGAACAAACTCAACAGCCAACAGACGACTCCTGACAACACACCACCCACACCCTTATCCTACATGTTCAGACCTGGTCTTTCTCTGGCATTCTTGGTCTCTTAACTACTGAAAGCAGTGCACTTCAAAGAACAGTAAAGTCTCACAGCTCCAGTATTTATGCTCTGTGAAATGGCTGAGAAGAATCAGTTTCCAAGGAAATTGTTTATTTTGCCGTGTTGCTGTTAATTGTACACACTTGTTCTCCCCCCAGATAAAACAAAACTTCTACAATTGGTCGTCTAAGTTGGTCAGAAACAAGAATAGATAGATTGTGTTTTCTGAACTAAGTTATTTATAGAACTGCTTGTTGAGTTTATAAATGGATGTATTATAATGAAAAAAAAGTTTCAAAGCTGTATATCAGCACAATAATGTAATTTTAATATATTAAAAAATAGTCTCAGGTTAAGATTTGCTTCAATAACAGCAACAAGCCAATTTTCTTTAATTACATTTCAAGATGTAAATGGTTTACTTGTGCTCTCCCTCTTTTCATTTATTTATTTATTTACTTATTAAATTTTGACCTGGTCTTTCATTCCTGATTTGATTTTTTTTTTACTATTTTAGTCAACATAGGGCCATTTCACCATCACTTGCATGTCCTCCAGCATTGGGAGGAATAATTGTTCATGTGTTTGGGATTTTTTTCTTTAAGACATGAAGCGATGTAATCTACATTTAAGAAAACAATATGTACATTTCTGTTGGTCTTAGAATATGGAAAAAGCTTATTTACAAAACAATACTCTTGACAGAATTAACCCATTATAATTTATTTTAGCAAATCTTTAATAATATTTTGGCCACCCCTCCCTCCATGTTTTACACATTAAGGATATGATCAGCATCACATTAATTTTGTATTATCTTTTAATTTCTTCCGCAGAATGCAAGAGCAAAGTGAATTTGAACCACATTAAATTTCCAACATCTAATTTGATTTTGTTATGTTTAAAATATTTTGGTTTTTAAAATACATTTTTATTTTTTATTGTCCTCCCAGTGAAACAATTTTAAAACATTTCACCTCCTGAAGGATCTCTGTTGTTCATAGTACCGTAGTATTGCCCCAGATTGAATTTTTCAATAAGAAATATTTCTTTGCCAACACACAAACATTCCTACTTTGCACTAGAATAAAAATATTTTGTGCTTCTAATGTCAGTATGAATACTATTAGAATAAGAAGCTTTTGTTTTACAATCTTCTCCCCTTGCTGTTGTTTTCAGAGCTGTAGAAACTGAATAATTTCTTTCTACAATTTCAGTGCGTTTCAGTTGAGCTCTGTACAAAATTCAGCAGTCTTACCTACAGGTACAGAAATAGCACACATGAAGGTCTCAGGAAAGTCAGAATTCTTACAATGTCCAAGAGGTATCAGACTGCAAAGAAACTGCTTACTTTGCCACCTTGGTCTTAACACCTTATCTACAGAATGATTCATCGTTCATATGATAGACATTTAACTGAAAGCAGCACTGCCAATGACAAGTGTGGACTAGTTGCCGCAGTTGTGACTATGGAACCTAACTAAGTACTAACCTGATCTCTTTCTGTGACAAGGTGACCTGCTCAGTGGGTGAGGGAAAGGCTGTGGATGTGGTGTACCTGGACTTCAGTAAAGCCTTTGACACCGTTTCCCACAGCATCTGCTTGAGGAACTGGCTGCCAATGGCCTGGACAGGCACACGCTGTGCTGGGTTAAAAACTGGCTGGAGGCCAGGCCCAAAGAGTGATGGTGAATGGAGTTAAATCCAGCTGGAGGCCGGTCACAAGTGGTGTCCTCAGGGCTTAGTGTTGGGGCCAGTTCTGTTTAACATCTTTATCAGTGATCTGGATGAAGGGGATTGAGTGCACCCTCAGTAAACTCGCAGATGACACCAAGTTGGGTGGAAGTGTTGATTTCCTTGAGGGTAGGAAGGCTCTACAGAGGGACCTGGACAGGCTGGATCAATGGGTGGCAACCAACTGTGTGAGGTTCAACAAGGCCAGGTGCTGGGTCCTGCACTTGGGTCCCAACAACCCCACACAACGCTACAGGCTTGGGGAGGAGTGGCTGGAGAGCTGCCTGGCAGAAAAGGACCTGGGGGTGTCGGTTGACAGCTGGCTGCATATGAGTCAGCAGTGTGTCCAGGTGGCAAAGAAGGCCAACAGCATCCTAGCCTGTATCAGAAATAGTGTGGCCAGCAGGACCAGGGAAGTCATCCTTCCCCTGTACTCAGCACTGGTGAGGCTGCACCTTGGATGTTGTGTCCAGTTTTGGGCCCCTCACTACAAGAAGGACATTTTGTTGCTGGAAAGTGTCCAGAGAAGTGCAACGCAGCTGGTGAAGGGGCTGGAGAAAAAGTCTGATGAGGAGCAGCTGAAGGAACTGGGGCTGTTTAGTCTAGAGAAGAGGAGGCTGAGGGGTGACCTTATCACTGTCTATAACAGCCTGAAAGGAGGTTGTAGGGAGGCACGTGTGTGTCTTTTCTGCCAGGTAACTAGTGAGAGACCAAGAGGCAATGGCCTTAAGTCACTCCAAGGGACATACAGATTGGATGTCAGGAAATGCTTCTGTACTGGAAGGGTTCTCAGGCACTGGAATGGGCTGCCCAGGGAGGTGGTTGAGTCACCATCCCCAGAGGTATTTAAAAGACAGGCAGATGAGATGCTCAGAGATATGGTTTAGTAGTGGACTGGATGATCTCAAAGGTCTTTTCCAACCAAACCATTCTATGATTCTATATAAATAAGTAGAATGTAAATTTAAAGTTAATTAAAAACATGAGAATATATCAATCTAGACTTTAAATTTCCAAATTTAAATTCTTTAATATTTAATTTGTATGTCTATTTTCTTGACTTTTTTAGACTCCAACTAGTCACCATGGCCCTTCCAGTTGAGTCACTCATACGTAATTGTTATAGAAATATGCCAAGATCAGCTAAGGTTTCTTTGTTGGGAAATATCCACTTTTTTTTTTTTTTTTTTTTTTTGGATCCCAGGGGGTTTAGACTACTTTTAAGCAAGATAAATTATATTTAAAATGGAACACTTAAATTAGTTTGCTCACTAACAAGCTGGACACCTGAAAAATACAACCTCACAAATGCAAACAAATGTGTAATTTCTGCAATGTTTTCTGTTAGACAGCTATCAATATTTTCTAGATGGGTTAATGTACTTAGATACTATGTGGCTCCAGCATCCCATCATTAGAAAGTCCATTCATCCATTCATCTCCCTGTCAATCCCTCTTAATACAGGTATGGAAGGTCAATACAGTACAGCTAAGCCTGCAGAAGAGTAATGAGAGAGACATCATAAAATGACAGAAGAATTTTTTTTTGCATTAAAGCCCAAACAATAAACCCCAAGAAACCCCCAATCTACACTCAGAAATTGCTTACAGAAAAATGTATTATGATGGTAAGACAATTTCTCAGATCTTAAGAAATACCAGAATTGTTTGAGCAGTCATAATTTGCCCTCTGTGTATGGCACACATTATGATTGATAGAGGTGCTCTTTAACATTGATCTCAACCACCTTTATCATGAGAGCAGTACGTCTTTTGTTGAGCAGAACAAATGCATTTTACAGATAGAAAAAAAGGCAAAGATTTGTTGCCCCTCTGTTTTTGCAGACATTGGAAACTGTAATGAGCAAAGCAGGGAATATATGCTTTTTATTTAAGAAAGAAACACTACTGTGTATAACTATATTTTGGCTTTTTCTCCACTCCAGAGGATGTCTACACCTTTCTGAAAACAGGTGTGCTTTTGCATTGGCTGCTTTTCCTGCTAATCTGACACAACTGAACTTTGAACTGCATAGTCAAGATTAGTGTGGCCTATCCCTGAACTGGTAAGTCTGATGACAAGCAAGATAAACAAGTTCAGAAGTTTCAGATGTACTTGTCATACACAACTACATTAATGATCCAGATTTTTGCTACAGATCAGCAAGTAGTCTTAAAATTACAAGAAAAAACCCCTAATGCCTGTATTGTTTTGGTTTCTGCTACAGTTAAAAAGGTCAAAACAATGACAATGTTTTCTTAGATTCCTGCAATACTTAGAATGTTGACACCACAAGAAACTATAAATGGTTTTTCAATATTTAGTAGAAAAAAAGTGAATCTTCTTTTGATCTATAAGTAATGACAACATTTCATACTTGGAAAGCATTGGAAAGATGTTAACAAAACACTCCTGAGATAAATATTACAATGTTTTATTTCAAGTATTTAGAAATTAGGACAATAGAGCATAAACCATTCTACTAGATTCAAACAATGTGAATAGATAGCAGGGCTAGGTTTAAAATCCCAGGATATTTTGGCCCTGTCTCACACTACATCTAAAAGGTTATGTGTCCCTTTGCTTGAATTTGCTTACAAGACTCAGTTACCATAGCACTTATGTGCCTGTTATTATTTTAAGTGGGAGTTGGATTTTTGTATTTTGCTAAGGCACATATCTTCTCTTTGAGCTGAGAAGCTTGTTCCCTAGAGCAACGTGGTTGTTGCACAGAACAATCACACAGTAAGCATACTTTCATTTCAACAGAGCAAAATAGATGCATAACTGCAATTGATGATTTTGTTTTCCATCGTGACTTCATAGTGACATTGCTATGATGTCATAGACATTCATTTGAAATTCATTTACCATAATTTTTTCTACTAATTTATGTGCTCCTTAATATATTATTTATTTAATCAGGAAAATATTTCTCAAATGTTAAAACAGTACTTTACAATCCACCTCGAAAAATTTAGAGGTACCCAAAGTTCAGCTCCTACTATGTTGGTCAAGTCAATTGAATTTGTGTCATCCTCAAAACCATTTAAGTGGTTGTTAATTAATTATCATTCAGTACTCTATTCATATAAATGAATGGAGTGGAAACAGTCATTATTTCTCACAATTTAGACTGGGTGATAATAGGCAAACAACAATGGTGTTCTTGTTAAAGTAGTCTGAAATCAGATGGTCATTTATAATACCATATGTGGTCTGCATTATAACCCATTGGTCAGCATACTGAGGCATCATCAGTCTTCAGTAAGACAAAAAGTGTGTCAGATAGATAGTTTTAGTGGCTTTCAGATGAGGCCGCAGCATCACAATACCCACTTTTCTCCAGCCCTTCTAAGCCCCACATCTAAATGTTGCTGATGAGGCATCACTACTAGTTGGTCGAGTTTTGCTGCTTGCTCTCACTCATACAACTTCATCTGCATTCAAATGCTCCAAAACTAGCTAGCCTGCTTATTCTCAAATTTCATATCTAAGACTATAGTTGTTCATGAAGCCTTTATTGTCTGCAGAATGTAACATGTTTAACAATATAACCTGAACCTTCACAGAATAATCGAGTGCTTCCATTATAAAATTATTATATGGATAGAATTAATTATGCAGAAGTCATTCAGTATTAAATAACTTTGCAGAATCTACACAATTAGCTAATTCTAGTTCAAGGTCTAAATATCCTTAAAAGAACTAAATTACATGTTATATAACTACTTAATTTTATGAATTAAGACTGTATCAAAGAAAAAGTAAATTATTCATTGGTAATATCATCCTTCTATTTAATTATTTTTCTTTCACCTTTTATACATTAAGTCTGGAAGAGCCCTAGTCTTTTCTGACATGGGTTTCATGAACTTGCCAATCAAGTTTTCTAAGCATAACTTCTACATAAGCTACCATATGCCACCTTATTTGTTAGTAAAGATAGGTTCATTTTATTATATTAGACGATTTTCATTTCAAAGTCATTCTTTTTTTGTCTTCTATATAACTTCCTCAACTAAAGCATAACCTTCTAGTACCAAAAGGGTGTAGATAGAAACAGCAACTATGGAACAGTTGCAGTTCATAGTACAAACTTATATTAAAAAAATACTAACAAGTAACCTTTACAGACCAAGGTCACTCCATATTTTTACCTGCCCTTACCTTGTCTGTGTATTTTAACAATTGTGTTTCATAATTTGCATTCAAATAACTGATGATATTTTTATAAAGCTTTTAAACATGAATAAATTTATTTTATTTATTTTTGATTGGTGATGATCTTTGCACTTTGGATATGCAAGTAGCAACTTGTAGCAATGCCACAAGACACAAAGTATTTTTTATTGTGTAAAGCATGTCTAGAGTGACTTTGTAATGAAATGCAGCATGTGGTCTGGAAAACTAGATAGCTCTGAAAATATATGGAGAATGAAAGACAGAGGCTTTGCTACTTGGACTCTACTGAGATTTTATTTTTATTCTCTCTGACATGTGAAATAAGCTTTAGATCAGAGAAGGCACTAGTCCTGCTCTGTATCGACGGCATTTGCAGTAGATGCTCCGGGGACTGCAGGTGTTGTGAAAACCCCTTCCCAATGCTGTCTATACAGACTCTAGTTTAATTTACAAATCAAAAGTTCTAATAATTAATACCATCTCTTAACACCTCCTTGGACATTGAGCTTAAACTATGTTTTTTTGACAAAAGAAGCGTTCATTTTTTTTTTTTTTTTTTTTTTTTTTAACTTTTAGTGATACACTCCTAAAGATTCATAAGGCATGTCCTTTAAATTCATCAGCACTGAGATCAGGTTCTACGTTCAAATATACCTTATGAAGGGAGCAGAGATCAAATAATCCTCCAAGAAGTCTCATAATTAAAAAAACCCACAACAGTTAAATAAAGAGCAGGACAATGATATGGCAGATCATTTGTACGAAGGAGAAAAAGGGAGTTGGAACAACTCATCCAAAACCAATCTTGACTAAGATTCTGAAGAAAGGATTTATAATTGTGAAGACACGTTTTCAGTTTTTGTGTTGTATATACATACTTGATAGGAACACTGGCAAGTTGCATTATTTGGAACAGTGGCCATCAGTTTACAAACCAGATTAAGAGACTCATAGAAAAGACGAGACCATTGTTCCAACAAAATCTGGTGAATGCATAAGAGTATTACTAGCAAAATACATAAGTTTTTTCTTACAGAAGGACTGCTGCATAATACAATATAGGATATGGAGGTTCTGGAAGAATGGTTGATAAGCCACTAACCTTCCTACGTGGAATAATGGGTATCAGACCACCATTATGAAGAGACAGCAGTGTATACAGTAAGTACTTTTCAAGGATCACTTCATTAAGGTCTATCAAGAACATACTGAGATCTTTAAAAAGGAAAGGCTTCCAGATCAAAAAAACAAAAAAAAAATCAGAAAGAAATTCTGATAATGTAAAAGGAGAAAATAGAGAATAATTTGCAGAAATGGCCACTGCGGATACTGTGAATTTTCTAAAGGGAGAGACATGGCTTAAATAAAAAGTAGTACAGCAATAATGGCAGAACCTGCTGTTGGGTCATGACAGATATATATCATATATAATACATGATAATATAATTATAATACATGTATAATATGATATATTTACTATTCATTGCCACCTATATGAACAGAATACATGATACTATGATTTGTATCTCATCACTCAGTAGAACTCCCTCCTGAGCAGCCTCCAGGTGAGGCGAAACAAGGTATTCCTTGCTTTCAGCCATCACTTTGGGGACAGGGGAGTGAGAAAAACTGAAGTATTTCAAATTAAATATTTCAGGCACAGGAACTCAGCACTTTCTAATTTTTTGTTAGAAAATTCCTCACAACCTCTATCCTAAAGTTCATGCCTAAAGAATCTTTTTTCTGTTGTGATGGTTTTTACACTGAAAGATCTTGAACTCAGCATGCGTCAGACTTAGTGTTACTTTTTAAATTGTGAACAATAATCACAAAATTCTTTTTAATTTTTTTCATAACATCTCCCCCTCCTCAATCAGCATATATTTTACTATTGTTTCTCTTGGTAAGCTATCGTTCATAAAAATCTAAAAGCTTGGTATTGTCACAGCTGGTTTTCTACTAGTGCCACCAGATATCACAAACTGTTGGGTGACTACAGCAGCAACAACACCTTCTCCAATAGATATACTTCATACAGTCACTGCAGACAAATACGGTCCACCTACAAGAGAACCACACAGAAGTTTCCAGACTGTGATTGTCACAGTAAGTATGAGATGTTTAAGTACCTGGTTGTTCTTAAATAACAATTTTGTAGCTGGTCTATCTAACTTAGCTCTCTCTCACATGTGTTGCATTCCTTGGAAACAAGTGATATATACTTGGAGAAATACTGTTATTTGTAAGTTTCAAATATATCTCCTGCAGTAAGCTATTTTTAATGTGACGAATAGAGCTCATTATGCAGTGAATTCTTAGGCCTTTTAATGATTCTTTTTTTGTGATCTTGCTGAATTTCCACATTTAATTATGTGGTCTAATCTATTTCCCATGACAGCATGCATTTACACAAGTCTTTTTCTTTTCCTTTTTTTTTTAATTATGTAATGTGCTACATGCCATGATTGTAATTAACACCTTTGGAGAATTCAATCTCTCTCATGTGAATGTGCATAATAATGAATAGGTCCAAGAGGTAGATGATATTTTAAAATAACTTAGATTTTATTGCTAACTATGCTTATGAAAGTACAGCAGATTTTAAAGGTTCTTAAAGCTACACAGATCAGAAAATATCTAGCTTTTCTGATTCATCATTCAGTGAACCTTCTCATCCTCAAAAGAAAAGAACATATTTTATCTGTGATTTTCTTCTATAATGGAAAATTATTTATGGTAATGGTCAAATAAATAAATTATTTACTTAAATATAAATGGAAAATTGTTATAATATTAAATTGCACATCAGAAATGCCTATTTTTCCTCTAATTTATTTAATATGGAAATATGTATTGTTCAGATAAAGCTGGAAAAATAATAATTGATAAAATCTATTCTGGATAAAAATTATTTGCTGTCATTTTCTATTTTGGGAGGAAAATTAATATGCAGGTAGATATTCTTACAACATATTGTGGAGATTCCTTCTCTAGCATGCTCCTACTACTTGTTCTGGAGATTGTCAGGCTCAGCAGATAAAGATTTATCACAGAAGTCAAATAAAACATACAAGACAAAACCCCACACATATACACAGACCCCACAGTTTACATGTTCAATTAATTAATCCATAATTATTTTTAAAAAATTATCAAGGTAATACTATCAAGAGATAATACCAAAGAAAAATTCATGCATTAAAGAACACTGTGAAAGTTCCTGGATATTCCAGCTAAAGTTAGTTTGGCCCATAAAGCTAATGTTTCTGATTGCACATCATTCATTCCCAAAGACTATTACACCTTAATGTAATGCAAGCTTATTTAAACAATCTATTGTCCATAAAAATCTGTGACTGCTAGTCTGCAATAATCAACTTCACTGTCAGAAGCATACCTGTGGAGCACTTGTCCCAGTGAGATTCTAACTGATTAGTTCTATCTGCTATAATAAGAATATTTACTGAGTACTGATAAATCTGGTACACTGAAGAACAGCAGAGATCTGATCACTGGCTAAGAAAAGTACAGCCTGCGAGGAAAAGAGGTCACAATTGAAGCATTATGACATGACCACAAGTGTTTCTTTATAAAATAATAAATGCAACAGGATACATCCTTCTTGTCTTACATTTTACCCCAGGCATGCATAAAACTTTACTTTTTTGCTCTGCTAATTCTGTAGGTGTTCTTTTTTACAGAACTGAATGCAGAGGCTTAGTAAAAGTAAGCTGCTGAAAATAACAGACAGATGATCCTGAATATTTACTGAGAGGGGACTATACAACCACCAGAAAAGAAGTTCTGTGTTAACACTGTTAGCCATATAGAGTCACACCATGTCCTATGAAGAAGAAAGAAGAAAAGAATGCTTGCTGAATTTTGATGGTTTAGAAAATGGAAAACAAACCCATTATAAATTTATTAAATGTACTAATCTACATAGTATAAAGCAGTTTTATAATATTATTCCTTAAAACTTCACAGTGAGAGGAGATGCCAATATTACCTATTGACCAAGATCAAATATTAGTTGGGCATGAGTGAAAGGACAGGTCTGGCAGTGCATCCCACCACAAGAGAGTGACCACACTCTACTGCAGACACAGACTTAGCACCAATAACTTGCCCCAGCTAGAGAGCAGTTCTAAGACTGTCCATTTTCCCTAGATCAGGATAGAGATAAGCCTTCTGCTAGCAAATATTTCACTACAATTCCATATAAATCAGAAGTCTGACAGTACTCTGTTCTTTAACGGAGTAAAACTTGCTAGTTCCAGTCAACAGTTGCTCCTCATGCAACTGGTACCTTGACAATCAGAGATGCTGAGACTCCTCTCCCACTCTTCTTTCTCACTTAAATGTTAACTTATCTATGGTTGGAATGAACTCTTGCAAGTTGTAAGCTCACTGTTCTCCTGGACCACCAGTGGAAAAATCATGCTTCGTACTAGATAAAACAGTACAAAAGCCCAAGAAGTTCATGAGATACAGAAGTAATGTCACAAGAGAAGAAGAAAAATAGAGTAATGCCTACATATCCCAAAGAAGATTAAGATCTTCAAGAATTTATGAAACGAAAAGACAGCTAATTGCTAGACCATTCTAAGTAAATTCTAAGAACATCTATTCCCATAAGAAATATATATATTAAGAGATAGGAATTGCTATGAGAAATCCAAAATGAAAATAAAGTTCTGAAGCTTGTATAATACATTTGAAACTTTGAGATTATGTATATGCAACTATACAAAATCTATGAATTCCTTATGGATAAGATAAAATGAAGTCTTGAATTTCAAACAGAAAAATCACACAATACCAGTTTCAGCTTGCAGGAAACATTGAAAATGTATCAAACTGCAGGAGAAACAGATCACACAGGCTGGGACAAGAGGAAATAATCTGTTTTAGCAAGCCCCTAATAAAATAGTAATATACACATTCAAAATGAAAGTAAAGATAGCAAGTTTGGAAAATGCAATCAGAGTGATCCAGTGAGAAGCAACATGGAAGACTGCTTGAGCCTAACAGGCTTCCCAAGAAGTTACACAGTAAGCTAATAAAAACATTCCACAAAAACTACTGGAACTATTTGCAAATTATTAAAAAACAAACAAAAAACCCCCCAAAGTAAGGAAATGAGGGAATTTATCATGCTGGAAGGGGATAATAGTTAAAACCTTTGCAGTCACAGATAATAATTTGTGATTCAGTAAGATATAATAAAAACCTGTGGATTCAAAAGCACTCTTGTAAAGCAGTTCTTTGCTTTTGGGGTAACTATTAAACAGAAGTAGAACTATAGGAACTCAGTTCCAAATCTGTTAAATTTCTCATAAACTCTGTCCAACACAGAGCACACCATTAGAGACCAGAAAATAGTACGATAAAGGCAAAGCAGTTTAGCTACTAAAACTTATGAAGAAATATCTGATCTACAAGGTAAGGAAGTCACCCAGAAGAGAGACAGGCTCAATGAAAATGGTTGAGAAACCTGGAAGAAAAGGAGAGATAGAACAGGTACTGCTACAAAAGACAACTCTTGTACGAGCAAATCTAGCCAGGCAAATGTATTGTATTTTCTCCTTCACATTGTTCTCCCTTACTCAGTTATTTGTCATTGTACAATAAAGACTTAGAATTAGTCTTTGATTTTTCATTATCTTTTGGAAGTGGCTTTGGGTTTCCTTTCTGATACCAAGAGCTCTGCTCTAACATGACTCTCATTTGGGAAAATGCATCTTTGTCTTTTCCTTTTTTATAGGGAGGTGAATTTTGTCCTCATTGGTCTCTCCCCAGGTTTAAGGTGTGGAGAAGCAGTATTATTTATCTCTGGTAAATTAACTTGTCAGTAGCTAACACTATTGTGCAGCACCCTCAGTGTATTGCAAGCCACTCCATAGATAGGAGACAGCATCATGTTTCCCTAGCCCATTCCTTGCTTCTGCACCACTAAATCATGCATATGCGTGCACAGATCCCATCAAATACATATACTGGCTTTGCAAGCCTGTTGCCTATTTTTGGCATCAAGCATCCACACAAGCATGTCCTTCTTTATGTAACCAAATTTTGATAAAACAGTATAGGTGGATTGGGTTATCTTACACATTTGTAGTATGTCTCTGTGACAATATTGTGAATTAAATTATTTCCTGAGAATGATTTAAGAATTTATGATTAATATCTTTAAATTATATGTGGAAATGTTCACATACTATTTCAGAAAAGAAGTAAGGTAAACCATTCTAAAAAGTCTGAAAACCACTGGAAGAGAGTCCTCTGTAATAGGCCAGTTATTATCTTGACTAAAACCTTATGTAATATTTGGTCAGCTGATTTAGAAAGTGTGAATGAAATGGAGGTGATAAAAAGCAAGGAAGTAGGAGAAAAAACTCAGGTATTTTCTTAATTGAAGAGAAACAAATAAAGTCACATGTAAATGTTCAACTTATCTTCATCTTACTCAAATAATCTTCTCTTCTTAAACTTTCCATTTTACTTTAATAGTTCCAAAAGGATGTTATTGTTAATTAAATTTTATTGCATCTGTAACCTGATTAAACACTGCCTTTAATCTCAGGAGTGCATGCATCTAATTAAATTGGGAAAATATACTGCAACCTAGCTTCTCTTTGAAACATTCTTTCATAACACTCAATTTTTTTCCTCCAGGAGTATGAATTTCTCTGCACAACTCTAGAACATTTCAGCTGTTTGTATAGAGCATACATACATACAGTATAGGACTACGAGTCCTATCCTTCTTAGCATAGCTATCACCCTACACTGCTTTGATGAATCTTTCTTTTGAAATGATTTTCATACAACAAATTGTAATTATTTTAGTTCTCTGAAAAACACAGAGTAGTGAAGGAGAGAAAAACACAGTCAAGCATTAAAAATCTTTGAAGAAAATGCCTTGAAAATGGGAAGAAAATTGAAGTGAGAGAAAGTCTATACTTTCAGTCTGATATAACTTAAATATAGTTTAGTAGTTTCAGTATAAATACACTAAACCAGGTAGTGTAGAACCACATAAAGTTAAATATATTGCTCTTCTGCAATCTACCTATAACTAACACTTGAGTTTTTGTTGGTTTTTTGAAATTACTACTGAAAGTGCATGAAAGGATGTTTTGCAATAAAAATAAAGACTTGAGTTTATCAGTACACTTAGCCAGTGACATTCCTGGAACTTAAAATGGCACACCTTACCCATACCTATCTAAACTATTTCTAAGGCATCTGTTGTTTTCATATCTGAATGCCAAAGTCAATGTAAAAGTATTTACTATGGGTGGGGACAAAGGTTGGCTGAATTCAGATGAAAGTACTCTATGTAACTGAGCACACACTTGTATTCTTACAGTGAGTAATCATATTAAATGGTTAGGCTTAGGGGTGCATGTTAAAAAAAATAAGTCTAAAGGCAAAAACATAAAAACCTTGAACATCAGAAGGTACTAAACAAGCCCCAGAAGAGCTGGAAAGTGGACAGATATCAAAGGGGAATACTGACAAAAGACCTATGAATAAAAAACCCAATGTATATAATGAAAAAAAAGTCATATATCACTACTTGCTGTATCTGAACACACAGAAATAAATAACAAAGGCATCAAATATTCTGTCCAAAGCTATATGCAGCAGAGAAAAAATGACTGTTTGAACATTTTGTGTTCATTGGGAAGTATTAAATAAACAAATAATAAAGGCCAAGAAATCAAGCACATACATGACATGACTTCATATTTCCAATTAAACAAATACAATTTAATTGCTATGTTGCACTGACCTTACTATCCTGCTCCAAATATTTATGCTTCTTGCTTCTCCCTTTCCTATAGAAAGGAATTTTTCATGACAAATAAAGGAAAACTTACTTCTCGTAGGAGTTACCACAGCTCTATGATTTAAAGTATATAAACATCCTTCCACAGATGACAGGACATGTCTCACTCACAACGGCTGTTCACACAGCTGGAGAATGGACAGTCTCCTTCCCTGTAACTGAAGGCTCTCGCTTCTCACAAATCCCAGCACATATGATCCCACCCTAATAATCTCTCCTGTCAAACTGCACTGGGGTAACAGGCAGCTTAGAAAAAGCATATGAAGAGTCAATTAAGACAATCCAGAAACTAATTTCTCAAGCCCATACCAGAGGACTTAATTTATCTTGTCTGCGCCCAGTTGTAATACACGCTGCCATGTCATCAGATTAAATTATGATTACTTTTACAGTAAGACAATAGAATGAAGATTTCTGAGGAACTTGAATTGTTTTTCACTAGAGTATGTTTGAATTCCTGGTCACAAAGCTTTGAAACACTTGTTTCTTTTCAGTTGCTGTGCTTGTTTCCTATAGACTGTACACTGTCCTTGTCTATATACTGACAGTGATCCAGGCTAAAAATTCAAGATTATTTAAGCAGTTTTAATTTCACAGTTACAGTAAGACTAGCTGTAACACTCTCTGAAACTACAAGTTATTCAGAAATTTCTCCAATAAAAATGAAGACCCCATGCATCTCTACTACTTAAAACCTTCTATTTCAACTCACTCTTCATGTGGTATTTTTTTTGTCTCCAAAATCCTAAAATCAGTAGTTTGTCTTTTAAGAGATAGAATGAATTCAGAGTTACAGCTGGGGAAGGATAAAGAAGAAATGCAAGGAGAGAAGAGCTCATAACATATCTGAGGTTAATGGTTAGTGCTGAACTCTGATTTGAAAGAAATACTGGCAAATTTTCCATTACACTCTTGTAAGCAAAATCAAGTTACATAACCACGTTTCTGAAAACAGTGCATGGAAACCTCCTATTAAAGGCAAATTTGAAAAAATAACTTATTAGGTTGTGCCTTCCTTAACACAACTGATATGGAGAAAGCACATTTAAATAAATGGTGCCACGATTTGCTTAAGCACTCCCTAGTAAATGGCTCAGTTTGTGTACAATATTAACGACAATTTTTATGCAAGACATGGTTTTCAAAAGACTATGGCCCAACTTTTCTAGAAAGAACCATAAAGATTCTTAAAGAAGTCTTAAAGGTTTATGTACTACATCAGCTTTTTTAAACACAAGTAGTTAACATGCCTTTTACACAATATACCATTGTCCTATGTAAATGAACATGTATGTGAACACTGCATCCTCTGATTGTATACCTCATCACGTAACAAAAAATGAAAATGTTTTGACAGTTCACAACCTGTCATTTATACAGTCCTTACAAGACCGAATATTACTGCCATATAACTGAAAATTATAACCCAATTACTCATATTAAAGGATAATAGTCACATGATAAAGAAAACACATTTTTGTGTCAACAGTTCTACATCCCAGGCCATTACAGAGGGAGAGCTATGTGCTTTATGAAAGAGGAGGGAAGAACTGGTTTTCCAGAACAATCAATTTTTAACCCTCTTCTTGATAGTATCTGAATGCCATTTTGGAGCCTGTAAAACGGGGAGTTAGGTGGAATCTAAGTGAGTTGTTCTGGTGCACTGGATCCATGGTGGCTACATTTGGCATCAATGCAACACAGAACAGTATCTTTAGTGTTATACATTTAGTTCTTATGCTACCTACATACATAAACTTCTAATCATTAAAAAAACACATAAGAAAATCCTAAATTTATAAAACTACTGGTATTTTGCAAAGTCAGAAGGCTTTCCAACTTATTAGCTTGAATAAGATCATGTTATCAAAATTTTTAATGCCTGCGTGAGCAAGGGATTAAGCAAGAAAGATATATACATTAATTCAATGACTATTCTTAAAGTACAAAATAGAGTAAATTAGAAACACAATTAGTGCAGTTACAGAGAAGGTCTTAACTACAGTGGAATAAACTATATGCACCAAAATCAGAATAAATCCTTCATAGTAACACATTTTGGAATAAACTTACAACTGCTCCATATTCAAAAGCACTTTCTTCATATAAGCTGCCTAAAATGGATTGTATGGATATGTAATTAAAACCACTATACTGCCTATGCAGCCAAAGCTTCTAGAAACCTATCACACAGCATCTCAGCTTTCTCAATAGATAACCAAGTCAAGACATATCAGTAGCTACAGACTTTATGGGATTTGGCAACAAATAAATTTGTAAGCACACAGTAGTGCTTCTGTTTCCATTCATATGCCTCTAAGTCCGATCACATATATTATTATTGAAGATTAGTGGTTTTTTGTCCTCCATCTTCACTTCTAAAATACTATTCTTTGCAGGTTCTCAGGTATTCTATTGTAACTCTCTCCTCTGTTTGCTAAAAAAGTGCTGCTAAGTTGACCTAGTCTTACAAATAATTCAGAAATAACTATGGATTTTTCAACAGGCTTAGTATTTCACAACAGGATTGTATTTTGCAGGCCTAGTACTTGGGAAAAACCTAAGCGTTTCTTACACTCTGAGTCATGCTGAAAAAGGCACTCTACATAAACTCAAAACTCTCTGAAGCTCACTAGAGGAAGTGTGTTTAAACAAAATACCATTTTTTAATATTAACCCAGCCTTTGCCCTTCCATGTTGCCCAAACCTGTTTGTTCACTTCATATCTGTCCCTTTTAATAGTCTTCTTTTATCTGTCTTCTTAAACTGTCTACAATAATTGTTATAACACATACATAATCACACATTTTAATTTCCCCCTGTAAACTTTCAGAAATTCTTATTTTCATCTTACAGTGTAAAACAGCTCTGCCTGAACTTTTTTTTTAATCCTTTATGTTCTTATATATAGACTGTTTTATAAATTATTTAATGCAGATCAGCACTTAGAGATCCTTAATGCTGGGATTTAGATATAACTGCTAAAAGAACATGAAATATCCTATTTTCATTCAGTTTTCTCCATTACACATGTGATTTCTGACTAGGTACACTGGTTTCAAAACAAATATTCTTTAAGTATAAAGGCACACTTGTTTTTCCTCATACTTTTCAAGCATTATATTATTAAACAAGTATTTAGCTACACAAATACATACATAGTAAAGATTTAGGCACACATATACACAATGGGCAATGCACATACCAGTCACATAGCTATGGTGTAAATCTAATTTCAGACAAATGAAGATAAACTTGAACAGCATATCCATTTGCTGCTTAGAATGCACAAATGACTTTCTTTCAACATATTTCATTGCCCTCCTTTCTTTATATTAATTTAAAAAAAAATGGGAAAAAAATCTCATAAGAAAAAGCAGACAACATCAAGATCTCAGGACAATCAAAGCAAACAGGAATGTATTATTGAGTTGAAATAATCTCATATGTAACATTTCAAAAAAGAATAAATTGAATAATGAAATTATGCTGCTGTTTTACAGAAGACATCTTTTATAGATTTGATTACAAACACATGTCTAAGAAATGACTGAGTAACAAAAAAAAAGCAGTACCATTGAATCATTTAACAAGGAGTTCCCTTTCTGTTTTTCTTCTGTCTATTTTAGCAACTAGTTTAATGAAAATCACTGTTTCATATACAATACCCATTCTCACCATTCTTTTCTATCGTGTCCTTCTTAATTTGGGTACAAACTTACGCTGTTCTGCTTAGCAGCAGAGGGATCATAGACTGCCAATAAATAAATTTAAAAATATATATTTGAAAGATACATTAAAGAAAAAAAATTGTGTACTCACTCTGGCCTGAATAGCACAGAATGAGATAATTACTCTTCCTTTCTAAGTCTGTAGTTTTCATTTTTTATTTCTAGGGGAGGGAATGGAAGGAATTATTACCTAAGAAATCAGACAAAACAAAGTAGCTTTTGTGCAAGAAAATATATATATTCTTACTTTATATAAATTACTATTTTAAACTTCTGAAACTGAGTCACAAATCAAAGAACTGTCTCTTTCAACCAGAGAGATTAATGCAGTGATCAAACCAACAAATATAAGCACTGACATCAAGAAGATAAATATGCTACTAAAAAAAAAAAGTTAATCTGACATTTCATGACAACCCGCTCAGTGCTTACCAGGTATGTGCCACAGTGAAACGCCTCTGTTTTGGTATGTTGCTATTTAAAAGCATCCTGCGCAAAAGCCTTGGAGAGTTTCGAGGAGAAATAACCGGAGAAAGACGGGGAGAAGCAGATGAAGATTTCCTAGATATCCTGGACTTTTCATGTTGCAACAGGTTTTCCCTCAGGGTCTTCACAAGATCTTCATTTAACCATGGATTTTGACAATGTGTATTATCCAATTCAGGAACAGCCAAAGTGTCCGGACTTGTCTGCTGAGCCATTTTTCCCAAGTAAGTTTGCTATTAAGGTCTAACACAATTGAATATTGTCTTAACTGCTTAAAATATTTCCTTTCTAAATTAGTTCCCAAGAACTCCGCAGAGCTCCAACTCCAGTTCAGCCTATTCTGTTTTCAACATGGTGTCGCCTGCCTTCAGCGTCTCTCTATAGATAATGATCTACAAAGAAAAAAGCAAACTAGCTCCTCCACAGAAACCTATTAAACATTACCACTCCTCTCACAGCCCTGCTGCCAAAGATCACTTACTATCTATCATAGCAAGTGAGCACAGGAGGAAGAAACTGCTTTAACTCAGCCTTTGTTGGAGCTATAAAGCTGCCTGTTAAACTATTGGAACTAATGTGCTGCAGCTGCTTGAGAGACTTCTGATTATGTACATAAAAAGTGCTGGAGGAGGGCTTAAACATCAGATGCGTGGTCATTTTGTTTGGTTATTCTTTCTGTTTGCTTATTCCTGAACCTTCAGGGGAAGCTGAAAGGAAGGAGGACTGCCAAATAACTTCTTTTGTTTTTTTCCAGGTTCTACAGTATTAATCTTTGTAGCCCCTGTTTGAAAATCGAGATTACAAATTTCTACCTCTTAAGCTAACTAGCAAATGGTACAATTAAATAAAATAAAAGGGTTTAGGTTCTGCCTTCTTCCTCCCCTCGCAACCTCCAAGTAAGTTTGTCACAATCAGTTTTCAAATGCATTTAGGAAAGGCTAATTCTTGTTACTTTACATTTTACAGAAAAACAAAACATTTAAGATCTGCACATAAACAAAAATCAGAGTATGACAGCTTTTTAATCTTTTCAATGAGTAGTTTTTAATCTTTTTTTATCTTTTTAATGAGTTGTTCTTAATTCAGGATATCACCATATCGTGATCACTATGTGAAATAAAAAAGTGCCTTTTTTTCTATTCACAGTTGGTAGGGAAATAAACTATCAAATGAAAATAAAAGATAACTTACAAAATATAAAAATGCAAAAGTATTTGCATTTATTTGGTCCGTACATACTGCTATTAAATTTCATTTTTAGAATATCTTTTTTTCATAGCATTATGCAAACAAGATACTAGTGAAGATTTCTGACACAACTAAACCTTTGTCAATCAATTGAGATTTATTTTTTAATTTTAATTAAAATTGCTCTCTTCAGCTCTTCTGAAAGACAAAATTTTTATAAATATGTTCATTTTTTTCATAACTCACTGTCAGAAGATGTAGACCTGTGACCTACCTGGTGGTAGGCTAATATTTGCTTAAGCTTGGTACCTTAATTTTTATAGCAACAACAATAATCTTTTCAGTTACAACCATGGTTCCAGTTCATCCTACAGGAACAAACCATCACCATTTTCTGATAGAATTATTTTAATGTCAGAACATTAGTTATATATAACTTTAATTGGTGCAAAATATTTTTCCTCTTTTACTTTTTCTTTCCTAAAACTTTTCAAAAGCTTTCCTTTGTGAATAAGAACTTATTTTTGAAGCCCACAGTGTGTCCAGGCTTTTAGTGGGGTGAAGGGTGTTTGACCATGATTACATGGCTAGGTGTGAAAGGTAAATACTGTTTCCTGTCTTATGTCAAAATCAGGAATCCTGCAAAAGCAGCCTTCTGTCACAATGGAGAGGCATTACCTTTGTACTCAGTGCTGAAGCCACAATTCTTCATGGGTATTATAAAAAGAACACCATGATGCTGACAGAAGTAGAGCAGAAAAGCAACTGAAAGGTCAACTTACATTGAGAATGACATTGCTATCAGGTATCAGCCCCATTATGTAGACAAGTTTAACTGTACTGCGTCATATGTGAAATTTGATAACAATGTATTTACAAATTTAACTCAATATTGAACAGCACCACAGAATGCTGAAATCACTGTGCAATATGTTTTTGTATTCTTTAAAAGTTTTAGAGAGTATTTAATCTCTATGTAAAAACTACCACTGACCCAATATAGAATAAAGCCCAGATATTATTAAAACTACAAAACCAAAATTTTAAACTATGTTTTATTAAGAACAAAATTTAAACTGACAGAAAAAGAATTGTATTAAATCATAACTAACAGTACCTGCTTTCACTCTTTTTCCATTGGAAGAGTAGTACACACAGTACTGTATTCAACAAGCGGACAAAACAAAAGCATAATATATAAAAATGTTTATTTTATATCTATGAAGAACAAACATACTGGTCTCTATTGGGGCCAGTACATTTGACTTCCTTAATCAATGACATAGACAGTGGGATTGAGTGTACCCTCAGGAAATTTGCCACCAAGCTGAGTGGCGCAGTTCACACACCTGAGGGATGGGATGCCATGCAGAGGACCTGGACAAGCTCAAGAAGTGGGCCCATGTGAATTTCATAAGGTCCAATAAGGCCAAATGCAAGGTCTTGCACTTGGGTCAGGGCAAACCCCGGTATCAATACAAGCTGGGGGATAAAGGGATTGAGAGCAGCCCTGTGGAGAAGGACTTGGGGATACCAGTAGATGAAAGCTGGACGTGAGCCATGCTTGCCGCCCAGAAGGCCAACTGCATCCTGTGCTGCATCAAAAGAAGTGTGGCCGGTAGGTCAAGAGAGGTGATTCTGCCCAGCTGCTCTGGCCTGAGGAGACCATAACTGGAGTACAGCATCCAACTCTGGAATTCTCAGCACAAGAAAGACATGGACCTGTTGTAGCTGGTCCAGAGGAGGGCCACAAAAATGATCAGGAGGATGGAACACCTCCCCTGTGAAGAAAGGCTGAGAGTTGGGGTTGTTCAGCCTGGAGAAGAGAAGGCTCTGGGGAGATCTTATTGTGGCTTTTCAACACTTAAAGGGGGCCTATAAGAAAGATGGAGACTTTTTTTTTAATAGGGCCTGTAGCAATAGTACAAGGCGTAATGGTTTTAAACTCAAAGAGGGTAGGTTCAGATTAGATATAAGGAAGAAATTCTTTACAATGAGAGTGGGGAAACACTGCCACAGGTTGCCCAGAAGGTGGTAGATGTCTCATCCCTGGAAACATTCAAGGTCAGACTGGACGGGGCTGTGCACAACTTGATCACGTTGGAGATGTTGCTGCTCACTGCCTGGGGCACGGTGGACTAGATGATCTTTAAAGGTTTCTTTCCAATCTAAACTATTATTTGATTCTATATCATCTCTCTATTAGTCTATTATACTTTCCTACTTATTAAAAAAACACTAGCACTTCCATATGAGCCAAAATTTTTTTTTTCAAACAATGTGGTCTCTTTAATGAGAGCTATGTTCTCTTATGCTATGAAATACTGCCATCTGATGTCTTTTCCAAAGCATAGTCTTCAGATAGCTGCAGTGGCTTTATAAACCTAGACAAACAGATCTGTTGGAGATCAATGACGTCAATAAGACCATTAACATTTATTACAGGTGGCCCAGGATCATGGTTGAAGTTGCACTATGTTACAAAGATAAAAATAGAAGAGTAAAGTATTAGTCCATAGATTAGTAGTTTTATTACACTTGTTCTTAAAATATTAGAACTAAGTTAACAAGCACAATTAGCTTGACACCCTGCTTTACAGGTATTGAGTGGGTTTGCCACATATTTGATGCGGTAATATGTAATATGTATAAGCAGGATAAGATCTTTTAACAGGAAAAGTGAACTCAGTCATTACAAAGTAACACTATTTGCATGAATAGCAAACTAAAATGCTTTTCCTTACTTGATTAATGGGGTTATATTTCTGAATGTAAATGTTCCATTCCCCTAGATACCTCATTTTAACATATGCCTGCCTCTTCCTCCTCCTCCTCCTCATAAAAAAAAAAGTCTGAAAGTACTAAATGAGATCTTCACACACTCAGAACCACAGACTAATTATTTTAATTATCATAAACAGTCTCACAACTCTCCTGGTGAGTTAATGTTCCTCTTAGTAGTTAGAATAGCTGTGTTTCAGTTTCAGTGTAGAACTCGCTATGAGAAGATCACTGTTAACAGTACCAATGTTGTTAGTTGCTGCTGGAGCTCAAGGCCACCGAGTTTGTCTACTTCACATCTGCATTAGGACTGGAGGGAGAAGCACAGTGAACAGCAAAGCCCAGAACTGGCATTTGGTTGTGCCAGTGAAATATTCCAGACCATATCCCGTCATGTCAGTACATTATCCGGGGCTGACCGGCAGACAGGGGTATTTCTCCCAGGGATCACTCAGGCTCGCTCTTCTGGGGTTTGGGTTTCGGGACTGTCTCTGCTCCGGGATCACTGCCTGGCACAGGCTGGGCATCGGTTGGCGGGTGGTGAGCAATTGCACTGTGTGTCACTCATTTGCATATCCTGTTATCACTGTTGTTATCATTATAATTTTATTTTAATTAGTAAATAATGTTATCTCAACTCATGAGTCTCCTTGCCCTTTTCTTTCCAATTCTCTCCCCTACTCCCTGGGTGGGGGCAGAAGGTGAGAGTGCTGGCTGTGTTCAGCTGCAAAATAAAAGGGTGAAGCCAATCCACCACAACATAAATTATTTAAGAATTTGTTGAGCTGACCTGTGTAGTGCCTAGCACATATGTGTACTATGAAAACTCTGAAGCATGCTCCTGAAGTTAAATGAAAGCCTTTGAACTGATTTTATTATAGCCTACAAACATGAACAGCCTTCACTGTAATAAAAAGCAGAGGTCTAACTTCCAGCAATATCAAATCACCACATAAATAATATGCGAGACAAAATGCTTATCTTACAGTCAGAACTAGGAAGAAGACAAGGCAGGAAAAGGGTAGGAGCATGAGGTAGGCTCCTCATGTGGTAGAATAAAGCCTTGAAAGAGAACTATTCCATAAGAAAAAATTATAATTTCCAGTTCCTCTAGTTATACAGTAAAAAAAAATACAGTAAAGTACATTTTTTTTCTATAAAGATTCTGATTAATTAAGGAACAATGCTACTTGACTGTGTTTAAATAAAGATGTATCTGATTTTCCTACAAAGATCACCACAATGATTATTAAAACTGGAAAACATCGCTTTTCATCCACATTAAGAAAGGAAAGCAGAGCATACAGTTCCAAAAATTGCTGTAGGGTTTTTAATCAAGATTATAAAAAAATTATGTTAAAATATTTTTTATGGATGAGTTAATTTTCTGGGCTTCAGTCCTGCTAGTGAAATGATATCACTGAAAGTGGTCTTTGAAATTCCACCAAAAAAAGATATTTGCTGCTTCTTTTGAAATAAGAACATTTGAGAGCTGATATATATCACACTTCCAAAAGGTAACACTAACAGTACTCTAAGCGTGTCCTTGTTGTATATCCTAAGTGCATTTGATTCACTTTCTGATTAAATGTTCTAATTTAACAGACTCATAGTTTAATTTTGCACGTTTTGCTGAGTCACAGCTGTATAGGTAAAAGTTATATCAGGACCAGATTTAATTCTGCCTGCTATACATCTAACTAAATCATCATAAGGCTCAGGACAAAAGCAGAGAACTAGAACCTCCTTATAACAGAAATTCAGTATTACAAAAGTCCAGACGTGCCAGTAACTTCCATTATCTTCCAGTGACCACTTGAAGATACTAAAAAATTAAATTAAAGCATTCAATTCCTGAACTTCTCATAAACGTTCTTATGAAATATGCTCCTTATGATAAATGTACTTAAATATTGCAGGCTTAAGGTGCCCACATTTCTGTTAATCATGAAGACTAGAAAGAGCTACAGTACACAGAAGAGAATAAGCTACTAGGTTCTGCAGGTGATACTATGAGAGACTAAACACATATTTGATGTCACATAAAAAAGACTAAACAAAAGGATTAAAAAGTAATTTCTGTGTTACAACTACTTAGAACATAGAGTATGATAAAAGTACTTTAATATTATAACTACTAATCAACACATAAAATATATTATGCAATTGTGGCTATTTTAAATTACCTTTAACAGAATTTTTCTTATTAGAACTTTGTATTGAGTTTGGTAGTGGGGAGAGCATGGGGGTGGCTTCTGTGAGAGGAGCTGCCAGAAGCTTCCCCCATGTCTGACACAGCCAATGCCACTGGCTCCAAGACAAACCGACTTCTGGCCAAGGCCGAGCCCATCAGTAACGCCTCTGTGATAACATAATTCAGAAAAAAAAAGGGGAAGAGAAAAAAAAAGCTGCACACTTTGCAGTGAGAGAGAGGAGTGAGAAGATGTGAGAGAAACTCCTCTGCAGACACCAAGGTCAGTGAAGAAGGAGGGGGAGGAGGTGTTCCAGGAGCCAGAGCAGAGATTCCCCTGCAGCTTGTGGTGCAGACGATGGTGAGGCAGGCTGTCCCCCTGCACTCCATGGAGGGCCATGGTGGAGCAGATGACCACCTGTAGCCCGTGGAGGACCCCATGCCAGAGCAGGTGGATGCCTGAAGGAGGCTGTGACCCCATGGGAAGCCTGTGCTGGAGCAGGTTCCTGTCAGGACCTGTGGCCCCATGGAGAGAGAAGCCCACACTGGATGGAGCAGGTTTGCTGGCAGGACTTGTGAACCCATGGGGGACCCGTGCTGGAGCAGTCTGTCCCTGAAGGACTGCACCCCATGGAATGGACCCATGCTAAAGCAGTTCGTGAAGAACTCACATTGGAGAAGTTTGTGGAGGACTGTCTCCCATGAGAGGGACCCCACGCTGGTGCGGAGGAAGGAGTCCTCCCCCTGAGGAGGAGGGAGCGTCAGGGACAATGTGTGATGAACTGACCCCAACCCCTATTCCCTATCCCCCTTTGCCACTGGGGAGGAGGAGGTGGAAATTGAACCTGGGAAGAAGGGAGGTGTAGGGGGAGGTGTTTTAAGATTTGGTTTTATTTCTCATTATCCTCTTGTCTGATTGGTAATAAATTAAAATTCATTTTTTCCCCAAGTTGAGTCTGTTTTGCCTGTGCCAGTAATTGGTGAGTGATCTCTCTCTGTTCTTATCTTGACCCATGAGCCTTTTATTATATTTTTCTCCCCCTGTCCAGCTGAGGAGGGGAAGTAATAGAGTGGGCTTTGGTGAGCATCTGGCATCCAGCCAGGGTCAACCCACCACAAGCAGTCACTCACAAGGACAAAAAGAACTCTTTCACATAAAATATGAAGAGGAAAAGTTATTAAAATATGACTAAGTAAAGAATCCCAGACGTACAGGAATACAAGTGAAAGAACAACCCTCCAATATGTTGTTTCTTTGAAAGAAAGCAGATCAGTATCACAGGGTCATAGCAGACTTTAGGTTGGTAATGACCTCAGGTAATCAAATCTACTCTCATGCTCCAAGCAGGATCAGCTGTAAGGTAAGACCATGCTGAGGTACTAGAGTACCTGAGAATGGTGCAGAAGAGGTGGAGAGAAAAGAAGACAAAATCAGAAGTGGTTGTGAAGAAGGGTGCTATACCACAGTTTAATTGCCTGAAGTAAGTAACAGAATACTGAGAGTATGGTCTGACTGAGGAGAATTCTACTTCTATGTAAGGCAGAAAATAAGAATCTTGGATGATACTACGATTCTTATCTGAAAAGAGAGGTTAATGTATGAATTGAGGAGCATAGTAATGAAGAAAGAAAATAAGGATAAAAGAAGAAATTAATAGGTAATAGGAAGTATTGATAAAATGTTATGTACCAGCAAACTTCACAGTATCATTTTAATACCTGCTAACTGCCACATTCTTAAAGAGCTTATGTTATATTTATGGATTTGCCAAGCACAGCGTTTTCCTAACAGTTACATGCATGGGAGATTGTAGGTACCATGAAGCTGCACTAAGTGACTAAAAAGAGGGCTGGTTGCACTTGGCATACAAGTGGCAGGCATCCTCCAATAGTTAAAACTATTAGGCAAAGGTGTGGAAAACATGCAAATGCACTTGGCATACAAGTGGCAGGCATCCTCCAATAGTTAAAACTCTCTATTAGGCAAAGGTGTGCAAAAAACCGTGCAAATTCTAAATATTGCAAGGAAATCACAGGCTGCTATATTTAGTCTGTGTATATGATCTAAGGAAATTTTCAATAATGTCCTAATAGAACAATGGTACCTAAAACAGCACTAAAAGACTGAATTAGGTAAACTTTACAAATAATAGTCAGATAGACATACATTTAGAAGTATATTGTCTTGAAGGAGAGCATAATAAAGAACAGCTTGTGGTACACTCAAAGCTGGGTATAGTATGTTTATCACCATCAACAAAATACTTGCTGTCACTTAAAATTTTGGAGTTCTTCTATACTTGACAAGTTCCTAATAAAAACTGTTTTCGTAATATCAGCTCAGATTCATCTTTCAACTCAATAAATTATGTTGCATTTAGTCAGTTATTTCTTTATTTCTTTTTCTTTTTTTTTTTTTTTTCTTGAGTGTTTAGAAATGTTGTCATGTTTCTATGAAAATAAAGTACTGTTCAGTAGACAATTCTTCCGAATGAGCTACTGGATTTTTGCTCTTTCCTGTGCATGGCAGAAACAACAGAGATAAGAGAATATTGAGTATATGATAATAAAAGAAAACAAGCAACATATTACAATACGCCTATAGTCCATTCTAAGAAAAAAGAGGAAAACTTTGCAATCCATGCACAAATACTCCAGTCGTATTTTATGTAAATGCCAGAGAAAACACTTAGTCTTATACTTTCAAAATAAGTTACTAAACGGAGTACAGACAGACCCGTAACTAAACTTCTAAAAAAGCGCTCTAAAGAGAACAGTTCAATGTGTTTCTGTAGAATTAATTGAAAATAGAGATTCTCTGAAACCTTTGCAAGATTCTACAGTTCTTCCTATAATTCTTGCTGCTACAGAGAATGAACTAAGGATATTTTCAGAATGCAGTTTGTTTCTGGAATAAAACTCCATCAACTGGGCACTGTGGAGGGCCATCCACTGTTGCCCCATAAATAATACAGTAGATAGTCTGTCAAAGACCTCCAGCCTAAACAAACATTGCCATAGATGAATAAAAGAAAACAAAAGAAATGGGGGAAGCGGTCATCTCAAGAACAGCGTACTTTGCATTTGGTTATAAATGAAATCATTATGTCAACAAGGCATAGGATAGCCTGGAGATTTCCTTCTAACAAGATTAGATGTTCCTTAACTTAAAGAGAAGAATTAGGAAAAAATGTTCTATAATCAAAAACCTCTGTTAGAAAGGACTGCCAAAACAATCCTGTTTGACTACACAAAGAAAGCTCTCATCATTTGAAAATAAAATGCCATTGCTATACCAACCCCTGTAAAAAAGGTTTCAGCCGCTGTCACGTATATTAGAATATCTATTAGATACTTCACAAATATAAAAGAAGTATTTCTTTAAAAAGTTTATATTCATTGTGGCAAGAAGCTTGGCTTGCCAGGAAAAGATAGGCAGATGTATCATTCCCCACACATATGTATTAACATAGAAGTGAATGACCTCATACAACAAATAAGAATAAACAGAGTAGAAATAACTGTAATTTCTAAACGATTGTGTAAGAAAACATTTCTGGTGTAAGATTAAGGGAAATGAATGTAATTCTACACAATTACATCAAAGAACAGATAGGAGCATTAGGCAGCATTCTGTTACTGAAATGCATAAAGATAACTGTTAACTATTAGTTAATTGCAATTGAAGGACATGACCCATGTGAGCAGAAAACAACCTATAAGCAAAAATTGCTTTGCAGAGCAGTCCTGAGGGGGTGGGAAAGGAGAGGGAGTGGAAAGGAAGCACACAAAATGAGTCTAAGCTGAGCCCCACCTCCCCAGTCTGCATTTAATATGGATATAGTCTTGATTAAAAAGTGTTGCAGCGACGGAAGTTGTAGTTGTAATCCTAGATTTCTGCGACAAATATTGTAAGATCAATCAGTTTAATGATGAGAGCATAATTCTGTCTGTTGATGTTAGAGAATGCACAACGGCTTTGTAAAAATCTCATTATTATAAAGAATCATAAGTACTTGGTGAAAAGCATATCAACATTCCAGATTCTCAAACTTCAGAGTTAATTTCTGAAGCTAGCAGGAGCTAGACCAAACTAGACTTAACCTAGGCCCTCCAAGCATGGTGATTAAGCCAGAGTATTATGTACAAATAAACAAGTACATTTCTGAGAGGTCAGACACATGCACAGAAAGTTTACTTAATAAGCAATCTAGACCATCTGTTATATTTCAAGTAATCTTTTATTTTGACCATGCATTAAAAGCTAGGAGGAATTCAAAGAAATATTTATAAAACCAAGAGAGGCTAGAAAACAAAACATTAAGTCTAAAAGTCTACAATAAGGGTTCATAACTAATTCATGGTCTGCAAATGAGCAACTACTTGATGGCAAACAGTAAGTGCATTAAAAGAGAAATCAAAGTTACTGAGAAAGCTTTAATACCACAGGATGCTTCAGAGTTTGGAGATTTCTGCTTACACTGTTGAATTTATGAATGGTTGAATTTAAGCTTGTTATTGTAAATTGTTTTTTAGAACTTTCAGTTTACTAAAATTTTGAGTAGTTAACAAAAATCTACCTTTTAAGAGACCCATTCATACAATTCACTCAGAGTCGCTTCCGTATCTTTTCTATAGATGTGAAAGTGGTCACTTTACATATTTGTAAGGACTGGAATTTAAACAACACAAAGGATTTGCTTCCACAATGTTATTAAGAACTGACAGAGTGTATTCCCAGTCAGGCGACAAGGCTCTCTGAACAAGTTTGGGGAAAAATGTTTCTTCCCTGCATGGAAAAACTTGGGATTGCAATACTATGAAAGTTATCACACTTTTCCTTTATAGACTTCCCCAGAAATTATGATTTTTATAAGTCCTTCTGGAATCAACAGCAGGTATTTGTGTATTTGCCAATTCTATAGTGTATCTCTCTCCATCTTAAGAAGTAGGATTTAAATGGTTTGAGGCAAATTTTTGTGGGTATAAATGGAAATTTAATTCTACCCTTAAGAATTCTACCCTGAAGTCTTAAATATCATTATTTGCTTCTGAATGCACAGAAAAAAACAACCTTAAAATGCCTTGCTACTTTTGGTTGCACACGGCTTATAAAATTTTTGTATAATCATGAGATCTGTTTCTGTACAAGCACTTTTATTCATCCAAATATTTGCCCAAAGCTTTGGAGAAGTTTAACTTTTGCAAGGAAGAAACTAGGAATTGGAAACTAGAGCACAATGCACAGTAGAAAAAAGGTAATATACAACTAATGCTCTAAAATAAAATGGTAACAAAGTTAATCTTTTTTTGTGCATCTAACTAGAGACATCCCAAATCATTTATTGAAGTACATTCTATGGCATATATAATTACAGAGGAATAAGAATATGATTAATTATGAAATTGAAGTATGGTTGCTCTCAGATACTCCAAAGTACAGTAGCAGTATTTAAATAAGAGGGTCATATATAGACTATCAGGTAAAGAAAATTAATATATTTATGAAAGAAAGCAAACATAATTAGCAGATCTTTAAGATCACCTTAAAGACTGTCCAAACCAAACCAGTTTGTGTCTGAGCGTATGTCCACTGACTTTAAATGGGGATAGGAAAAATCTGTAGAAGGAGGACAATGAAATAGTAGAAGAAATCATCAGTCCTCTGTCACTCATTACAGAAAAAATCCTAAATCAGAAGCAGTTCTTACCTAATAGAGAACTATATACATATGTACCACCACTTCATCACTAGTTTAAGGGTCACTTCTATTATCAGATAAGTTAATGTTTCAAACATTCTTGTTGGATATGACTGTAATTAAAATGTCCCTTTTTTTCATTTACTGAAAAATTGTCAGATTTTTATAGGATATGTTAAGCATTTGTACTACAGCAACACTCCTGGATTACTGACTGAAAACAAATGAAACTAACATGACAAAAAATTATGCAAAACATTTGAGTTGCAGTTGCAGAATACAAAATTCTGAATTTTAAACTATCCTTTCTGTGCTCAGCTAGAATAGTCTGGTTTTAATATTAACAAAGAACATATACGAGAGACCACTAAAAATAATATTTACCAGCAAGTGGAAAAGGAACTAAGGACTCACAGGAACTTTAATGCATTTCAATATAAAATATTAAATTAATTAACTGAAAGAGATAATCCAAAGAACAGACCATGAAGCGGCTTAGTATATTTTTTTTTTAGTTTTATAATTCTGCTGTTTGTTGCTTTTTTTTACAATGTTTACTTTTATTATTAGATTGGAGATAATTACATAATGTCGGAAGATTAACATCAAGAAAAAATACTGAGTCTATTTATAGACTCTAAAACCAAAGGGGGTAAAAAAATTTTTAAAAAAAAAGAAAAAAGAGAGAAAATCTTCCTGAGGTTATATTATTTTCATTGACTAAGGTAGCACAGCCTGATGAGAGATAATTTAATTTTCTGTAGCAGGACGATTTATCTTTCCAAGTTTTATTATCCCTGTTGCTTGGAAATAAAACATTTTACAAGTGGCAAGCACTTACAGCCCTCAGGGCCATCATCAATGGGCCCTATGTCCACTCTGCCAGAGCCCCACGTAAGTGTGCAGAGAGGCACTGTGGCCATGTTGTGGCCAGCTGCCGTCCCAGCTGGCTCCACTTCTGTTGGAGGTAACTTGGTCTCCAGCCTTGTCTCTTGCTCTTTTGGTCTGGACTCCTTGGACTTGATTGTTCCTTGGCTTCAGCTGGGGTTGCTGGCTGCTATCCCCGTCACCAGCCCTGCTCGGGTGCCATGGGACTGCACCTGCCTGCGCCAGGGGAATCCTCTGCTCCTGGCACATGTGGGCAGACCCACTCTCACTGCTCCCTGATGCAGTAATACCACTAACTCTGTCTAACTCAGTGAAATGTGTTATTATAATATATAGTCAAAAGGGAATAGTCAAATAGTCTGTCTAAACAGGACAGTCAATCAAAAAGCAATGCACGAAAATACTACAAGTTCATCTCTTCTGTGACTTCTGGGGTCACAAAATTGAAATAGTGCTGTTCACAGAGCACAGAGATGTAGAAAAGTAAAAAACAAAATAAAACCATCCATGATTAATTTACCTTAGCATAGTCATGCAATGTTTCTGCTATAAAAATAATTACAGGAAGAATCAGACAATGTTGTAGGACTACCAAAAGAAAATTTCTACTAGCCAAAAGCTCTTTTCAAAAAGTCTTTCTAAATATTGAGGGCATCAGGTCTGACATATTCAGATTAGAAGGGTGCCTACAGACAGCGTAGTAGTTGCACTTTGGGATCCTTGCTGCATGCTTTGTTGCAGAATCAAAGCAGTAGAATACCGCAGTCTGAGAGAAGGTGTCTGAGGAAAGCCTGTTTTCTTTTTAGGAAGGTTGAACTACCTTTAAAGATTTTAATGTGCCTCTAGAATCATTTGTAAGATGCATAATCTTGTCCACACATAAGCTTCAAAGTCTTTGCTATCAAAGGCGTTTGGGACTGGGTACCTCTTTAGTGAAGTAAAAGATCAAGACTGCCTCTGAACACAAGCACGTAACCACAGAGATGCATTGAGGATATTGGTTGCATAATGAATTATTGTCATAGAAATAAGCTCCCTCTCTGGCAACTGAGACTCCTGTAGATGTTTGGTGAAATGAAAAGAGGATTAACAGAGTCACTAGACTTATGTTATATCTGATTAAAAATGCTGACATAGAAATGAATAGTATTACGAAAAATGTAACTGTTCAGCCAAAGCATCAAGGCACTTAGATTCCTTTGAGTACACCGAGGCTTGAGTCTATCTGTTCCCTTAGTGGCAACAGTTTGCATTAGTGGACAAGAAACTTGCATCTCCTATGAAGATTTTTAAATTATTTTTTCTTATATATGGTCATATGAGAAGTTATTTCTTTGTCAAACGAGACTGGCAGGATCCAAGACAGTAGACCTGATAAATAGTGTCACCTCAACCAATGACAGAAGATGTTCAGAAACAACTGTGATGAACCTAAGGAGAGTGCTATAGATACCAAAGAACATAAGAACCATACTGGGTTAGACCAAAGGTCCATCTATCTGAGCATACTTTCTTTGACAGCTGCTAAGAGTAAATAATAATTGAGGAGTTGAAGATGCTAAGAGTAAATAATAACTGAGGAGCTGAAGACAAGAAGCATGTAATGACAATTCCCATAATAGCCACTTTCCAATAATTTGCAGTGTTTTGGAAATCTTTTATCTTTTTTACTTAACAGAAAAAAATCAATAGATTTTTCTTCCATGTGTTTGTCTAGTTATTTCTTGAACCACCTATACTTTTAGCATTTTACAATTCCTGGTACAAGGACTTCCACAACCTGATTAAAAGTTTTGTAGAGGACAATGCATTTTGGTTCATTTTGAACCTGTGAGATACTGATGGGAGAAGGAATGCATAACCATATTGGATTCAAGTCTGTGGGATCTGCTCGCCTCAGTGGAAGGCCTTTTTAGAAGGGCAATTCTAAATTGCTTGAAGGAAGGGAAGATAAAGTGAAATACTTTATCTGCCCCAACTCTAGAGTTGGAGAGTTGATGGTATGGTTCAGTGCTGGGATGTTGATAATACCAAAATGGAGGCATTCTACTGCAAACTAATATCCAACTAAGTGATCCCAAAAGTGGCCCACTAGAGAGCTCCGAACATATATTATGGTGGGTTAGATGTTAGAAATGCTTCTGGTTCCCTGAGGAGCTTTATCTTAGAAGCTCCCTTTTGACCACATCTCGATGGATATAGAGAAAGATAGAAGGGATTACAGAGGCTAAGAAAAGCAAGAGGCTGCAGTGCTGTGTCTTTCCAGTCACTAGGGACCTCTGCACAAGTGAATATTGCAACTCAGTTTAAACAAAGTCAGTAGTTCTTCATTAATATAATTTTACCAAAATTATAAGAGACTCGTGAAAAATGGTCAGAAACACCTCTAAATCCAGTCTCTAGAAAAGGATCTGGAGGTGGTGTGTAGTGTTCTGAGAAGACACCAAAGGAAGATGAAGCAATTCAAGAAATTAACCAGAAAGTATATTCTATGTGTACCTTCTTACTACGTAATGCTTAAAGTGTTTAGTTTTCTTTTACACCTGCTAACTGCAAGAATGCATATCTCATATTCAAAACAAGCTCTCTCGACATCCTAAAGGTCAGTCTTGTAGCCTACATGGAAAGATCAGAAACAGGAAAACAACCTCTGTGTCCTGCAAATGTGTCCAAGATCTTTCTGTTATCGTATAAACTCCTCTTACAGAAAGAGGTACAACTAAAAAAAAATGCTATGATGAAAAATTGTCTAATAGCACAATAAATATGATCCATACTGTAAACAGACTTTCAGATAAACACAAAAAGGAAAAAAAATAAAGGTAAAAAAGAGAAAGAATACATATAAAAGAACACTGAATGGTACACAGAGAAAGTAAAATCTGGAGGTCTAAGAAATAGCAGTGATGGTGCAAGATAAAAACAGTACTGAAAAGTTAGGTCTGCCAATTTTCCTAAAGAAACAGCCAGTTCTCTGTGAACTTTTTATCCTACAGAATGTGAATGTGGTTACTCTGACAGAGAGCTTTACAACTTCGACATTGTAAACTGAGAACCTGAGGAACCATAAGCCTAGGACAGAAAACAGTGAGTTTGTGCCTAGCATCCCATTTTCAGAGTCATATGATGAGGTACTGATCCCATCCATCCACACAGACAGCATTCTCATCAAGAAAACTATTATCTTCCACCCTTTCTCCTGGCCTTGATATACAGTCTTGTCAGCAATTCAAACACTCTGACAAGAAGAGTTTCCTCAGCCAATCAATCTGATATGACAGTCTGTCTCTTTTCCTTTTTTGCTGACATAGGCTGCCAGCCTTCGCTTCTAGAAGTCTTCCCTGACTATTCCACCCTACCTCTTTTCCCTTGCTGAAATGTCAACTTCTGTTTAAGATACTTGTTTCCCTCAGCCCTCTGCCATTACTAAAAGCCTTCAAGCCGTCTTCAGGATAATACTTCACTGAGGAGAGGCCACCTATAAACATGTAGAGACTTTATCTTATTATCTACGTTCAAATTCTTCGTTGCAGTGACTTTAGAAAAGTGACAAACTAGATTACTGAAAACAATACTTACTGTAGTCACATACTTACTTTTAAACCTGTATATCGATCTGCTGCTCTATGTTGCTTTGAACTGCAAGATCTCTTTGAAGAGTAATGCTGGGTTGGGACATACTTGTGGTTTTTTAATTATGTATTGCTTAGAACTTGGAACAACACAAACAATAAACAAAAAATGACAGAACAAAGACTGCTTTAAAACCCAAGTCTACAGTTCTGTTAATATCTAACAACAGACAATGATCTATAAGTGTTAAAGTGATATATGAATATCAGTTACCACCTGCTGTTAGACAAGTTAATCTTAGCTACAAAGCTTGCAGAAAGAAAATGTTCAAAATTTACCAAACGGGACATCTGTAAACATTTGGGGAAATACAAGTAGAAATTCTCCCTCTAGGGAACTCAAAGGAGTTAAAAGCAAACCCAAGCAAACAGAGTAACAAAAAGCTCTTTTTTTTTACAATTAGTTACTAATGATTTTTTTAGTTATTATTATTATTTAACATCTACCCTACTGCAGTAGCTCTAAGACATAGCCAAGAACTACAGCGCCACTGGTGCACATTCTGTACAACTTAGAGATAGCTTTAACAAACAGTTTAATATTTAACAGAAATCATAGTGAAAAGTGAGACAAGGGGAAAGGAAAAGGATGAGTAAACAGAATTTTCACATGTAAGGTAGTGATATCTATGTAGTAGCAACTTCTCAACATTTTGAGCGCAAGTTCAAAGTTTTAAGGAGCATTTCAAGAACAATTAAATATAACTATAAACGTTCTAAAGATAGCTTCTGCCAAATGTGAGGCATATAGATAGATGAAAATATAAATACTTGTTATAAATCTAAGAGAAAGGCATTATAGGCTCATCTATGGACTGGTGAAAGCCAGGTGCTCATTTCTTGCAATGGACATCATTGGTGAGCTGAACAAAAGTAAAAATGAACTTTGGAGGGGAAGACAAGCAGCTGTTTTGTTTTTTTTTATGTAATAGAGGAGTGAAAATTAGAAGATTAGTGCAAAAAATGAGTGGACATAAAGGAAAATGCTTTATTATTTTGATGCTTTGCCTGAATGGCTGTAAACAAAATGCTTTTACAGTTTCCAAGTCCAGAATTACGAAGGCTAACAGAGCATGATAAGATATAGTTTAAATTTTCATCACCTTTATAGGAAAACTTATATATTTGAGTTTGCGTTCAGCTTGAAAGATTTTACACTTAAATTTCTGGAAAGCAAAGAGCTAAAGTAGTGTTTGGATTTTTGTTACTGAGAGCTCCAGATGGTTGTGCTTTCTGGTCAGTCCCAGTCTCTTTCTCTCCTCCTTTATCCACTAACACACATAATTACTAAGCCCATTCCCTCTCTCTTCAATGTTCTCTTCACAATTTTGGGTTAACTTCAGCCCCTTCCCTACTACAATTTTTCATGCTGCAGCTGCTGTTTTCCATGTTAATTTTTGCCTTCTGAGCATAGTTAGAAATTATAACCTGCAGTCCAGATGAAGGGAGGCACAGCTGCAAATCCTACAGCCTAGAACAAGAAAAAGGCTGGACTTGATTAAGTATGTGATCCAGGGTTTGTAGTAGAGGAAGCAAAGCAGAAATTATAAGTGGCAGGTTTAGCTCACTATATCTCAAAGAAGAGTGTCAGGCAAGAAAATTCTGTGTTTACTGAATAAAATGAAATCCTATAAGAGTATAAAATTACTCACAGAGTTGCAAGGTAATCATAAATTAAAGGAAAGTGCAGTGCCTTAATCAAATGTAGTTAATTCAAGTACATCTCTAACATGACCAGTGATGCTTCATCCCAGTTGAACCACATCTAGTTCTAATCACTGATCAGTAAAAAATATTTGATCAGTACTTTCCATCTGAAGGGGCAGAATTTGTACCTTTCAAACAGAGTTAAACATGTTGTGCCCTTTCACACTGGCTATACTGGGAAGCAAGGAATGCGTTCAGCCCCCAGTTCTTTTCCTCGCAGGAGGCTAATCAGTTCATAGAGCTTCTTTTTTTTTTTTCAGCTAACAAAACTGAAAGTACCAAGGGTATAATTTCTTGTACACGAGTTGATGAAATGTGTGGAGGATGGGAAGAATGACATATCAGCTATGGGAGAGGTAAAGCAGCAGGCACTAGGCTGAAACTGAGAAATGTGCTTCTAGCTTAGCTCCTCTGAGTGCACTGTAAACACTACATGACAAAAATGGTAGCTGCAGAAGCAAGCCAGTCAGGCATGTACAGCATATAGGATGCCAGAGTGGGAGAAAAACCATTGTACCTGAAAACTCCCTAACACTCTTTAGCAACATCATTTTGCCCTTTTTCTCATCTTATTTTTCACTGACCTTAGCAAGCAGGTACTCTCTTACATTTTGTCAGTATTCAAATACAGTTTGGATATTCTTTATCAGTGACATTACTAGAAGTTTTTTCCCCAATAATGAAAAGTTTCTCTCTTTGTTCAGCCACATTTAGCCTTGAGCACTTACAAATCTGATTTTCTATTTTTCTCTTGTATCTCCAGGATGCTACTACATCTGAGTTTTCTGCATCTGCAATGGAGAATGTAGCTGTGACAACACCAGACTGGAGGCGGTTGCTGCACTGCAAGGGCAAGGCTGCTATTCAGGACAGATACAGGCTGGAAAAATGGGTGGACAGGAATTTCAGAGAGTTTAATGAAGGTAAATGCAAAGTGTTGCATCTGGGATGGACTAACCCCATGCAGTGGCACAGGCATTTTTCTGTCTAGCCCGAAGACAGCTTCCCAGAAAGAGACCATAGGTTTCTCGTGGACAACAAGCTAATATGTTTTGGCAGTGTGCCTTTGCAAAAATGACAGCCAACCACATACTGAGCTGTATTAACATTCTTAGCAGACTGAGAGAAGTGATCTCTCCTGTCTTAAGATCACATGGAGAATACTCAGTTTCAGGGTTCCCAGTGCAAGAAAGACACTGAGATACTGGAGTGAGTCCAGTGAACAGCCACAAAGATGAGGCTAAGAAAAGTGCGCCTGCAGAAAAGGTACTGCTGTTTGCAGCTACCTAATAGAAATGTGTAGAGAAGATGGACTGAGACTCTTAACAGAGTTGCACAGGGACAGGACAAGTGGCAGCAGATACAAACTGGAACATGTTAAATTCTGACTGGAGGTACATGAAAAAAATTCCCGTGAGGATGGTCAAACATTGGAACAGGTTAGCCAGAAAGGCTGTAGAAACTCCATCCTTGGAAATATTCAAAACCAAATTGGGCATTCCCTGGGCAACCTGCTCTAGCAGGAGGTTGGACTAGTGATCTCAGAAAGTCCTCTCCAAACAATGTGACTCTAAGTATGCATGCTGTCCTATCACTCACTATTATAGAACAGGAAATGTTTTTTAAAATTAATTCAGGCTTTCATAATTAGGTTAAGCCCATGATACTACACTGCAAATTTAAAAGAAAACCAGAATGTAAGCAAATAAATACAGGAGAGAGAGGCAAAGTCACCTACAAGATTATGTGTAAGGAAAGGAGATAGGCTAAATACTTTGTTCTGTTTTCTGATTTGAGAACTGGGCATAATATAAAGTTCACAGATAAACAACTCTAGTTCTTCATGTAATAAACAGTTGAACTGTGAAATCCCTTGTGAAGAGTTGCTGTAGATAACAAAAGGTTCAGTGTGCTGAAGGGAACACTAGGCAAGTTCATGGAAGAGAAATCCATCTCATGTTAACTCAACACAACCCACGTCCTGCTTGGAAAGTCCCACAGCTGAAAATGGCTGGGAGATGAAAAAGTCTTAAATAGGCTTATCACAGATGCTTGTGCTGTTCTTATACATTTTCTTAAAGACTTGTTTATGGATAAAAACACAGTCAGAAACAAAATACCATGCTTGATGAATCATTGGCTTCTCCCCAAACAACTGTTCTGAGGGAGGGAGAAAGAAAAAACAGCGTTCAGCCAATTAACAGTTAAAAGACATAATAACGTGCAAGAGGGGAAAGCTAGTGGAAAAGAATTTCTAACATGGAAGCTGTGCATAGAATTGAAGATGAGCAATTTGAGTTTTAACTTCATGTTAAGTGGAAAAAAGCAAGCGACTAATTGCATTCAACAATATGTTTAGGAATAAAAGGAAAACCAGGTTGAACTTGGTTGAACAATAGGAATGGACTTGTTTCACAACAGTGTTCTGCACACTACAGCAGAGAGAAAAATAAGCAGACTAAAATGAAATAGATCACAATAGCTAACTGAAGATATCGAAATAAGTATAAATTTTGCTCATGGGATCAGAAAGTGAGAGTAAAGAATTTAGAAATATGCTTTAAAGAAAGTGGAGAATTTTAAAAGCACAGTTTTAATGAAAAATTTGACCACAATATTGAAAGACTGGATATGCTGAAGTACCAGGGGAGAAAGAGGGAGTAAAAGGAAGATAAGTATTTACAGATTTTTAGAAAACCACAATGAATTGATGAAAATTTATAGTGATGACCTCCCAACACCAGTTATTGCAAATCCCATTTCTTATAATGGTGCTGGTTTTTAGTAATCTTCAATTCTGAAATGACTGAGAGTAGATTCAAATCTGGACCTGCATATATATGAAATTAAGTTATTTCAAGGGAAAAAACACTACTGTCTCTGCTTGCATACAATATGCTTGCTTGGATAAAAAATAACAATAATGCAATCATTCTTGATGAAGTACAGAGGCTTCTAGAGACTTCTAATGACGATGCTATACTGTTTTCAAAACACCACTTGAAGCTAAAGCTTTTTAAAAATCCGTTTTCCCCTCCCATAATTGCTATCCTAGAGAGCACTGCGCAGCAGGAGAGAAGTCTGACCTTTGAAAACATTCATAAAGGACTGCATTAAAAATACCGAAATATAATTTAAAAGTCTTCTGAATGCATTTATTAGAACATTGCCTCAGATACTTACGTACTTCCTACTTTCAATCGCAGTAACTGTATGGTAACTCAAATCCCATTATCCTGTCGTAAAGGGACAGGCTATTCAGCTCATTTTGGCTCATGCTAAAATTAAGAAAATCCTGTTTCTGGCTTCTATTAATGGGGCATATAATACAGTAAAAATTATTTCCTACCCTTTATCAAGAAGTTCCAAGGTTTTCATACTTAAAAGAGACAGCAGATCAATAAGATAAATATATTCTTTGTGATTTGAGACAAAGACTGCCTTTCACAAATACCTTTTTATTAAAAAAAAAATCTGGATCATTCAAAGGACTTCTAAATACATTTGGCAAGATTCTCTTTACTGGTTCTGAAAATTTGTGCAGAGATAAGGAAGATGCCTTTATAGTGTTAGAACATGTCTTAAGAAATCCTTTTATTTATAGCAATGAAAGAACTTTTAATGTTCTCACTAATTTAAAAAAAAAAAACAAACCACCAAATTGCTATCTATTAAACCATCTATGAAACTGATTCAGAGAAGACCCTCTCCATATCTTTGACAGTGTAGTTTCTGTAGATTCTTCATCAATAATTAGGTAAGTAACCGGTACCTGATGCAACTATTTTCTTTACCAGCACCAGGAAATAAAATTAGACGTTTTTTTCCAGGCATCAGTGTAAAAGCATGGCACTCTGATATGCTGTACTACAAGTAAATTTCTTTTTTAAAGTTTAATTTTTACTGTAAAAAGAATCTATTATTCAAATACGTATTTCCACACCAATAAATAAAATCTGGAAGCTTGAGTGATGTCCCCCAGATGGAAGTACAGACAAAAAGCAATAGTGGTCTGAAGTTCTGCAGCAAAAACATGAAAGCTATAAAACTGACAAGCAGTGCTGAACACGAAAACAAATTTGAGAGCATTTCTTTAGTTAGGCCACAGAGTCCTGTAAGTTGTCTTTCACTTTTTTTCTGAAACTCTATAGATTGTGACCACATGTATAAAATGCAAACAGCAAGCCCCTTCTTCACATGTAATTCCATTCTGTGTTGACGAAGAAAGAAAAAAAAAATCAGAGATCTTAGCTACTTCATTTTCCTCGACCCTCCTATGTCATCCTCTTCCTATTTGCTCTAGCTTACGAAAAAAACCGTGCAACAGCATTTACTCATGTTTAACAGTAGAGGGGGCCCACTTCCTTAAAAAAGATCAAGTTTATGCATTGACGAAGTTGAATACCATGTCTTTCACACTACTAATCAAACACAAAAAGCGAAAAAAAACCCAACCCACTTTCAAGTGTATTATGGAAGAAAGTTGCTGTGCATTGAAAATAAACAGAATTACTTTAAGTTCTGAGAGAGTTCTGATTTAGTCTGAAAACCCATCCTAATTTTACCTAAATTGTTTACATTTTATAAAAAGTGCAGAAACAGAGTCAGAACAATAAAAAGGAGGAAAGGCTACTACAGCACACAGCTACCACTATCTACCCAAGATATAAGTGTGAGTTTCCTACCCAGTGAAGAGCTTTGAAATAGAAATTGTATGGGGGTTATCAGTGCAGCCAGATAAAGCCACATGTGGGAACCTGCGTCACTGAGGAGACAGGAGCTTGATCAGGACAGATACTTTGTGTTGGATGGCAGTACAAAGAGTAATGTATGATTCAGAAGACACTAGAATATGCTAGCACTGGGGGAAATACTTTTTAGAAATTGTTTTGATGGTTGATTTTTATTTCTAAAGCTAACTTTAAAACAACAAAAGGGCACAGCATCAACTGCAGCTTTGGGATATATTTTGGAATGCATTTTGTAACAATCTCAAATTCCTTCTCACAGCCATTTTTTCTGAAAAGAGGAACAGCAAGACATTACAATATTTATTTGTTTTTTAAGTATTCAAATGCAATTTAAAAAATATCAAATACTCCCTTGAAGTTATGATGATTGTATTACAGACCACACCAAAAGCCTAGCAAAATCATGGGAATTCTTCTAATTGATTCGTTCAGCTTTGGGTCATGTTCTTAATGAGTTGGTTCATGAACATTAAAAGTTAATAAAACCACGAACCCATATTCTTTAAATGAGCTCAGTGGCACTGTAATGATCAAATCAACTGACCATCTGATCCATCGAGGATTCATAGAAATCTTTCCAGTTCTTCCCACTGAAAATGTAATCACCACCCCAGAAAAAAAAATTGTAATTTTTCTTTTTTTTTTTTCTCTATCACAATAAGTAATTTGTAACTTTCTGTTAGATGACCTCTTTCATTAACCTAATCTATTTAGGCTAATCCTATCCAAATAAACACAAGAAAAAAAGCCTACAGACGCCTGCAAACTATTACTATTAAAAAAAAAAAAAAAGAAAAGTATTGGCCGAGGTATGATTTAAATGCTAAAATGAGAAAACAATAGTTTTTCTGTTTGGTATTTAAGATTTCCAAGCTTCAATCTTATTATTAAAAAATAAAAATAATTTAAAAATTATGTATATTCTCTTGAATTGCATATAGTCACCCTAACAATAATATTTGCCTATTTTTTTCTACATTAGTCGAGTTCCTTTGTCATCAACATTTTTATATTTAATAATGATGAAATCTCTTTTGGTGGGGGGGAGGCAGATTCTTACAAAGAACATGTAACAATGTTCAAGTTATTTCAGAAAAGTGCCTCAAAAGCTCCAATGAAGCAAGAAAAGCAGGTTATAACAAATTGTGGCGAGGTATATTAAAAATACACCAAAAAAGGGCTTCAATATAATATTAAGCAACCTCTTATCTTAGGAAATCAATATAAAGAACATGCTAATGAGTATTATCACTTGTGAAAGATCACAACTAAAATGTAAAAGACAGATTTTTTTAATATAAAAAACTATTTGGCCTCACAATGCATTAAAAACATTCTTTAATATCTGTTTGCTATTTTTAATTTTATAATACACAACAAGCTCTTTCTGTGGCACTGCTCAAAGATTTAACTATTCAATCTACAAAGTTTACACATAATTTTCTCTTGAGTCTTCACACTGGAATACAGCATCTCCAACTACAACAGTTAGAATTTCCAAACCACATTTCCAAACCAGCCCTAGGAATTATTTTTCAAAATTGAAACCAAATAAATTACACAGATATTTGTGATTTAGGCACATCGTTAGACATTAATTAGTCACTTATCCACACAGCTAAAATTCATTTTACAAACAAAGCACCAGAGGTAAATATATAATACGTGCATGCACAGGTGGTTAGGGAGTTGAAAGGAGGCTTGGAAAAGATTTGTTCACAGCACCTCAAGCTCTCAGAATATGAAACAACAACAAGATCTTATGAAAGCAATTAATTTTTTATATGGACATCTATTAGGCATTTGTTACAGAACAAAATAAACACAAATGAAAAAAACCCCAACCAATAAACCCCAAAAACCAAAACATTAAAAACCCAAGCAACCTAATTCCTTTGGAAATGTCAAATATATTTGTTTGCTGTAGCCTTGTCATAAGAGCTAAAACAAATGAAGAAAAAGGAAGGAGGAAGAGATATTCAAGAGCCAAATGTCAGAATGTTGCATTAAAATAATGAAATAAAGATGAAATATATAATTGAAATAAATGATGAAATAAATAAATGAAATAAACACCCCCAACCAAATCAACTAGGAAACCAAACTTTTTATAAGCTATAGAAGTCAACTGTAAAGCAGAATATTATCTGTCACAGACACTCAGAACAGTATCTTTCAAAGTCTCTGCATTGCAGGAACCTTGATTATTCTGTAGTGTAATTAGCTCTAGACAAAATCTTGCCTAGAACCAAGTACTGGTAAACCAGAAAAAAATTACAGGTGCTCAGAATGCTGCTCCACTACAGATTAAGCTAATCACACTCTGAAATTAGGTTTCCTTGCTCCTCAAGATGTGTATTTTTTTTTCCTTTGAATCAGCCCTATCACTTGTGTGGTAAATCAGGTGAGAAAGCTGAGTCAGTTGAAATTATTCTCAACAAAACCTCCACAGAATCACAATTAGTTTACAGATGCATTAAATAAACAAGTTAGTTTATTCTATAGCATCTGAAGTAAAGGAGGCAGTAGAAAGGTAGATTTATTAAAGCTGCTCTGAAATAACAAGAAATGCTCAAGATAGTCTGTGGCTATAGTTAAGCAAACTTAAGTTCAAAACAAAAAAGCTTTCTAACATGCATATAGTCTCAAACTTCTACAACTAGGCATTTTTAAATAGCTCTATACCTTCTTTAGACAATTATGAAAAAATGTATTTTTATGTTTTACTCTTGGAGTATTTTCTGTAAATTAAACTTTGCACTTTGAGTTGAAGAATGGTTTAATTAATAAAAATTTAAACAAATCCTTTAAAGAAAACCTTTTCAATCAACATTATCAGAAATAGACCTTTGTCTAAAAAAAAAAAGGGTCTCAGGTTAAAAGACTAAATATTACTCTACCAAAAATTCCTGATCATGTTGAGTCTGTTTTCTTAAGGAAATTAAGCTTTATAGTACTGTGTTATTTAAAAAAAAAAAAAAAAAAAAGGAAGAAATTGACCAATTAAAAGGAAGAAACTGTAAAAATAAAGTAAGTCAAAACAACACTATTTCATAGAATCATAGAATGGTTTGGGTTGGAAGGGACCTTAAAGACCATGTAGTTCCAACCCCCCTGTGATGAGCAGGGACACATTCCACTAGACCAGGTTGCTCAAAGCCTCGTTTATTCATTATAAATTCTGCAAGACCTCTATGTAAGGAAGAAGAATTATGTTTGCAGCTTGACTACGCAGGCTTAGTGTGAACTTTGCATTCAAAGTATACATAGAGAATAGAATATTTATAAAAGTCCCAACTTCATTTAAAAGATTCATTTTGAGAACATACTGCTTCAGACACCAAAGTCAATCAACTGCACAACATCAATCTGTAGCTAAGCAGGCTCTCTTAGCTCTATTGTTCATGAAACCTATTTTTCAAGGCTAGAAAAAGGTATTCCGTGGTGTTAGTAAGGTATGCAGTCAGGACTATGAATATTCTACTTGTACTATTGGCCCATGTTAAAACTATATTAGTATTTATCACTGTTGCTTAGAAAGAAATTGACGTTTTAATAATTATACACTGCTTGCTAAATTTGCATATACTCTAAACCAAAATGAATATCTGTAGTATATGTTGCAGACAGTTCAGACATGAGATCTGATTTTTGGAAGACAGATTTAGATCAGTTTGAACAGTTATCTTGAACTGAGATACTTATCCTGACATAAATTTTCCCACAGTGTAAAAATTGTACATTACAGCAGTTGTATTAAAAAATGTTGATTAAGAATATAAATCTTAAAATATTAAGTGTTTTTTGAAAAAAAAATACTTAAATTTTATTAGATCTACACATAGAAGAGTATAAAATTATTTATGCTGCCAATATTCTAGTATCTTCTGCAGTATCTTCTGGCTTTACCGGCTGTTTTACCTAGTTCTAAATTCAAGGATGGATCAGAATTTATATTCAATGCAATAGTTTATTGGTTAAATATTCTTTCTAAAGAGTTATATTGGGGGCAACTATCTACTTGCTAAAGTAATAGTATTCTGCTGTCATTGCTTTTATACTTCCTGATCCAATTTAGAAGTATATAGAGTGTTATCTACTATTGCTATTTTTCAGGAAAAGTGCTAAACTTAACACTCTTTGCTACCCTCAAAGGGAATCACATGAAGAACTTCATAGGCTGATGTTTCTTTGAGTGTCTGTATGAATCAGAAAACTACTTCATGTAACTCAAGCTTAAAACATCTTCAAACACAAAAACTAAAGTCAGAATATGGTAACAGTTTATAGGTAGGAGAAGATACAGGTGCTGTCTTGTTGCTCATGATACTGAGCTTGGACCTGCTTCTATTTATTTGGCTTCAAAATATATTTGTGTTGTTAAACAGCATGTGACCAATTTCAGATAGGAAACAGGGATATTTTACTTTTTTCATGATGAGATACCTGTCTTTTTTTTTTTTAAACTCTGAAGTTTTAAAAATTCCTGTTATTCTTTAATTCATTTTCTTTGGCTGTTTTTTTGGTTTTTGTGGTTTTTTATAACATTAAATAACAGTTTCCTTGAGGAGACTGGTGTTTACACACATGATTACACAAGTATGGCTTTTTATGACAAATAATAACTACAAGAAATATTTTGAGAGTATTCAATATAACAGGTATTCAACCCACATACTCAAAATAATTCTATGCCCAATGTTCCTATTGTTCTCAAAGGAGTCCTTCAATGCTGAATAGATGTGAAAACAAATAATTTAGTTGGGTGCCTACAGCGGATAAGATTTCTCTTGAAAAATCTGCCATCTGCCTCACACTGCTGTGGCCATAATCTTCACCAGCTGTCTGCTGGTGAACTTTAAAATAAGAGCATATATGAATGCAAAAAAAAAAAAAAGGTTTAGATTTTAGGATATTTTAGAGAATATTTCATAGAATCATAGAATGGCTTGGGTTGGAAGGGACCTTAAAGATCATCTAGTTCCAACCCCCCTGCCATGAGCAGGGACACCTTCCAGTACTCCAGGTTGCTCAAAGCCTCATCCAACCTGGCCTTGAACATTTCCAGGGAGGGGGCATCCACAACTTCTCTGGGCAACCTGTTCCAGCATCTCACCATTCTCACAGTGAAGAATTTCTTCCTAATATCTGATTTAGACTTACCCTCTTTCAGCTTAAAGCCATTTCCCCTTGTCCTGTCATTAACTGCCCTTATGAAAAGTCCCTCCCCAGCTTTCTTGTAGGCCCCTTCAGGTACTGGAAGGCCACTATAAGATCTCCCCCGAGCCTTCTCTTTTCCAGCATGATTTAAACTAATGTGTTCCAAGACACCTACTCAGTGTAAACCAAGATAAGATAATCAGTTATCAAAAATTTTTAAAAAGCACAGTCCTGCTCCAATCTAAAATGCTTAAAGTAGGCACATTGCCTCTCTTGGAGTAGACACAGCAATAACATATAACAGCTCCAGCAACTGAGTCAACCACAATTTTTCCGTATTACCTTCAGATTCTGTTTCTGAACTACATGCAGTTTTGTCACCCAAAGAAAACATGGTGCTAAGCAAGAAGACTGTCATATTCTGATAAGGTGGAAGCACTGGCTTCTCTGTTAATGACTGGCAAGAAAACTTTTTACAACAGCATATCATGTCCTTATCTTCTTCCTATACAACTACCAAATATATATATATATATGCATATATATATATATGTGTGTGTGTATATATATATATATATATAAAATAAAGTGAGCTTTACTTCAGGGATGAGATACTTTCCTAATATTTATACAGATCAGCAATCTTTAAAATACTAAAATGTTAATACTGAGGACAGGCACTTCTATTATCTATATATGACTGTGTCCACAGACTGAAAACAACTGCTGTGGCAAAATGATCACTACAATGCTGTAAAGGCAATAAACAACAGAAAGTAGAATAAACAAAACTAAAATACTAGAATATACTTCTGTCCCTCTTTCAAGCTGAAGCTCATATACTTTTTAATAATGAGAAAAATATTCAATATTTGGCCATATCTCCAAGTAATCATTTCCATGTAAAGTGTCCCAACTCACTTTTAGGTAAAGTGGAAGAGTAATTACTGTTAATGAAGAATTAAATGTTGTAGTGCACAACATGATCTCATAAGATAAAAGTTTTTTAAATGGCAATAAACACAGTCTGGGGGAATACGATGGTGGTTTTGTTAAATACATTTGTGAAGGTTCTGCTTACATATAGCACTGATAAATATCATTTCCTGACAAACAAATGGCAGGTTGAACACCAGAAGTTAGAATCAAAACTTTAGGGAAATTGATCATACACAAAAAAAATAATAATGACCTCCAACTTTTTTCAAGGACAACTGTATTGTCCCAAAACCAAAAAAGTTTCCACATAAATATAGCAAAAAATACCAAATTGCACTCTTTTATCCAGTTCAATATCTTTACCTTAGTTCCATCAGAAGGAATCCAAGCATACAGTTTAAATTTTTAAAAATTTGTCCTTGGTAATATTTCTTGATAGTATTTCTTTAATGATGAGCAATTACAGAATAAGGTTAATGGGATTAGCATTATTACAGTGTTAAAATATGACAGTTTTAAGTGAAGAAAATTTTAAAATGTTCTTCAGCCAGTATGGAAAAATTCAGAGACTCACAACAAATATTCACTACAACTCCACTTTCTTATCTTGCTCAAAGATTTGCATACCCCACTACGTTACCTGTAGTCTCAATTTCTAGATGTCTGACCTTGGATTTAACCATTTTGAAACCTGGGGTTTTTTTATTTTACTGTGTTCTAGATCACCCTGTAAGCCCCTGCTGGTATTTCATCTTTATGTATTACTTCAATCTTTTCTTAATCTCATTCAGAAACTATCTGTCCAAGCTTTATTCTTTTATCTCCAAACCCTGTGTACACTAAGTCAATAATAAAGTGATGTGACATCCTTCTTGAAACTCCTGCATTGAAGATTCTCTAGCAGAAATTACTTTTTGACACTACCAGTTAGGTTGTACTTAGTGCTACACTGATTTTTGCATAGTCTAAAGTTACTAAAACAGAGTAGTATACAATTCTAAGTCAAACAGCTCAAGGAATTTAAAGAATAAAATATCACACTTTGGTAGCCAAAATTGTAATCTCATTTTAAAATAATAATAATTATATAATATAGAAAGGAAAATGAAAATGGTGAAAATGTACCATCAAGTACCAACCAAGATATGCTGAATATCCCACAAATGAGAGTTAATAAACCAATAATTCACATAGAAGAATTTACTCAAAGAGATTAAATCACAGACAAAAGTTTGTAAGATAGTGATCTTCAAATGAAGACAAACAATAACCTGCAATTGAAATTATATTTCATTTACATAGTGTAACGTCACTTTAGCTATCCATTCTAAAGTATCTCAATATTTAAGTACTAACATTTCTAAATTGTACTACAATAAAAGCACTATTTTAAATTAACCTGAAGTACAAATTACAATTCTGTGTTCTCATTCCCATGAGACAGAATTCCATATTTAGAATACCCCTCCATTCTCTAGGGAAACATATGGTCTTGAGTGCTTAAGGAAATATGAGTCACACAGTAGGTTGCCTTCTACAGAGCTGCACATTTGAGTTTATAGTAAAAAATATTAGAATCTAGTATTCAAGACTTCTGTAATTACAAATATATTGCATCATCACTCTTTCATAGACACTTAATAATAAATTTTTAAAATGTCTTATAACCTGATGTTCCAGACAAAGTAACATTTTGAGGAAAACCATAAAAAAGCCTGGGCAAAAAAAGCTGAATGTCATTTCACAGTTTAGTATTTTACAGTTTTATTTCATACTCTGCTATGGGATGTCTAGATCAAGATTTAAGATACAGAGCTTTCATTAGATTTTCAAATTATCTAAGGTGGTAGAGCACTATTTAAACTTACCACCTAGTTACCAAAGTAACCTCTGCCATAGCTATCTATCTTCCTTTGTAGTTGAAAACTTTGAAAGTTTTTCACAGGAGATTTACAGATTTTGTTTCATTCAAATAATACGGTAGGTAATTTCATTTTACAGGTATGTCTTCAGATAGCATAGCAAACCCTCTCTCTGGACTATTTAGAAAACCTCACAGTATACATTACTCTACCACTTGCCAAAACCAACAGTAAAACAGGTTAAGTAGTCAATTTCAGTCCAACCACATAACTAGTTCTGCATAATTTTATAGATGTTCCTGTGATTAAAAAAACCCCACAAAATGGAATAGACATTTGGATACCATGATATACTTCAGACTCTGGAAAGGACAACATCACTCTTAAAAATGTTCATCATCTCAGAAACTTTATCCCCTAATCAAGGTGACTTTAGATTACCCAGTTACAGTTAAATTTTTGTTCAATTCCACATTAAGCAGCAAGGAAGTGAAGAGTGATCAAGTTCAGGGCTTACTATAAAAAAAAGATACAATTCAGAAAACAAAACACATTCATAGAATGCAAAAATGGCTATTCCCTTGAATTTTCAAATGAATTTTGTGCTTCTAGTGACACAGGTGGAAAACCACTGAACAATAAATTATCAACACCATATGCAAATAGGATTTGGACTTAAAAGTTTAATTTCATGTATGCATAGAACCATATATAAATTGAATAATAGCTAGCTTGACAGAATAGGTGTTTAATAACCATTCTGGAAGTAGATATCTTATATTCTCTAAGGAGAAACTGAAAACTGAAAACACAGAACTGACACATGTTCCAGTTTTCCCATTACTTCTAGGAATTAATGCTGTAGGTTTAAAAAGTAAGACTTCCCTCCTTCTTGCTCATAACTTTGTATGCTAAAAGATCAAAGCAGGTAAGAGGAAATACCACTATTTCTCCATTTTACCATAAATTCATTTTATAACTATTTATCAAACTCATTATTTATAACGTAACTGCAAGAATAAATTGTATATATGGTTTTAAAATTGAGCCCTACAGAAAGAACTTTTTCTCACTAGACTGCCCATCTAGTGAAAGTGTAGAACTTTTATGTCTATTAAACCTAATGCTCTGTAAAGTATCTACTGATTTAGTTATCTTACTCTATTTTCTCATGTGCATATTTAATCCCTATTTTAATCAAGGTGGCAGTCATAATTAATGTACAGTGCTTAGTCTCAAGATATTTCATTTTTAATCTATTGAGTATTCCTGAGTCTACACTTTTCATTAAATTATATACATACAGACAGTAGAATGTCCCTGCTTCGTACAAATGCAATGAAAGCTGTGCAATGAGCCTTAGTAGAATGACTTTTTGTATATATATTTAATTTATTTTCACAACCTTTCTGTTGCTGGTCTTTTTCTCTATTTTCAATAAACCACTAGAATCACACATGCACATGAATGTTCAGATAATATGTATACATATATCAATATTACATATTCAAAGAAACATAAAACAATAATAACAGATGGATGAGATACATTCCAAAATTTCCTGCCAAGCCTATCTACCCAAGTATTATATATTTCAAGATTTACTATATTGAAAATTATCTCAAAAGACAGATAACTGCCAAACAGCCCAAATTTCTGACCTTTTTTTTTTTTCATTTGAATGAATGCAGTACTTCTGCAGATGAAGTGGTATTTATGTGCTCAACAAAGTCTGTACTAACAGTACCATACAGAATCACCAGTAGGTATCTGAAGCCTAAATATCTGTTATTTAGCCATTGCATAAAATTATATTAACTAATTGCTGGGAATTAAACTGATATATAAGGATTATATTGCACCATATATTGCACCCAGAGTAGCTCCTTGTTTTCAACCCTAACCTCACAGGAAATGTGGAGGATCTTATTCCTCAGTTGCAGTTATTCCTCAATTAGGGTTCAAAATTATAACCTGCTCAGTGACAAATAATTTTTTTAATTCTACAAGAAACTTAACATTTCTTCAGAAAACTAATATCTTATTTTGTGTGACCTTCCATTCCTGGCTATCCCTGCGCAAACAAATTGTTGTATCTTCAAAATGGGAGTTTTGTGAGGGCTTTATGAATAATTGAAGTACTTTGCATGCTAGAGCATCTACAGCGTGTGCTAGAAAAGTCGATGTTTGCAAACCCACTTCGGGCTACAACACTGTAAATGAGTTATTCACAGTTCTTTTCCCAGCCAAGCGTGGGGAAGTACATTTCTTACTATACAAATACTATGAAAATTCACTTTTATTTTCCTAATGCTTTTGTGTTTCCTCACAGAAGTGTTCTTATTTTCAGTCACGATCCTTGTACTAGATCTATTGCCACTTTTTAGGAAGCTGAAAGGGTCTACTGTGCACTAGAACACACTCCAACCTTTCACTTCACATTACAACTTAACGTACATGTTCAGATGTTTTGGAGTGCATCCCTCTGTATAAATTCCAGCCTATTTCCTCACTGCCCTGGCTCTAAAACAAGTAGTTGAAATACATCTTATGTCTTTCTAAAGCCTGAGTTTTCATACATTTCTACCAAAATCAGTTAAATAACTAATGAGACCTAATATATATAATATAATCAGTATATAATTAAGGACCTTCCTGAAATCTAGAGATGGCAAGTAATTCAGAATTATGTTAAAGTTTTCACGTCTTTTTCCTTTATGCATAAACGTTATTGATTGTGAAACCAAAAGAAAAAGGGTGGTAATATTAGACTGGATCAAAAACTCCACTGCTTATTTCTATAAATACTTGAACATAATGAATGCAGGGATGACTTCTCAATCTAATATATGACACATGCCAACGATGCCACAATGTCAACAATTACATCAAAACTTTAAACTGAAGCCTGTAGGTCTAAGTCTGGACCATTTGGCATGGATGGCCTTTTGTAAAGAAGGTATCTTAAAAACTTTCATATCCATATATATATGGGATTAAAAAAAATACACAGCTTCAGTCAGCTGACATGTAAAACTTTAGTTCTGACATTAGATTAGTGCAGTTTCTGTCTAGCCACAATGTTTGTTTGAATAGTGATGTAAATGTCCTGCTTTGACAGACAGTATGCAGTCTGATATCCCCTTAAACTCCTGGGGTTATACTCAATTCCTAGCTAACGCTAACAAACTTTCCTGCATTTACAGAACAGGGCTATAAAGGTTTTCCTAAGCACTAAACTCCCAGTTCTGCAATTTACTTCTTAATTTATACTGAAATATCAAGAATTCAACCAATTACAGAATCCTCCAGGCAAGACCTATCAATTTGGCTTCGGGACAATGTCAACTATTGTTTGATGTCAATTTATTGTTTCTTTGTCTGACACTTCCACTGGACAGAAATGGCTGTTGTACATTGTAAATTGTTTTATGAATGCTTTCTTGGCTTGCCCTCTATAGGAAAGTGGCATATGGGTATGCAGACACCTAAAAAAAGCTATGAGATATAAGCTATAGTGCTTATGGCATGTCCTCTATTCCACACAATCATCCAAGTGTCCTGACCTAAACATGAAGTACCTTCATCCTCAATAAAATTTCCTGTGATGGTACAAGTACGCAATTACCACAAGATAGCTGGAATTCAGCCTGCTTACTCCCATTATTTCCACATAACCTGCTTTATGGTTTATACCTGTCACTAAACAGGGCAAGCAACTGCAGCAACTGTAAGTTCAGTAGCAGACGGGGTGAGTACCACTGAAAGTACAGTATAGGCTTGTGGTTACAAAGCAACAATAACTTTACTAGCAACATACACTTTGGTAGGACACAACCCTCAGGAGAAACTGAGAGTTTCATTCTTAACCATTTATATTGAGTTTTTTTGTTCTTTAAATAAACTCTTTCTGCTACAATAATATACATTTCTATATAAACTATCTGGCCTGTGATTTCAAATGCTAGCTGTTGCATAGTTTCCATAGGCTTTCTGGAAAATCACAGCCCTAATCGTAAGGAAACACACAGACACACAAATGAGTCACTTCTGCTTACACATCCATAACTAGCTATTACCTTTTTAATCAACTTCCTACCAAAAAATTTTGCGATATTGCTGTCTTCCTGTTACAAAAGACTTCCTGCAAGTGCTATGAAACTTTATTAGCCTACATGTAAAGCATATCTACACCTCACTTAGATTCTTCCTCCTTTGATTTAAATATAAATACGTCTCTGACTGCCTCAAGTTAATTTTGAATTATAACTACCTAGAGTTTCAGGTAGAACTTACTCCCTCTTAAAAGATACACCATATTTCTTAATATCTTCTTTTAAAATTATAGCAGACATGAGCCTACAAGATTAGTGGGATTAAATAACTTTGAAAAAAACACGCAATTACACTTTTTTTTCATAAAATAGAAAAATTACCAAAAAACCTCAAAGAAGCTAAATTTATCACTAGAATCTGGTTAGAAAATATTTGAAACCAGGTACATTGCAATTTCCACTCAATTTGTTACATTATCATAATTCAAAATACATTAGGTATACTGTGGGATCAAGTTACATTCATGTGAATGGTTACTGAATTCTCTTATTGCAAGTATTGTGATCCATGCTTTTCAGTCATTTTTATTACTCTGTTCTGTTAAGAAAGAATACGAAGATATCACTGAGGGCAAAGGGTAGAACAAAGCAAAAAATTTCAAAAGGAAGCACAGAAACAAAACCTTTTATTACAGTTCCACAAATACCTCTCAAGGTATCCCTTGGATAGATCAAGTTCATTAACTTCTTACAATTATTAGGACATTGATGTTAGCAAAGAAGAAACCATGGCCTAAAAGATATCATTTTGATCAAATAATAAGAGGATTTGCCATAATGTAATAAAACGTATTAATGTAGGAGCCTCATTCTCAAACAGTTGAGTGGTAGTTGAGCACAATCACCCACATGTTGCTAAAAGAACAGACCTCCCTGGTAAAATGAACAGAGAGTTTCACTGGAATACTGCACATGCTATGAAAATACCTTTTTCTGTTACTAATAGGCACAACCCAGACATGCTGGGAGACATCCCTCAGGGCTTTTTTTCATATTTTACTTACAAATGGATAACAGGTTAAGTACCATTTCATATGTATCTGAAATAATAGTATGACATTCCTATTGAAACACCTTAGAAAATGCAAACATTTAGGAAAAACAAACATTTATGAAAATATATAGGAAACGAAAGACATCAAGTACTAAAGTAACATACATAGGGTCTTGTACCTATCGAATTCCCAAAATAAAGCCAGATTATGCACAACTCCTCTATATGTTGAGGTTAGATGGTGCAAGGAACTAAACATTGAATGTAGCTGCCTAACACTACGAGTATCCTTTTTAACTGATACTTGTTCAGGAGTGTTCTATGTAAGGCAATAAGTGCATACTGAAAAGCAAAATCCATTTTCTATATTTTAGACGCAACTTTTCCTACCCACCTGCAAAGACAGCACTAACATCCACAGTCTCATTATTTTATATTTATTTTATTCACGTAGAATGCTGGTGCATTTCTTCAACATCTCTATTTCCCTTGGTGCATTCCCCAGCTTTCTTTTTCCCCCTTTCCCATAGAATCACATATAAGATGCTCCTCTCACCTTAAAGGTTATTCATAAAGTTATCCCCATGTTATGTATATCCTATTTCCTGTACGACAACTCTCACTTCCAAATCAGCTCACAATGCCAACATTAACACTTGTTCAATTTTCAAACAAGCTGAAAAAGTTATTTTCTTACTGATACGGTGAAATCCTCCAGAAAGTAATTTGCAAAACTAACACATTACTCTCTTTTCAATTCCACTGGAGTGGCTGCTTTCCTATGATATTTGCAATAATACCGATAATATTCTACAAGAAGATGACTTAAATTTATTAAGCCTGACCAGTCAAACAGTTCAGCATGGGATCAAGTGCTGTAGATTTAATTGCAAACCATGCATCCTGCCATGTATTATGTCTATTCAGATGACAGGTAATATCCCATATTAGCATCTCACATAAAATAATCCCTCAGTATCAAAACGTTTGACACCCCTGATGAAAACACAGAAACAGAAAAAATATTAAAGTTTTTTTAAACAAAAAAAACCCATTTGAAATTAACATCTGCACCACTTGCAGTACACATGAGTTTCACTAGTGTTAAATTTTAATATTTTCCCAAAGGTCCATGGAGTTTCTTCTGAATAATGGAAAAAAAGGCAATTTTGTCTGACTTCATCACTTTCTTCCCACTTAGATGCCGTTCTGCTTGTCCCAAGAGAGCAAAGTGCTGATAGATCATACAGAAATAAATAAAACTCAGAAGGATTTACAAAATCTGTGGAAGCAGAAATGGAAGTTCATATAACTTAAAAGTCGCACAGTGCAGCTGAGATGTTTTTCTCCACAGTTTTAAGAGAGCAATAAGCTTCAGAAGTGGAAGGAAATCTTTTAGGGCACTTTGGAATTCTGATCCTGGTTAAGCCGCCCATAACTACTGGCTCTTTTTCATATCTGCATCTGCAATCTCCTATCATATATCTAAATTTTAGTATCTTTTGAATTATTACTGCATGGTTTGATCTTTGGAATGAGCCATCATTCTGTTTCAGGCTTCAGCACTACCAAAACCAAGGCAATAACATGATAGCAATAACAGATATACAGAATGGATATAAATCACCACTTTCTGTTTGAGTCAGTTAGAAAGTAATACGTATTTTCTGGCTTTTGTAACTTACTATTATACCTCAATAAAAGAAAGCAAAGAATGCTTTATATCACTTTGAATAGCCAGCTATATCCTATTCATGAAAATTCAATGTATTTTATATCCACAAGGTGCCATGCATATCAGAAATCAGGAATTTTTCACAGGAAAAAGATGAGTTTGTGCTAGTTTCAAAACTGAACATCTAATAATATAAAAGGCACAAATAATATTGTTACACATTTTTAATTTCCAGCTATGTAGCATTTTTAAAAAATAAAATTAACATTAAATGCCTTTCACCAGCCATGTATTTATTATACTAGTTGTTCTATATATAGTAAATAAGTTATATAATTAGAATACATAAATATAATTAAATCTTGATTTATGTAGGATAAAAACACAACACTATAAATTCTCTGGATTTGCTCCAGTTCCTTCCAAATCCACCAAAATAGCTATCACTGCACTGGATTTTATTAATGGGGATTTCAGGAATTACTCAAAAAGCAGTTATTTTACCTAGAGTTTTCAGAATTTTATTTTTTTTTTTAGAACAGCATTATAAATATGGAATTAACTTACATACATATAAATACAAACACATAACATAAAATAAAATTTAGGAAGCTTAATGTTAGAAGAATCAAATGTAATACTATATAAATGAGAAAAAGACACACTAAGTATTTTGAGGATGACAATCAGGAGTGAAATTAAAGCTCAAAGATCCAGCTGGGAAATTAAGTACTGTGAAAGTAGCATATTCTTTTCTCTCTGCTAACATCCTTAATGTTAACATGATCCATGTCATAGACTAAAATAGCTATGTAAGTCCCAGAACAAAGTAATTTCTTAGAAGCAAGGAAACTGGTGGAAGTTTAATACACAATCGGTTAATCATTGTTATTACCTAGAATAATAGGTAGGAAAGGAGAATTGAACATTTCCAAACTATTTAAGATCCATCAGCTGTTTTGTTTGTTTTACAAAGTCTGCTCAAACAATGTACTTTTACATGTATATCATGGTAAGAACTTGGAAAACAAAACAGTAGCATTGAAATAGTCTGTCTTTAAACACCTTTTTTTCATGCTGAGGAATACATATTCACATATATATTTTATATTCTTACTGGGTTTTAAATATGGGGTAAGAGTTGATAAAGAAAGAAGTCTCCTCCCTTATAATTGAAGAGACCATAAAAGTAGTGATCAAACACCAAGGAACTTAGTTCCATTCTACTGAACCTTTACACTTAGGAAATCAACACCAGGCACAGGATGCCTTGGGATCTTTTTTTTTTTTTTTTCTGCTGAATATGGGACTGCAGAAGGGTGGTCTGTCCTTAAAGATGAGCACTTTAAGCTTTTTTTGTCAAATGAGATAGTTATATCCAGCGTTTTTAAAATAAGCACTTGCTAAGTTCAGAACACTTCCAACTTTTGAGAACAGGGGGAAGTTTGTCTTGAGATATTCATTACTGATTTTCACTAATGATTTTAATTTTAAATTGTGGGTGTTCTTCCCATCTAAAAAAAATAAAAATCTATTTTTTTTAAGCTGCATGTTAGGATAAAACTGCAGCATCAAAAATCTGGAACACTTAAATAAAAATTCAGACTTCAATACATATGGGATGTAGCAAGAATGGGGTTAAGATGGTATTAGAATTTGATATCCTACATATCAAACATGTTCTGTCCATCATATCACATTGCTAATGATTTTAATCACTGCTGTCACAAAGCAGCATCTCGAAAAAGCATTCAGCTTATCTGAATAAAACCATACAGTTGAAAAATATTAGGACTATTTGAATTCTATATTGCATATTTCTCTTTTGTTTCTCTTTCTCTTGGTGACAAAGGGAAACAAGTAATAAAGTTGAATTTGAGCAATGTTAAGGCTCATATAAAGCCAAAGATCTTTTTAGTACTCCTCTTTTTAGAGGAGTTTTTCTCCTAACAAATAAGCTTTTTAAGCCAGAAATGCTCTGGGATCTCTCAGCCTTATCACCTTCATGTTGCAAAGTCTAAGAAGGCAAAGTTCAGTGAAACTCAGACTTCAATTAGATTATTACACATAGCTTAAAATGGAGGCAGAGGCAAAAGCAGAAGCATTTCTCTTTCACTATTTGGGGCATGGTAACAATGCATAATCTTAAAATAAAGGTGAGCTATCTAAAGCAAGAATCCACATGATTTAGTTCTGTGAATTGAAATTAACTGACAACTACTTATGTGTAATTTCTCAGCTAATTTCCTACTTATGCACCAGTGAAAAATATTATGTGGTTGGAAGGACAGAAATCGTACATGTTCATTTCAGTTGGCTTATTTCTCTTATTGTACTGGTTTAATTTTTTTGTTCTTTCAGTTTTGTTACTGCCAACACAAACAATTTTTTTTTTCTCTGACCTGTGTTTCAAATTACACTTTAAGATTCCTCACCCCTGCTAAGTGCAGATATACTTTAATAAAAGATGGTTTCTTTAAACAGAGGTAGAATCAAATATTAGATCTCAGATTTTGGGCAACAACATTTTCTAAAGCAATACAAAAAAAAATTGCCAGATCCGATAATTTTCTTCTTCTTTTCTTCCTGGATCCAGTCATTAATTTTCCAACCACATTTACAGTCATTAAAAGTTAAATAGGTCAGAAAAGATTTAATGTACATTCTGGACAACCGTACAGATACTGTTTTGCTTCTGAGTGTAAACCATGTAAAGATTAGTCAGTTGTTTCCATTAATGTGGATTATGCCACACTGCTGCATTATTTATCCAACATAAGAATTTCACAATTAATAAATTAATTATTTGCTGCATACTTCACCCCAAGAGAAGAGGCACTTTAAGTTACTTCCTTATCTTGTTTTCTTTGAGGACGCATCAGTCACTAAAAAAAGGCCCATTCATAGAATCATAGAATGGTTTGGGTTGGAAGGGACCTTAATGATCATCTAGTTCCAACCCCCCTGCCATGAGCAGGGACACCTTCCAGTACACCAGGTTGCTCAAAGCCTCATCCAACCTGTCCTTGAACACTTCCAGGGAGGGGGCATCCACAGCTTCTGTGGGCAACCTGTTCCAGTGTCTGACCACCCTCACAGGAAAGAATTTCTTACTAATATCTTATCTAAACCTACCCTCTTCCAGTTTAAAGCCATTTTCCCTTGTTCTATCACTACCTGCCCCTGTAAAAAGTCCCTCCCCAGCTTTCTTGTAGGCCCCTTCAGCTGCTGGAAGGCTGCTATAAGATCTCCCTGGAGCCTTCTCTTCTCCAGGCTGAACAGCCCCAGCTATCTCAGCCTGCCCCTAAAGGAGAGGTGAGGTGCTCCAGCTGTCTGGACTCGTTTCAATAGGTCCATATTGTTCTTATGCTGGGGGTCCCAAAACTGGACATGGTATTCCATGGGGATATAAAAACAGATAGATAGATAGATAGATAGATAGATAGATAGATAGATAGATAGATAGATATCTGTCTGTCTATCTATCTATCTACCTATCAATCTACCAAGTGGGGTCTCACAAAAGCAGAGCAGAGGGGCAGAATCACCTTCTCTTCAAACTTCTCTTGATGCAGCCCAGGATATGGTTGGCCTTCTGGGCTGCAAGCATGTCTTGCTAGCTCATGAACTTCTCATCCACCAGCACCCCCAAGTCCTCCTCTTCAGGGCTGCTCTTGATCCATCCTCTGCACAGCCTGTATTTGTGCTTGGGATTGCCCCGACCCAGGTGCAGGACCTTGCATTTGGCCTTGTTGAACTTCATGAGGTTGGCACAGGCCCACCTCTCAAGCCTGCCAAGGTCCCTCTGGATGGCATCCCGTCCCTCCAGCGTGTCAACCACACCATACAGCTTAGTGTCATCAGCAAACTTGCTAAGGGTGCACTCAATCCCCCTGTCCATGTTGTTAATGAAGAAGTTAAACAGCGCCAATCCCAATACTGAACCCCGAGGGACGTCACTCATCACCGGTCTCCACTTAGAGATCAAGCCATTGACCGCAAGTCTTTAAGTGTGACTATTCAGCCAATTCCTTATCTGCTCCGTGGTCCGTCTGTCCAGTCCATGTCTCTCCAAATTAGAGATGCGGGACAGTGTCAAATTCCTTGCACAAGTCCAGGTAGATGACATCCATTGATCTTCCCTTATCCACCAACACTGTAACCCTGTCACAGAAGGCCACCAAACTGGTCAGGCCCTTGGTGAAGCCCCATTGGCTGCCACCAATCACCTCCTCACTTGCCATGTGCCTTAGCATAGTTTCTAGGAGTATCTGCTCCATGATCTCTCCAGGCAAGACATTTTTACAAATGAGGCTTATGTTTCCCCTTTTCCAGTCCATTGAAACTTCACCAGACTGCCACTACTCCTCAAATATGATGGATAGTGGCTTGGCAACTTCATTGGCCAGTTCTCTCAGGACCCATGGATGCACCTCATCAGGTCCCATGGACTTGTGCACCTTCAGGGTCCTCAGATGGCCTTGAACTTGATCTTCTCCTACATTGGGTGGCTCTTCATTCCCCAATGTCTGTCACTGCCTTCTGTGACTTGGGCAGTGTGGCTTGAGCACTTGTTGGTGAAGACTGAAGCAAAGAAGTTGTTGAATACCTCAGTGTTCCCCAGTAAACTTTATATTATGCTAACAGTTCTATTATTGTTTGCATGTTATTTTAATGGGACTAACAACTCACAAGCTTTTACTCTAGCTGTTTATAGAACACTAAATATTGCATCAAAAGTTCTAGCAATCTAATAGTGCTTCCTACTGACCCTATACTACAAGTTACATTATATAAATAAAGATATTTTGATTACAGTAATCTTTTGTGCTTCATGAGCTCACGGAAGTACTTGATCTCTAGTTATTATTACAGGATTAGCAGGAGATACAACTGGGGAAAATTGCATAACTGTAAGATAAAAATTAGATAGCAGTTTTGTTGAAAAGTATTTGGGGTTACTGAACATTAGAAGCCAATTATGATATAACATTGCCATGCTGTTGGAAAAAAGACAATTATCAAACTAGGATAAATAAACAGCAGCATAACACTTAAGCAGAACATTTAAGCTATGCTTTTCTACTATCTACTCTTAGCATTTCCTTACCTGAAGGCTTTGATCCTTTTTAGACATGTTATATAACAAAAGGTTCTGTTTAAACTTGAGAAGAAACTTCTTTACTGTGAGGGTGACAGAGCACTGGAACAGGCTGCCCCGGGAGGTTGTGGAGTCTCCTTCTCTGGAGACATTCAAGACCCGCCTGGACTCCTTCCTGTGTGATCTCATTTAGGTGTCCCTGCTCCGGCAGGGGGATTGGACTAGGTGATCTTTTGAGGTCCCTTCCAAACCCTAACATCTGTGATTCTGTGCGAAACTGGAAAGAGTATAGAGGAAAGGAGCAAGTAGATAAGAACTCAAAAAATATGGAATAAAAAGAAAAAAAAGAAAGAAAAGAAAACAAAAGATCTGACACAGGTGTAACTGATTCTGATATGAGATCTCTTCCAGTTTTATAATTCTAAGGCAATAAATAGAAAACAAGATATTTTTGCCATAGTTTTACATTATATATTTAAAGGGTCTGCTATACTTTTCACAGAAAGCAATTTGTAGTTTTTGAAATATTGCAGAAATTTTCCAGAAGATAAATAGACTGTAAATATTAAATCCTCCTTACTCCAAGGGACTCTGCAAGCTTCAAAAGATCAATATGGCAAACTTCCTTATTTGTATTTCCATGATCACACACAATGTTTCTGTTAGTATGGGGTTGGAGGAAAAGCACTTTTCTCAGAACAATCTCCTGCTATACACCCAAAACTACTCTGTTGGCAGCTCTATTAATAATCTACATTTCCCAAGTGACTACTTTTCTTGTTATTCGTTTATAGTCAGTAAGTATGTGTAAATTTGTTTAGCTCCTAAGAAAAGTCAATGAATCACTATAGAGAGAGACTGATGGAAGGTAGTCAGAAAAGTGGTGAAAAGGTAGTGAGACTTGCCAGACAATTTCAGTGAAGTTTTAGTGGTGGGCTTAGCTTGCTCAAACCTCTCTCTCTGATACAGTATCTTTGTTTCTTAGTATCCTCAGAGTATTATTATTTGTTAAAATTACCAGTTTATTTTGCAATGAAAGAACGAAAAACAGAAATTCAAGTGAACTACTTCAGTAATTTTTTCTATGGTAATTAGTATTTACACCTTGTTAACTGATGAAAATAAGATGGATCTTCAGCAAAATTTCTGTAATGTTAAATATCATGGAGGCAATCTTCTCTCCACATATGAGAAAGCCTATAAACATATATATATATACACACTACACATATCAAGACACCTATCTTAACTGTAAACTGTTTTTATCCTCACAGTCAAGCACAGATTATGCCTAAAACTTCCAAGAACATCATTGCTTAGAGAAATTTGAGTGGCTGATAATCTAAAAGTTTTACAAGTGGAGAGAAGGAAAGGAAATGTACATCAGTTTCTGAAGAATGTATATACATGTAGTGGTCCTTTATATCATTATCCTATCATTAGGGACATTACTACTGTTTTATTTAATGATATTTCAAATATCTGAGAGAAGGAGAGAGCACACACAAGTGCATCTGCAAAAAAAAAAGCATCTCAGCCTTAAATCTGTGATATTTTTTATTTGATATTATAAAAACAAGCAGAATAGCTCAGCAGAATATCTATCCTCTTTCCATTTACTACCACACTTTCTTACTAGTAGCACTTCTATTCACTTTTATAAAAAGTCCCAGCACTGATTCTTGAGAACCCAACTGCTGCCTTAAAATACTTGAGGCTATTTCATTTTCTAAGCAGATAGAAAAATAAATAAATAAATAAATAAATAAATAAATAGAATAAGTTGATGAGTTTAACCTAAAATTATGACTTTAGAGCTAATAATTGAAAACAATTATGAATATATCCAAGACTTGAAAGGTAATTTGAAGAGCAGCTGCTCTGACTCTCATCACTTTTTATGGTCAGCTGCTGTAAACAAGTGAGCATAACCACGTCCCAAAACATAGGTGTGATAACCTGTGGTTATAATTGAGTGATGTCCATCTAATGTTTTCTCAGTTTCAAAATCTGACAGGAAATTTTCATTCCTTTTTGCTCCCATGTGACTGAATGTGTTCTGGTTGTCTTTGTATGTGTATGTTTCAAACACATCCAAACACCTGTTTACACATAGATTTTAATGTTGTGGTTTTGATTAGACCCCCTCATGTGCTCATTTTACACATTAATTTCCCTGTGGGAATGAAGCTCTTTGACTTTGGTTCAGGAGGAACAAAACTAAGCTAAGCTATTATTCCAAATATATTGAAGTTTCTAGTGATTTTTAAGACCTCAGAGTTGGTAGGTTTTTGCTTTTCTTTCCTCTATGGCCTCCTGCTGTTGATTGAGATGAGCTTCCCAGCAGTTTTTCTATACTGTACAGTCCAGAAGAAATTGTCCAAGGAGGCCAAATTTGGGAACATGTTTTGAAAGAGGTCATAATGAATAATAATTGGGTTTCAAGGTTCATTTTGCAATCTCCAATCTTTATGACATCGAATCATGTAATGCTTTCCATCTGAAACCTTAGAATAGTAGAAGTAAGGGATTGGAGCATCTCCCTTATGAGGAAAGGCTGAGTGAGCTGGGCCTCTTTAGCTTGGAGAAGAGGAGGCTGAGGGGGGACCTCATTAATGTTTACAAATATATGAAGAGTGAGTGTCAGGTGGATGGAGCCAGGCTCTTCTCAGTGGTGTCCAATGATAGGACAAGGGGCAACGGGTGTAAGCTGGAAGACAGGAGGTTCCGCTTAAACTTCAGAAGGAACTTCTTTACGGTGAGGGTAACAGAGCACTGGAACAGGCTGCCCAGGGAGGTTGTGGATTCTCCTTCTCTGGAGACATTCGAGACCCACCCAGACACCTTTCTGTGTGAACTCACCTGGGTGTTCCTGCTCCAGCAGGGGATTGGACTAGATGATCTTTCGAGGTCCCTTCCAATCCCTGACATTCTGTGATTCTGTATATAATTTTTTTAAAAAGTAACAGAAAGTTAAGTTAAACAGTCTGAGACATAGGTTCAAGTACTGGACCTAGGGACTTATGTATGAGTTTTGTTCTGAGGCATGTTAATTTCTGGAATTGGAGGGAGGACTGGCTGTCCCTGGAGAAAACCATTCCCATCATGTCTATTTTTCCTGTCCAGAGCTGGATGATTGTAGATCAGATTCAATCAAGGTAGGATGAGCAAGAGTGGGAATGCTGACAAGATATCTGAGAGATACTAAATTCCCCAAGAAACTATTTGATAGGAAGGCACAGTTCTTTTTTTCTCTCTTTTTTCCCCTGACTATTCTTGCAGCGCAACTGTCTGCTTGAAATCTGAGAGAAGAGGCTACACATCCCTCACAAAGAGAAACAGAGTGAAAGGATGGTTCATGCAAACTAATCTACCTAAGCATCCAGTCATTCCTAGAATCATGTAGCTAATAAATAGCAGGGAAAAACAAAACTTCCAGCACTAGACTTTCCACTAGACCTGTGGAATTGCTATTCAGCGCTTGTGGAGACTGCACCTGGAGAATTATACTAAGTTCTGTGCTGATCAGAGAGAGGATATAAAGAAGATGGAGTCAGACTCTTGCAGGTGCACCATAAGATAACGTGAAACAAAGGACCCAAGTCAGAGCATGGGAATTCTGATTTGATATTGGAAAAATGCTTTACCATGAAGTGGTCAAATACTGGAAGAGTTTATCTGGAGTGGCTGTGGAATATCCATCGTTGGGAGTGTCCAAGAGTGAGTTGGACATAGTCCTGAGCAACTTGTTCTGAATAGACCTGCTTTGAGCAGTGGTCAGACCAAGTGAGGTCCAGAGGCATTTTTCAACATAATCATTCTATGATTCCATGATTCTATAATACTATATGTCTTTATTTTCTCTTTGGCCCTTTCACCTTTATAGGCACATACTACGTTAACTGAGCATGTGAACTTGTCTTATTTATCAGTATGCAGTTATTTTTCTTTAATGTTCTAGATGATAGTCAGAAACTGTGGTGCAAATACTCCAGTTTAATACGGCAATACAGACCTACTCAAAAATAACTGGAACTAGGCAGGCACTTATGTGTAATAACAGTCCCATTATTAAGCTAAATGGTTTGTTTGAAATATTCACAGGAAATTTGTTTGAAAATTCACTCAGGACACACTATTATTGGGAAAACATAGGAGAGGGGTCAGCTACAACTGAAAAGAATTTGGGGAATGAACAATAGTGTGGCATCTCCTAGCTATTAATAACTGAAAGATAGGGATCCCCTTCTGTAACCCTTGCTATACATAACTTAAGGCCTTAATACATCAATGAAGAGATGTAGAAAACAGAACTGTTGCTTTCAAAATGCACATCAACAGAATTTATTATCTTACCTATACATTTTCATTCCTGTTAGCAAATGTTATTATCACCTTTAAATATGCAGTACAAACAAGCATCACTAAATGTAGTTTCTTTAGATTACCAGAAGAGCTTTGGATTTGATCCAGACATGGTAGTGATCCACTGTATTACCAAAAAAGAACTCTTGTTCTCAGAAATAAGCTACACTCTTGTTTACAAGAATAAACTCTTCTAGCAATGCTGTTCTTTCCCAGAGCTGCAATATACCTCACACTGGTTAAACTGGCAAATGAAAGTTGACATTTGTTATGTCAGTATATACCCAAACTTCTTTCAAATCATTCTATCAAATGACATGGAGTGGGGTTTGTCTAACACCCTTTCTTCGTGAAAACTCTTGCCTTACACTAGCAAAAAACTCAGTCTTGGAACTCGGCCCTCAAGACAATCTCTTTAGCAGTTCTGCCTTGCTTTAGCACCTATACATTCCTGGCTTCCTCTCATGTTTACAGTTTTAACACATCAACATAATCCCAAAGGTTTTCCAATCACCTGCTAGCTCCAAAGTCTTCTCTAATGGAGGAGCATCCTGTAGTTAAAATGATTTAACACCATTTAAAATAACTTTTATAAGAAATTAGCTAAGGTTCTTCTAGTGTTTTATGTAAAATTCCCATCTAAATTACGCCTCAGCTGTGCACTTGGTGTCCCAAGGAAGGAGGTTTAGAACATTAGCTGAGTGCCACAGAGCTGACACCATGGCTGTGTGTGTTCCTTTACATTTCTTGGACAGACATCTCTACTAACACTTAAATAAAGTTGCTACATTAAAAACTGTTTTAAAAATATAAAAATAAAAACAGCATTGCATAGTTACCATTGAGAAATACATGTGTTATGTTAATAATTTTAAGGTAGAGCTTTACATGCCTATGTCTTTAACAAAAAGTGTCTAAGTCTTGATTAATCTCTATTTGATTATGATAGGCTTGTCCTGATAAATTACCAGGTTTCTATACTCACTTAAACTAGGAAATCGGCATCATTAATTTGCAGCAACACTCATGTTAAAATAAACATATTTGAATGTGTGAATTTTAAAAGCTAGTAGTTTTATAGTTTCCAACAGCATGACAATTAACACTATCTGTATTGCTCAGGTCACACAACTCTAACAATCCAAAGATGCAAGCCTTTTGTAAAAAACACAAAAATAAGGCTCTTATTGTCACTTCTTTAAAACATTTAACAATATGACTTTCTTGTTTAATTTATCTTTATGGACAATTCATAAAGAACATTAATCCAACAATGTTTACTAAGATGCAAAGACTATTTGTATCTTTGAGGGAGGGATAGCATATGCCAATTATTGTAACATCTTGGGTGCCAGTACCACTTAGCAGTAAACAAAGCAATAAAACACTGCCAGACATGTAAACAACAAAATTCTTAATTAGAAACTGCTACTAAATTCTGAGAGCATTTTCGACTGGCCTGTATACTGGAAAACACTCGTCTTCCTTTTTCTTAGGTTGTGTGGAAGTAGTTAAGACATAATAAATCAAGAGCAGCTTTTCAAACCAAGCAGAAAAACAGAATGGGTTTCAGGATAGAAAGAAGGGTATATTTTATTGGAGCACCCAACAGACTTTTGCCAAGATTTGCAAAGGCATCATTATTTTTCCAGGTGCTCTACTTGTAGCTACAGAAGTGGAGGGCTTATCTAGCTAAATGATCACAGTGTCTAACAGTACCCTAGACTTCAGAAAGCTGAGAAACTAACACATAAAACTCCTTCCTTCTCCTAACAGAGAATCAACCTCAGATGTTATTTAGGTTTCTTAACCCTTTATTGAGTGGTATGAGGACAAAATTGACATTTCAAGAAAAAATTGATACTTTGGAGCAATCTCCACATGTAAGCAATGCAGTGGTGAATGCTATCTGATTAGACCTGTTCACATACAAAGAATGGAGACAGAAAGGAAGTGGATTATCTTGACAGCAACAAATTTTAGTGCCCACTTAATAAAGTACAGTTCTACAACAAACAGCATTAGGGAACAAGCACCAGGATTACTGGATTGCAAAAGGCTAATGTTGCCTCACCTTTCTGCAGTTGCTGATGTATAAATACAGAATAAAAGCTGGTTTTGAGAAGAAGCCCAGACCTGTAAATCACTTGAGATAAAATTTACAGGAGATAAGATTTACAGGAGATCTACTATAAAAAAATGATGGTCTGGGAAACTTGATAAAAAGAAGTCGATTTAAAAGATTAGGATGTATGTGAAGGATACAACACCTCGGGAAATTTCATGACCAATAGAATGAGGACCAATGATATTTCTTTTCTTTTTTTTCCAGTCTGAAATTTCAGTACTGAAAAACAGAACATAGAAAGATGATCTGGCAAGATGATTTAATTGACATATGACTAATGGCCTTTAAAAATGCTAAGTTTTGGGGTTTTTTAACAACTAAACTCTGAATATAGACCATGCAATAATGATGGTTATGTGAGAAGCAAATAGAGATACCTGAAATTTTGGAAAATAACCAGAACATCAGTTGCATTTATTACACTGAATGTTTTTGCACCACTGACTGCAAATTATTTGAGTTGAAGTATTTATTTCCCAATTCCACAAGTACTATTTATTATTATGTCGTATATTTTATTCTATGATCTAAAAAAAAATCACCTTAACATAAACCTGTAATGACTGCATTTCTGTTTTTTATTTTACACATGAGAAAACAGTGCCAGAAAAAGATTAATTGACTTGCCCATGACCACACAGTAAACAAATCTCAAAAAAAAAAAACAACAACAAACCCAACAAAAAACAGAGATAGTCCTAGCTATCTTCTTGACTCCTCTGGATTTTGTATAGTTCTCATGTATATGAATGCGAAGAACTGACCTTCTTATTTGAAAATATAGGAATAAAATTAGCTTTTAAGAAAAAAGACACCAGGCAATGATCCATATACACTGTTCTGTGTAATGAAATGCTATTGTATTCCTTGAAGGAAATATAGAGCTGTACTAAATAAGTTGTGTATAAAGTTACTGATGATTATAAAGAGCCAGACCAAGCATTAAAATGGGTATAAACAATATCACATTTTCCGAACTACAAGCGCATTGTGTGTTTCAACTAATTCAGTTTAGAATTTTTCCTGGTTGATTTTTGCCTTTTAAATGTTAACTTTCTTCAGTCTGGGTAATAAAGATGTACTAGTCTGTTCTAACTCTGTTTTTAACACATGTAATTCCTTCTCCTCATTTCTTTTGAAGAATATAAGTGTTATAAATTTTTAAGTTTTCTACAAAACTTAAAATAGATGAAACTTCAAAGTTGTGCATTTGGCTTCTCAACTGTTCCTTTATGGTTTTCATTGAGGTTTTAAAGATTAGGATATCTTCAGAGCAAAACAAAACAAATTCTGGAAACACAATTTTAGAGATACAATTTTTGCACATTAGAACCATTAATGTTTAATACTATCTCTAATATATGATGTGTTTTCTTTAAAGGTCTATAAACAATTTTTCCCATCCCCTCGTAATCAGAGCCTTTTGGGTTTTCTGAAAGACAAGCTTATCACCCTAGACCATAATAAGTACATGGGAATCCATTAAGAAATATTCTTCTGACAAACAGATTAAAGAAGGGAGACATATTAAGAAGTCTTAAAATGAAAAGAGAACCAAGATACTTCAAAAGGATTGGTGTCTTTTTCAAAAGTATTGGGGGATTTTTTGCAAGTTACTGGTTTTACAAGAATACTTAGAAGATACTTTGTTTTGCTTTCCATCAAAAAAAGCTGTTGACCCAGAACTTGAAATGAAAGTCCTGGAAAGACTATCCTTTTCTGATATTTCTAAAGCAATTTGCTACAGTTCCCTTTGTGTTTCCATATTATTGTTTCATTCAAAATGTTTAACTGTTAGAATTTATTTTTGCTAAGAAAGTAATGGAATGGGTGATTTTATTGAGCTTCTTTACTCTGCTTTGCTTTAGTACTTCTAGAAAGGAGGCACATCTGAAGCATTTTTACCAATCCCATAAAATGAAAATAAAATCAATTGACACCTCCCTTAATTTTAAAGCAGCATGTCTTGTCAAAACAACATTGTTGCACTTAGAAAAAGAATGGAAGTTTAAAAAAAAATACTGTTCCTAGAGAATATTAAATTCCTCTTTAAATAGGCATAATAAGTATTGTAATTTAAAATTTTAAAATTATTCCAAAATCCTAACAAAAAATAATATGTGTACTTTCCCTTCCCACCTTGACTTGTCATCTCCTCAATAACTAAACACTTATGGAGTAATGCTGAATATACTCAAACCAACTATTACGATTTGCAAAAATTAAACTTCTTTGCATTCAGAAAATAGAAATGCATTCAGTCTTAAAGATGGAAAACCATAGATACCTGGTGTTTTTCCTATAAAAGAAAAGGAATGTATTGAAAAGAGCATTAAAATGAACAATTGTTCATTTCTGAAGCATATTATTTGTTCTTTCAAATCTTACATAGTGAAAAATTCAACATCATTAACTTTGGACAAGCATGAGTTCACACAAGTGATACGAAGGTGTAGCAACAGAATGGTTGTGTAAAAACCAAAGATACTGAAAGATTTTAAAGATTACTGAAGCAAAAGTGTAGTTCTAATCTAGAATTGCCAAACTTCTTTTTATTTCTCAATTATATACGAAGTGGAAATGAAGCCAATGTTAGGTAGAAACTGACAGAGAATATTCAAGTATGCCTTGCTCAGATTTATGGCCAAGGCTCCATAATAAAGAACACGGTGTGTACCACAGAAACACACAAAGCAATCTTCTTTCAGAAAGGATTCTATTATTTATTCACTGAGCACATGCTGTAAAAATCTGATTATCCAGAAAATCAAAAATCTACAGAGTAACTGAGTATTAAGTGTTGTCCCTCTGCCCACCATTCTCTCCATAAATCCTTTATTCACAACATCCGCTTAATATTCAAATACAAGCGTGTGGCTTTCCACTAAAAGGCAGTGGTTCCAGCTACAAAAAATGAAGACCGAATAATAAATTAATCCATCAAATACAACCTGCTACTGATTTTGACAGAGAATTTGGTTTTAAAACAGATGCCTGTGATAGCCATCAAGGGCAAAACAGGCATTGGTGAGCTACACACCGCAAAATAAATCTACAGTTCATTTAAAAGGGAACAATAGACCAGTAGATGATGGACTCCTCCCTCTGGCTAAGAAACCATGAGCCTATTTTCTCATCTAAACCCATTCAAACTAGCAGGACCCTCGCCCCGGGTTTTCCAGACTGCCGCTCACCTCCCAGAGCTCTCATTATTTTAACTTTGTGCGAACAGCACCTGAATTCCGTTCTTCCCACCCGGCCCCAGCACGGCAGCTTCCCGGGGAAGCGCGGACAGCCAGGGCAGCTCTGGCCGTGCGGGGCGGCCGGGGAGGCAGCGGAGCGGAGCGGGGCGGCGGGGGGGAGCGGGGCCAGGGCGGGGCGCAGGGCCCGGCGCTGCCGGCCGCCCCGCACGGGCGGTAGCTGCTACGCTCACGGTTCCGTGCTGGCACAGACGCGGTCCCGCTCCCACCCACGTGTTCCGCGATGTCCTTTCCGCCCGCAGGCAGGCGTGTGTGGGACGCCGTGCCGCCGCCGGTGCCCCAGTCACGCCCGCTCCAGGCCAGCCCTGCCCGGGGGCCTCGCCTCGGGAAGGCGAGCTACCGCTCTCCCCGCAGTCGCCCGCCCCGGGCTCCCCGGCACGGCAGCCCAGCCCGGCGCCACCTCCCTCTCGGAGCCTCGGCAGCCCGAACAGCGTCCCCTTTACTCTCCTCCCCGCCGCGGGGCGCGGAGTCGGTGGGACAGCGGGTCCCGCCCTGCCCACACCTCAGCGGCCCCCGCCGGCTCCCCGCCCCGCGGCCGGGTGCAGCCATGGCGGGCAGACGAGCGGCACCCCGCCGCCGCGCCCACACACACACAGGGCCGGAGCGGTGGGCCGAGCCCTCTCCTACCGTCTGAGTCCCTGGAAAGAGGAGGGCCAGGACATCCGCGATTTCTTCAAGCCGGGCCGGTGGCCGGTCTCCACGGCGTAGGAGGCGCGGTCCATGGCTCGGCAGTACAGGTATCGCTCCGTGTCGGAGTAGCCGCGGTGCCTGACGCGAGCCCCGGCCAGGCAGCGGCCCCGCGAGGCAGGCGGCGTCGGCAGCGGCGGCGGCGGCGGGGGCCCGGTGGGCTGCTGGTGCTGGAGGAACTGGTGCTGCCGCAGCTGCGGCGGATAGTGCTGCTCGTGCCGCCACAGATGCTTGGGGGCTTTGAGACCCCCGCTGCCCCCCGCGCCGTCGCTGCCGCCGGCGCCGTCGCTGCTGCCGGGCAGCGCGGACAAGCCGCTGCCGCCGCCGCGCTCTGCCTCCATGCTGCCTGCGGCGGGGCGGACGGGCGGGCGGGCCGGGGCGGCGGGGGTCGCCTTCCTCCGGGCAGCGGCGGGGAAACTGTGCTGAAAAGTTGGACAGCTCCTGCCGCACCGCCCCGCGCCCGGGTGTGGGAGCGGCCGCGGCCGCCGCGGCACCGAGTCCTCCGGGCCGCTCGGGAGGGGAGGCGGGGAGAGGGGGAGGCGGGGAGGAGAGGGGCTGGCTTCCCGCTCGGAAATATTTAAAGCCGGGCTGGAGCCAGCACCGCGCGGGGGAGAGTGGAGCGAGGGTGCAGGAGGCGGGCACGGCACAGCTGGGAGCCTGGCCCGGCCCAGAGGAGGACCGGGACTCGGAGTGAGCGCCGAAGGGCTCTGCTGCCGCTGCTCCAGTCTGCCTCCGCCCCGAGCTCCCCAAGCGCTCCGCTCCTTTCCCTTCCTTCCCTTCCCTTCTTCCCTTCCCGCGGCCGAGGGAGCCGGCGGTACCGCTCCAGCCTGTGGCTGCTGGCCAGACGTGACTCCCTGCCAGAAGGACTCGCGCTGCAAAGCGACGGCAGGTGGCAAAGTTGTTCACGCCCCAGTTCACGGAGAACTTTGCAGTGGGTTAAAAATAGGTTCTGACTCCCTAAACTCCTCCTTCTGCCACCCCTTATTCCCTACACATCGGGTTCAGAAGTCGCCGGTTTCTCAGCTCGAAACCTTCCTGTGGTCTGCCATCTTCACCGATGAGTAAGCTCTCTCCCCCCTGCGAGTAAGACTAGCTGTAAATCAATGCGATTATAGCGCATAGGTTTAATTATAGCGGTGCTGAGCCTACTGCTACAGAGAAGCTTTTATAAACCACTAGTTTCAGGAGTTTGTAACTGCCACGGAAGAAAATAATCTGAAGTTTAAGTTTACAGAACAGGAACTTCATCCTAAAAAGCATTTCAGTTGTCTCTCTCTCTCTCTCTTTTTTTTTTTTTTACCATGCATTTTTTTTTCTAAGTAGAATTTATATTTGTCCTGTGTTGTAATATTCTAAAATCTAACACTTCTTCTTATTCCTGACAACATTATGGTCATTACACTCCTGACAAAATATGAACAAGACACATGTAGCTGTTCATTTGAAAACTACTAATATGTATTATAGGTATTTGTCTGGTCCTTCTATTTTGTTTGCCGGAATATCAGTACTAAGCAAGAATGCATTGCAAAAATCTCTCCGCTACAGTACCTCTACAAAAACATACATTTTCTTCCAATCAGTGTTCATTTACTCATTAGACTGTTCTGATTAGCTTCATGTACAACTTCTACTTCCTCAATCACAAAATTGCTCTTGCCATACTTTTTCCCTTTTCATCACAGATCTGCAGTCATTTTAAACCTCATAAATTTCTTTCTAAACTTCTTAATTTTTTATTAATGGAAATGTATACCTATATCAGCTCTTTAACATGTTGATGCATGTTTTTCCATTTTACATCTTAAAAATCAGCCTTCCTTCTCAGGCACACAGCACTGCTAAAATCAGGATTCACCCTCTAACCATGTACATCCAAGCTTCTATTGGGCAAAACTCCCAGTCCATGTTTTTTGAAGCCAACAAGTACTTTCCTAATAATAATTCTCATAATCTTCTGTCATCTCTTCATTTCTGCTTTCCTGCCCTAATAATTTCTGGTTTCACCAACAAATTTCAGACAATATAGCAAGTTGTGATAAATATTGTAAATACTGGGAAAGAGCCAAAGTAGTACTTCCACTAAAGGAAACTTGAGCTTAAACTCACACATCTATCAAGTTCTGATTCTCCTGCTGTTTATCCAGACATAGAAGACTATTTCAAAACCAGCCATCTTTGATACCACCACTTGCCCAGCTGTAGCATGCTGTGTCAGTTTTGACAGCACATATAGGACACAGAAATTGGAAGAAGATGGAAGGAGAAAGGCTGAAGTGAGGGAACAGGAGAGAATGATATCCAAAATTAAATAAACAGTAGGGATAATTGCAATGTGGGATATAGTCATATAGGATGGAAATCCTTTAAAAACTCAGAGAAGAGAAATAACTTTTTCCCCTCTCTTTACCTTCATTCCCATGTTGCAATGGGACTGTGACCAGTCTCACTATAATTTCACAGAATCATAGAACTGCTGTCTGGACAGGTTCTCCTGAGGTTGTCCAGTCCAACCTCACACTCAAAATAGGACTATCAACAACACTAGATCACATCAGCCATGGCTTGGTCTGAAAAAACTCCAGCAACAACAGCAATTCCCCAGCCTCCACAGATAACCTGCAGGGCTGCAGCACATTCCCAATGAAGAAGATTTTCCCAATGTTCAATGTGACCCTCACAATCAGGGTCCCTTGCCCCTCCTTAAGTAGCCTGCCACCACTGAGAAGAGCTTGAATTTGTTGTCTTTTGCAACTACCCGTCAAGTAGCTGCAGGCTGCCCTTAGATGGCAGTTCACCTCCTCCACAGCAGACTAAGTGAGCTCAGCCCCCTCAAGTGCTCATCACCAACCAAGTGCTCTAGGCCCCTTCTGTGCCTTCTGGACTCCCAGCATGCCCCTTGAACCACTAGCTACAGTCACTTTGGCACATTGTTTTATTTAGGTTGAAGGGTGCACTGTTTGGCTGCTCTCCACTCTGCAGTCCACTGAAGCTCCTAGGTCCTTTCCAGCAGGGCTGTGACCTTGCTAGTCACTTGCTGGCCTGTGCCAGTGCTTCAGGTTACGTCATCTGCATGCCAAAATCCACGCTTCAACATGGGCTCTAGTATCAACCCTTCCTGGTGATGTGCTCATTACCAGCCACCAGCAGATGCTGAGCCATCTGTCTCTACATTTTAATCCCACCTAACACTCTGTGCATCAAGTCCAGACTTCCTCAGTTTCCAAATGAGAATGTTTTGGTGGATTGTTTCAAAAGCCTTACGGAACTGAAGGTATGTTACACCCACTGCTCTCTCTTTCGCACAGTCTTTTCATCATGGAAGGCAGTCAGGTCAATCAAAAATTATTTGCCTTTGGTAAATCTAATCTATATGTTGAGTAGTCCTGACTATTATTATGTCCTTTACAGTTCTGGAAATAGATTCAGAGATATGCTTCATGCTTTCCAGCAACTGAGGTGAGGCTGATCAGTCTATAGTACTTTCATCCTCCTCCTTGCCTGTGTTAAGCATGGGTCTAACAGTAGCCTTTTCCCAGCTGACAGAGATTTCCCTTAACCAACATGACTTTCCAAAAGCAGCCTCACAGTCACACTGTCATTGTCCTCTGGATCAGTCTGATCTCATCTTATGTATTTGAATTTAGAAGGGCACTTCTGATATTCCACATTCAATCCAATATTTTCAGAGCACGCCTAATGTTTTAGAGACAAAGTACAATTTGACAGATAATCAAAGCATATTAGCATTTAAAATAAAACATATTAGCTATGAGAAAAAAAAGAAAAGGCAGCAGAAGTACAAGCTTATCTATATTACACTACCAATACTTTTGCAAGTAGAATGGAAAGTACTGGATTCAGAATTCACCTAGACAACTACAAGAATTTTTTTCTTTAATTATTTTTTTTTGAGTCAATTGTGTGTGTGTTTCTGTTTTTTTCTTGTACAGAAACCTTACTGTAGCTTCATGCCAATGAGACTTGCATAAAAGCAGATAAACGTGCACTGGGCTATCTTGTTTGAATTCAGGTCAGTAGTGTATTTACTGCCTTAGTGTATTTACTGATGTAAGCTAAGAGAGATTTGCTGACCACCATTTTTGTAAGAGTCAATCCCTGCTAGTTTTTTGGGTTTTTTTCTAAGACTGGGAAGAAGGGAACCAGTTAGACACATGGATAGGGATGGCATATTATAAATAGGCACTTTTTAATTCAGAATTAATGGAGTTTTCCAGACCTTCACATAGGCCACATAGAACAACTTTCAGTTGTTATGAACAAAAACCAATTAAATATAGCTATACTAGTAACTTTCTAGTTCATAATCAGTTTCCTGACATTTTTCTTTTCAATGTGCCCCGTATTTCTTTTACCTTCTCACCTGCCCTTGGTTTAAGAAACATGGTATGCTGTCAATTTTAAAGGATACTTTGGTATGAAAAATAAAATAATTTTGCAATGTGATAACTATATCACTGTCTCAAAATGTAATCTTCATCCATAACCAGAGATAATATTTGTAAAATGCAATTTAAACTGTAATTATAACTAGGAATAATAGACCAACAATTTAAAATGAACAGAGTATTAGAAAGTCCAGCTCTAACTGTTAAACCTTATGACAGTGACTAATTTAGTGGTATGTTTTAAGAATAAATAAGCTTTTTGTGTACTTTGAAACACAGTTTACACTTTTGTCTGTAGTACTGCTACAGAAAGACACCTGAGTGAAATAATTACAACAGTCATATACTTGCAATAAAGATAAGATACAGGGGCAAGGTTGGAGAGAAATGACTGACATCAGTGGCCAAGACAGCCTGAGATCCTTCCTCTGCCACTTGTAATTTTTACCATGCAGCAATTCCTTACCTCTTCAGGTGTGGCAGAACATCCTGCAGAAGCTTGCTGTGGACCAGATCACTGACTGGGTTGTTTCACAGGTTGCTGAATGTCAGCTCAAGTCAGTGATCTGGTTTACAGGGCAGCATGGCATGATGGTGTTCATAGAATCATAGAACAGTTTGGTTGGAAAAGACCACTAATATCATCTAGTCCAACCGTAAACCTAGGCATTGCCAAGTTCACCACTAATCCATGTCCCCAAGCACCACATCTACATGTCCTTTAAATACCTCCAGGGATGGTGACTCCACCACTTTCCTGGGAAGCCTGTTCCAATAATTGACAACCCTTTCAGTGAAGAATTTGTTCCTAATATCCAACCTAAACCTGCCCTGGGACAATATAAGGCCGTTCCCTCGTGTCCTATCACTTGTTATTTGGGAGAAGAGACCAACGACCACCTCACTACAACCTCCTTTCTTCAGGTAGTTGTAGAGAGCAATAAGGTCTTCCCTCAGCCTCCTCTTCTTTAGACTAAACAACCCCAGTTCCCTCAGCTGCTCCTCATCAGACTTGTTCTCCAAGCTCTTCACCAGCTCTGTTGCCCTTTTTTGCACACGCTTCAGCAACTCAATGTCCTTCTTGTAGTGAGGGGCCCCAAACAAGACAGTATTTGAGGTGTGGCCTCACTGATGTTGAGTACAGGGGGACAATCACTTCCCTACTCCTGCTGGCCACACTACTTCTGATACAGGCCAGGATGCTGTTGGCCTTCTTGGCCACTTGGACACACTGGTGGCTCATATTTAGCCAGCTGTCATCCAGTACTCCCTGGTCCTTTTCTTCTAGGCAGCTCTCCAGCCACTCCTCTCCAAGCCTGTAGTGTTGTGTGGGGTTGTTGTGACCCAAGTTCAGGACCCAGCACTCGGCCTTGTTGAACCTCATACAACTGGCCTCTGCCCATTGATCCAGCCTGTCCATATCCCTTTGTAGAACCTTCCTACCCTCAAGCAGATCAACACTCCCGCCCAGCTTGGTATCATCTGCAAACTTAGTGAGGGTGCACTCGATCCCCTCATCCAGATCATTGATAAAGATGTTAACAGAGCTGGCCCCAAAACTGAGCCCTGGGGAACACAACTTGTGACTGGCCGCCAAGTGGATGTAGGGTCCCTTCACCACAACTCTGGGCTTGGCCATGCAGTCAGGTTTTTTCCCAGCAAAGAGTACACCTGTCTAAGCCTTGAGCCAGCAGCTTCTCTAGGACGACGCTGTGGGAGACGGTGTCAAAGACCTTGCTAAAATCCAGGCAGACAACACAGTCTTACCCTCATCCACTAGGCAGGTCACCTGATCATAGAAGGAAATCAGGTTGGTCAAGCAGGATCTGCCTTTCATGAGCCTGTGCTGGCTGGGCCTGGTTCCCTGGTTGTCCTGCATATGCCACGTGAGCGCATTCAAGGTGAACTGCTCCATGATCTTCCCTGGTACCGAGATCAGGCTGACAGGTCTGTAGTTCCCTGGATCCTTCTTCCAGTCCTTCTTGTAGATGGGCATCACATCGGCAAGCCTCCAGTCTGCTTGGACCTCCCCTGTTAGCCAGGACTGTTGATAAATAATGGAGAGTGGCTTGGCAAGTTCCTTCACCAGCTCCCTCAGTACTCTTGGGTGGATCACATCTGGCCCCATAGACTGGTGAGTGTTCAGGTGCTGTAGCAGGTCGTAAACAGCTTCCTCCTGAATTACGTGAGGTTTATTCTGTTCTACATCTCAATTTCTGAGCTCAAGGGGCTGAACACCCTGAGGATAACTGCTCTGGGTATTAAATACCGAGGCAAAGAAGCCACTGAGTACCTCAGCCTTTTCCTTATCCTTGGTGGCAATGTTGCCCTCTGACTCCAATAAAGGATGGAGATTCTCATTGCCTCTCTTTTTGTTGTTAATGTATTTGTAAAAACACTTTTTGTTATCTCCAGCAACAGTGGCCAGACTGAGTTCTAGCTGGGCCTTTGCCTTTCTAATTTTCTCTCTGCATAACCTAACAAGATCCCTGTACTCTTCTTGAGTGGCCTGCCCCTTCTTCCAGAGATGGTGAACTCTCCTTTTTTTCCTGAGTCCCAGCAAGAGCTCCCTGTTCAGCCAGGCTGGTCATCTTCCTCACTGGTTCATCTTGTGGCACATGGGGACAGTCTGCTCCTGAGCCTTTAAGACTTCCTTGTTGAAGAACGTCCAGGATTCCTGGACGACTTTGCCCTTCAGGACTGTCTCCCAAGGGACTCTTAACTAGTGTCCTGAACAGGAAAAGTTTGCTCTCTGGAAGTCCATGGTAGTGGTCTTGCTAATTCCCCTCTTTACTTCACCAACAATTGAGAACTTTACCATTTCATGGTCCCTTAGCCCAAGATGGCCTCCGAGCACCACATCTCCCACCAGTCCTTCTCTGTTGGCAAACAGCAGGTCAAGCGAGGCACCTCCCCTGGTGGGCTCACTTACCAATGTGTCAGGAAGTTGTCTTCCACACACTCAAGGAACCTCCTAGACTGTTTTCCCTCTGCTGTGTTGTATTTCCAGCAGACATCTGTTAAGTTGAAGCCCCCCATGAGAACAAGGGTTAGTGATTTTGCTAGTTGGTTGTAGAAGGCTTCATCTGCCTCTGCATTCTGGTTGGGTGGTCTATAACAGACTCCCAACAGGATATCTGCCTTCTTGGCCTTCCCCTTCATTCTTACCCATAAGCATTCGACCTCATCATCACAAACTTCAAGCTCAATACGATCAAAACACTCCCTAACATAGACAGCCACCCCACCACCCCTCCTTCCTTGCTTATTCCTTCTGAAGAGCTTATAGCCATCCATTGCAGCACTCCAGTCATGAGAGTCATCCCACCACGTTTCTGTGATTGCGACCATGTCATAGCTACCCTGCTGCACAATGGTTTCCAGCTCCTCCTGCTTATTGCCCATGTTGTGTGCATTGGTATAGATACACTTCAGCTGGGCTATAGATTTCACCCCCAGCATTGGCATACTGTCCCTGGTCTTATCCCTACTGAGCCTAGTTTTATCCCCTTCCCCCTTCAAACCTAGTTTAAAGCCCTCTTGATGAGCCCTGCCAGCTCATGAGCGAGAATGCTTTTTCCCCTTTGAGACAGCTGAAATCTATCAGACCCGGTGCTGTGTAAACCTCCCCATGATCAAAGAAACCAAAATCCTGCCCATGGCACCAGCCTCTGCGCCATGTGTTAATCAGGTGTGTTTTCCTCTTCCTTTCAGTATTCTTTCCTGCCACTAAAGGGATTGAGGAAAACACTACCTGTGCTCCCGATCCTTCAACCAATTGCCTCAGTGCCCTGAAGTCCCTTTTGATTGCTTTTGGACTTCTCTCTGCTACCTCAACAGTTCCAACCTGCATGACCAATAGTGGATAACAACCAAACAACCAAAAAGCTGTGCTTGACAACTGAAAAAAGTGTCACAGACTAAACTCTTAGTTTTACATTGTCATGCAGCATTTGTGATCAGCTTCAGTAGCTGACTAAATGGGTAATTATTTGCAGTGATTGTAATTGACAATATGGAAAATAATCACCAAGTTTCTGGAAGTGAGATCAATACTCATGTAAAATAACAGAAGTGTAAAAGCAGACCATCTTAACTTTTACAGTATTATTAACTTTTATTAATTTTGTAGAATTTGTTTAACTTACAAATTGTATGACTTCCAAAATTGCCCAGACATAAAGAAGCCAAGAGCTCCCAGTTTGCTAACAAGCTACAATGGAGGGCTTGATTTTTTATGATATATTTTGTTTGCATCCTCTTTAGGATAGGAATTTTTATTGTCTGACATAACAGATCTTTGAATTTATGGCACCATAAAAACAACAGGAATAAAACTGCACACATGCATCCTATGGCTCAAAGCCCTTCATTTTACATGAACCCTTAACAATCCTACCAAAACCTAGGACATGAATGTAAGTTATTTTAAATTATGCTAGAGCGAGACAACTCATGACTCCATATAGAAGGCAACTAGTTTGGGCCGGGGAGCGGTTTCTATTTTTTGAAAGTTAAAAAAAATATATATATTTTGGGCAAGGAGTATTGATTACTGTAGTGGCTTTTGGAGGATGGAGAATAATTTCTAGCAGATTTAAGATGAAATACAGACAGACACATGTCTGGTTTTGGAGCCTGAGTCCTATGCTGGAAATGAGGCCACAGCCTGACACCTGCTTTTCCTGGAGAACATGGGCCTAAATAGTTTTTTAAAAATTTTACTGGAATGTCAAGGTTCAAGAATGAAACTAAGAATATATGCGTATATTGTTTTCTGTATTGTAAGCTCTTTAGGGCAAAATCTTTAGGTCTGGAGTTTTTGGATTTTTGTTGATTGTTTGTTTGTTTTTTTAAAGCAAGCATATAGCAAGCATTAATACAAGTAAGATTTAAAAAGAAATAAATATGTTAATCCCATCTTGCTAACATTTCCAGTTTTGAACATCAGCATAAAATGGAATTTTCCCAGTTACAGAGAGAAAAGGTGAAAGAACAGTTGCTGAAATAAACTGTCCTTTTGCAAAACCTCTCAAATAAAAGCCCATACCAAAAAAGATGCTTACAACCAAATGTTTTTCTTTCTAGTCAGTTGTTAAAGGACTCAGTTTCTCCGTTACTGTATTTGGAGATTCATGTTTGCTCTCAGAGGCTGAAAGGACCACCATGTGAAGGTAGATCTGGTAAAGATGTGCCTAGCTAAGCTTAGAACCTCTGGAGGAATGATTTTATCTCTTTAGCAGTATTATCTGCTTCTCCACTTGGAAGCTTCAAAAATGTCCCTGAGGCTCCACTTAACAAAACAGCGTTCCTATAGATTAATAGATTAATTAGTCTGGTTGCAGTATGTCCACATTAACTGTTCCAGACCATCTTTCTCACCTTGCAAATCTCACCTGCAGATCATATATTCCTTAGTTCTGCTAGTTAAACCATTCTTGTGACCACTTTTTCACTCAGCTTTGTGAAATGATACAACCTAAAAAAATTCACACCAAGTTAGAGACCAGTCAAGCAAATAGATGAATAGACCATAGAGATGGTAACCTTCAGTGAAAAGGAAGTTATAAGACTTGGATTTCACAAAGCCAGATCAGTCACTGTGACCATGCCCCTATTCAATACGGGCTGTGGTGGGTTGACCCTGGCTGGACATCAGATGCCCACCACTCTGTCACTCCTTTCTTCAGTTGGACAGGGGAAAGAAAATACAGCAAAAGGCTGGTGGATCGAGGTAAGGACAAGGAGATCACCCAATTACTGTCACAGGCAAAACAGAGTTGACCTGGGGCCTTCCTATGGGCTGCAGTTCTTCATGAACTGCTTCAGCATGGGGTCCTTTCCACAAGGTGTGGTTCTTCAGGAACAGACTCCTCCAGCATGGGCTCTTCTCTCCATGATGCTATAGGTCCAGGAACCTGTTCCAGTAGAGCCTCTCCATAGGGTCACCACCTCCTTTGGGCACCCACATGGTCTGGCATGGGGTCCTCCATGGGCTGCAGGTGGTCATCTGCTTCACCATTAACCTCCATGGGCTGCAGGGGGACAGCCTGCCTCACCATGGTATTCATCACAGGCTGCAGAGGAATCTTTGCTCCAGTCCCTGGAGCACATCCTCCCCCCTCCTTCTGCACTGACCTTGGTGTCTGCAGAGTAATTTCTTTCACTTATTCTCACTCCTTTTTCTGATTGCTGTTCTGCAGTGGTTTTTTCCCCTTAGATATGTTATCCCAGAGGTGCTACCACTGTTGCTGATGGGCTCGGCCTTGGCCAGCGGCAGGTCCATCCGGTAGCCGGCTGGCATTGGCTGTGTCAGACACAGGGGAAGCTTCTGGCAGCTTCGCACAGAAGCCACCCTTGTACCAAAACCTTGCCATGCAAACCCAATAAATAGGTTTACCCAGGTTTCATTTAAAAAATGCTTTATAATAAGGAAGTATATTGTAATAGCTATATGTTAATTGTAGCATAGGTATTCCATTTGTATAGCTATTTTATAATTGGTAATTATAATTAGTATTATGTTATTAAGAATATTGAGGTTTTGTATTTACATAGTGTTTTTCATCCACTTCATCAAAAAATACAAATAGGATATTGCTACCTGTGTTTTTCGTGAATGGAAGCTGAACCATAGGGCCCAAGACATAACAGAGTATTAAGGCAGACCTTCAATAACAGTTAAATATCTGATTTACATTCCAGTCTCCTACTAATCTTTGTATTTAAATATTAAAAAACATCTATATGACCAGTTGTTTATTACACTGCTGTGCTAAGACACTGCCAAAACATTTAGTTCTTAAAGCACAGAATATTTACACCTCTCTGCAAAATATTGTATAAATGGGACCTAGTAGCTTTATGTAAATTAAAAAACAAAAAAAAAAGAAAAGAGTATATGGTAACTTTTTGTCCTGTATGAAGTCAAGGCATTTTTTTTTTCTTACTCATCTAGTTTATTTCACCACAGAATCCTCAAAAGTACTAAGTCTACTGAAGACTCAATAGCAACAGAACATTCTACATTTGAGAGTTGTAACTGAAAATGGTTTAGAAAAATAAATTTGTTGTCATTTTCCTGGAACTTGCCTGAGCCTCCTCACAGGAGACTGGAAGTTGATGCTTAGCAAGTTGAGGCTTCAATACGAGAACTACTGCTCCAGCTGTACCCACCTATTAGCCCTGTATTAGCATCTCAGAGCTCTCTGTGTAAAGCACATCAAAAGGTGCAGATATCCACAAATAAAATGTAACATTTTACCTCATAAGAAAAGGCTATTTTAAGTTAGCTAGGATTCTTAACTTTTCACATCACTTTTTAAAAACACATCCTTGCTTTCAAGAAATACTTAGAAAAATAGAAATAAGTGTTCAAAACCCCACCCCCCCCCCCCAATTTTGTTTGCTTTTGTATCTTTGTTTACAAAGGGTTTGACAATATTTTCAGCTCTGTTCAGCTGATGGTGGTAGCATTAACAGTGTACTACATAAGCTTTGTATCTCTTACTCCTTCGGAATGGCATTGCAGTACTTAAAAAATATCCCTGATGATACTGCAGTGAAGAAAAGTAATTCTGGCATACAGGAAATAACTGGGAGCATCTTATTTTGTCCCCTCATTTCCTGGAGTAATTATGACATGCAGTCTTTACAAACCACTGTATTTTCTTTTTGGTCTGAATGTAAGGGAAGTATGTTGTCTAAGTGCCATAGAAATAATTCAAAATTGAGATAAAAACATAACACTGAAGGTCAATATATTAGGGGGATAGCAAGTATAACTGGATCAGAAAAGAAAATATACAGCAATTTAATTAGGAAACTACTAATATCTACTCACTTCCTGTCAGAGAAGATATTTCCCTAATGGTTTACATACCTTTTAAACAGTGGTAAAGTGAGATAAAATAACTTGCATTGTCTGTACAATAAATTAACCAATAGTAAAACATGCACATTAGATGATGATAAATTTTCCTCAGTAGTACTGACCACTGACTACAGCACTGATAGTAATCCTGGTGTAATTCAGCACAATGGCTCTTAAGAAACTGTACCTTATTTTACATATAACCATAAAGTCTTTCTGAGTTTTTTTAATCCTAATAAGGTTGAATTTCAGATACAGTGGTCGGTCACTAGCTGTTCATATAAATTTTTTTATCATGTCTGACTCATGAGGCAGAAACACATTCCTGCTGCTAGCAATGGAAAAGGAATTCAGCAGATCATCATTCTATAAATCAATTGAAAACATGAATTATTAAAGAGGAAAAAACAGAGTGCTTTAAAAAGTAGAGGTCTGATTAAATGTAGAATATGTTGTTAGATGTAGAACTACAAATCCTAGAAAAAATATTACAAGAACATACCATATAAGTCTCTCATAACTACTTGTAGAACGTGTTCACATTAATCTTTAACTTCTTTAGTATTGCAAACAAAGGGACAGTTATGGTAAGAGCACTGTATCTGTTTCAATATATATTCTGAAATCCTATTGCAGAGAGAATTTAATAATCAATAGTCTTATTTGTTGAATACCTTTTGTAAATTATGGAATGACTCCATAATTTAATTCTACTAAAATTACTATTGTGATGAAAGGGAGATAAATCTAGAACTGTATAATTATGCACATTTGACACTTGCTGCCTATTAGGAAGGCTGCTTTTCCAGTTTGCAGGAAGATATTCCTGCAGTTAGTAGTTCAATGGGCACTTATTTTAGACACAGTTTTTTAGTGAGGAATAACACTTTCCAGTTTTGAAAAAATCCCAGCACTGTAATCTTATTAGCTTTCTAATCTAGTGCCTTCTATACATAAGCATAATTAAAATGCTTGATTTATTACCCTACAGATAATATTTTTAGTGGTTTTTAATTTTTCCTGCGTTCAGTCACAATTTATTTGCAGATCTATTTTTCTTAGAATAGTTGTGACATAAATACCAAATTAATTTATAGATAAAGTAAAATAGAATTCATATCCATTTAAGTATTTACTACAATACAGACTACTACCTGGCTTTCAAAATCGGGATACAAACCTAAAGCTAACAGGTTTTTGTGAGCACACGGTGTCTGATTCTTACAGAGAGTATGTGTGCTGGAAGGATCTTTATTTGAACTTATCAAAATTTCAGTTGCAAGAGCATAGTCTCTCTATATAGATTGTATTCTTGTTCTGTATTTTAAAGCACTGAGTTTAGTTCTGTGGAATACATTCATCACCATCCAGCCACAGAGAAAAGAAGCAACCTGACACACAAAGCCGGCTCTCTCTTCTTACCCAGGTAATTTAAAATCTGACAAGTATGTGAGAGCCATGTGTTTGATACTGCTGGTGCATGGACAGACACAGCTAAAGTCTGGGCTTTGACACCCCCAGGCTGATGCAGAGCTTTACTGATGCAAAGCTGAGCTCACTGAAATGAAAGGCATTTTGCATGCACTAAGATCACAGTTTCATGTAACCTCCCACTTGGAGCAATGAGCAAAGGCTCAGTCTATTTCAGAAGTGCACTAAAAATCACAAGCTAGATTCTTGCTAGTGCTATATAATTACTGAACGTAAAAGAGAGCAGATCTTAAAAACCTTCCCTTGACTGCCTTGATTTGCAGCTGGAGGAGGAAACAACAGCAAGTTATTACTTTCCCAGTAGGATAGCACAGGAGCAAGTAAGGAGGGATTTAACACAGTTAGTGCTCTTCCTACCACCTCCTCTTCTGCCCTCTATCACAGCAGCAGATTAAATGAAGCACAAACCCCAAAAGAAGTTAGGGGGTTTCTTCCTTTTGTAGCAATAGGAGATGGTGCTACCTTGATTCAAACTTTGTTTCCAAAGTAGTTTCTGAATAATAAAACTACACATCATCCATTCATCTGGAAAAATCACGAAGTGATAATCTAGCTCATTTTGAACAAGGTCTGAAGGATAAATATTCTTCTCCAGTTTATTTTCCACTCTGTCAGTTGAATTATTGATCTGCTCACTTCAAGCAGGGGAACACGTAGGTGGCATCCAAGATATTTTATTAAGGATACACTTGTATAAAACATAATGACTTCTTGTTGCAGGTAGTTAGGAGCATTTCATTTTTATAAGACTTGCATAGCATTAAATCTTCTTAATTTTACTCTGACTTTTACAAAACCAGGAAAGCCTGCAAGTTAAAAGCAAACTTCATTCAAACTTACTTTCACACAGTTCTTAGTGAAAAAGTATAAAACCATTCTGAACTAACAAAAACTAGCAAAAATTTTTTTTTTTTAAAAAAAGGAAAAAGAGAACTGGAGTACTTAAACTCCAAGGCAGGTGAGTTTTGTATGATTTCAACTTTTAAACAATCTCTTGAAAAAGGTGTTAGAAAATTCCAGACCATTCAAATTCTAATGGGTAAAGATTGTGCATTTGGATAAAGGCTAGAAAATATGTTTATTCAGAACTAGGCAGTATAATTCTTTGGCTCCTTTAAATTACTCAAGCCATATCTGAATCTTGCTACTCATTGTCTTAGTTCCATAATTTCTAGTGAGGTTTGGATTACTCATCCCCCTCACATCTGAAATATTTCTGCTATTTAAATTCTCTTAAAGAGACTAAAAACACAAATAAGTATTCCACTAATACAACTACACCAATGTTTTTGGTAGGACTAACCTTCAAATAACTCTTTTTAAAGTAGATCTTTTTCTCTTTTCATGCTCTTAATTTCTTCAAGCTCTCACATGAGCTTTAGCAGTTTTCTCCAACTTTATGAAGCAAGATAGAGTGTAAAAGTAAAATGCTTTTAAAATAAGCTTTAAAATAGTAATTTTGCAGGAAGAACAACACAGATATTTCAATTTACTATTCCCAGGTAGTAAGAAGGCAAATGAATGGAAAGGCTCATGCCAATATATTTCAGCTAATTGTTCTCAAATTGCCTCCTAAAAATATTTCTGGATTTTTTTTTTTTTTAAGTTAAGCCACTGTTAGAATGATTAGTAGAGTTTATTTTCTTCTTGGAAGCATTATTCAAAAGAAAATTACATTCTCCTTTATAATATATTTCAATTACTGAAGAGCTTAATTAATGTGTAGTTAATCCTAACCTTTTCAGACACAGAACAAAATTTAAAAATATTATGCATTGAAACTATTTAGAGTGTCAAAATCCCTAGCAGAGATTTTGTAGCAGAAACTACATATTTTTAAATTAGAAAGTTAGGTATCAATATCAGTCATTTTTTCAATAAATTATTTTTAAACAAATAAATCATATAGAGGTAAATTATCTTAACAAATGATATTTCCAGTAACAAGTTCCTTAATTAGTGAATCAAAAATATTAACAGTTTGAATAGTAAAATGTCATTTCACATGTCAGTAGATTAGTTATTATTTAAATGAAGGATAAAGGGGAAAGTAGCATTCATTAATGCGGGTAAGTGAGTGTGAATATTGCCAATTTAATTTCCCATCTGTAACTCTCCAAAGTAAAGGCCTTTATTGAATGATATTAACTTGAGATATAAAAAAAGTTTTAAACTGTTATTTATCAAAATTGTCATTTGTTACTTATGCATCTCATACTTGTTGATAATATCCTGGTGATATTAATGGCTTTACGTACTAAGCTTAGCTCATTTTAGTTTGACAGTCCTCCAGCTAGAACCAGTAGGAGGTTTTTCTGCTGTCTTCATTGAAAATTGGATTGTTCATCTCATATTTGAGCTACAAATGAATGTTATTTGAATTGTAATATTTGCCTGTAGCCCATATAATATATCAGTTTTAGTTATGCTCTGAAAATATGAAATTAATTGGCTGAACATTCTTTCAAATTTGTCAAATGAATCACTTGCATAAAAAGAGTACTGCCCTCCAGAGACAAATGTGAAGGATCTCATAGAAAACTGTTTGCACAAAAAAATGCCATGTTTTTCAAGTTACTTATTTTACAAAAATGGTGGAATGGTTTGATCCTATCCTATCACTTCAGCTAGCACCCACATAGTTCTCTTAAACTCCCTCTTTCCTCTCACCAGTATTTTCAAGTGGAGAGAAACAGAGAAAGATTAAATGATTAAAAACTACTTTTCACTCATTTAAAAAAAAAACCCAGAAGCTGAACTTCTGCTTGATATTTACTGGGTTTATAAACCCTATAGGGATGCTAGCCAGACTGTGACTATCCAAGGCAACAATCACTAAGAGGAGAAACTCTGAAACCATTCCCAGCTGTGTCTTTCTCAGGTCAGTGTTCACTGAAGCACTCGAGCCCTGCTTCCGCTCTAACTCACCAATGGAGCCTTACAGAGGCAAGAATGGTAGACTTAGAAATTATTACCTCTTTTAGAGCAGTGTGACTATATGGTGCTTGTACTAATATGTCCAGTGCAATCAGGACATATTAAATTTGTATTCAAAAAGGATTAAGATGGGGTCAGAGATACTGAAAACTATCAGTGCCTAGCCACTATTGTTAGAATGTGATTAACATCTCAGGATTAATAGGAAATACTTGTAAGATTTTATCTTTGCATTTTTGTTACTGGTGGTTTGGAGGTTGTGGGTCTTGATGGTTTTTTTTAATAGTGAAGCCCTCAAAGAAATAAATGCTCATATATTCAGCATCATGAGGGTGTTAATGAACAATACATCAGCTTTCCATACACATAAAAAGTTGGTCATGAATACTTTCCCAAAAACTTGTGTAATCTACAACCTTGTAGGAAGCAGTGAATATTGCAATATCTACCTACCTACAGAATAAATTAATTACAGGTTTATGTTCTTACAATCTGCTAGGTATAAAAGAGGGAGCACTAAATTCTATCCTCAGGTTCTGCAAATGAACAAACAGCTCATACTTCAGGGAATCAGGACTTTGAGAGCAACTGATCAGTCAGGCAATGAAATCATCTGGTTTGGCTTTTGTTCATGATGGACAGCTAATGCTCATTTAATGCTGAAGGAAAAACCACCACCAGTAGCTCAATATTTAATGATTTCTCTGACTGAGATATAGAACTAGATAAGAAATCATAATCTACTTACTGCTTTAATTACTGAAATAATTGCTGACAGTAAATGCTGTAATAAATAGAAAGTGTTGGGCAATTTCAGCTGAAATCAAGAAAAAAAAAATACAGCTATAGCCTCTAAGTGAAGTTCATACTCTTTCACCACTTTACTAGTAGCAAAAATATTCCTGCTTTGTTTTCTTTTATCATACTACCTTTTCTACAGCATTTTGCATTCTTCAATAGGTTGTGACATGCCCTCTTAATTCTTAGTTAAGCACATCATATAATAGATATGTTTATGTTTAAGTAACTATGCAGCTATTAAGCAGCATACAGGTGTTGCTTTTTCCTGTAGAAAATGCTCTACAAGAGAGGAATGATGGTCATTTAAACAATTTCAACAACATCATTTACTTATTTCTATCACAGTTGTTACTCTGTTTTACTTAAGTAATACTCTATGCACTTTTTATTAGCCTTGGCATAACGTAGAAAACTGGTAGCATAGCTTTTCCATGAGATTTCTTTACTGGTCTTCACTGTGCTTCTTGGCAAAACCCTTAGCACAATTTATCTTGGCTAATAAATTTAACTTCCTGTGTTTTGCAGAGTCAGAAGATTTCTCAAAATATCTTCAAAAATTTCTATGGAGTGTAGGTGATTTTTCTAATAACCTTTCTAAGCTCTCTGAATTTTTAAAAGTTATTTTAATTTATGATTAAACAAACCAGATACTACTTACTGAATTCCCTGTTAAAGCAGCCAGTCTTACCTCCTGGAATCATACTGATGATCAGGGAAAAAAAAATAAAAATAATAATAAAAAAATATATATATTATTGAATATCTAAACAGGATTCAAAGCCAAAAGAGAGCACCAAAAACAATTTCTCTCATTGTAACGCTAATAGCATCTCATTAAATGGTGCAAAAGACAGTAGAATTGCTACTGCTGTATTACAGGACTACCATGCATGTAACTTCTGTTACTCTGCCCTATCATCAGGGCTCATTAGAAAGCATTCTAGAGAGGCTTTGCAAATTTCTTTTTACTATGTTGGCACTCTGAGACTGAAAGAAAATTTGTATTGTCAATTGCACTGCAGCATTTCAAAGGCCTAAAGTCAAATTTAAAACTTTTAGGCTTGCATCTCTGAATTCAACCATTCTTAGCTACCTGGCTGCGAGTGGAACATTTTCAAGCAAACAAAGCAGAAATCTCGAATGTTCTTAGAAAGCTGGAACATCTACTTTGAAATGCATGTTCTCTGACTTTACTATACTGATTATCTTGGGCTACTCACACTCAATCCTCTTAAAATACCTTGAAAAAGGTAGTGTTTACCTTTCTGGATTTTTTTATCACAGGTTAAGGAGGTCTGTTGCTCACCTTTACTTGGTCTTTGGTAGATTGCTCTCACTACTATTTTTAACAATCATTCAGGGTTTTTTTTAAAATTCAAGGTGTCTCAAAGATAGGGAAAATAACCCAGTATCAAAGTGTCTATCCTCAGATCTAGGAAAACTCTTACATTGAACAACTCCTAGCAATTCCTCACCTTTCTTAGAAATTGCAAATTTCACATCTGTCAGCAAGTATTGTGTAAGGGTAAGCATGTATTTCCAAGAGCATCAGAGGAATAATGGATCTTGAATTCAGCCTCTAATTGAAATGCCACTTACATTTGAACTGAGATTCAGGATGCTCAGGTTCTATTCAGGGCTGTAAAAGAGATCCCCAAAAGTGCAATAGCCATGATTCCATTATTCAGTAGGGCATTTGGCAAGAATCAAAATGCTAAGAGGTGAGGTCATTAGAACCACAGAAAAGCTTCTAATACAAATTCAGTAGTAACCAGTGTTGAAAGAAATCTAACTCTGTAGAGCATATTCATCTGCAATGATGCAGCTGCTTTTCAGGTTAGCAACTTCTACGTTTTGTGTAACTCTTCTCTGAAAAACGATGACAGACTACATCTAGCCTCTGGTTTATCCAGGAAATCAATGACAATCATCTGAAATACAAGCATGTTAATGAAGAGCTTAAAGATTTTTAAATTACCAGATAAATCAACACTGCTTATTTTATATTATCATCTTAATGATGGGAATTTTAAAGGCTTTTTTGATACCTCCTTAATTTTTTATGATTTCCTCCTCTAGTACAATAAAAATATAATAATTCTTTAAGTTTCTAAATAATTTTTATTTACTTTAAGCTAGCAAATAATTTGTACTAACCAAAGAAAAACCTAGGATTTGTTTTTTTCTTTGTTTTCAATTAGGGCTAAATTTACAGAACAGTCTTGAAAGAAAACACTAGACTACTGATGACTTTACATTAATCTCCCATGCAACTTTTAGTACCTCTGTGTAGGCCGCATACTGTCCCCATTTAATTAAACAGGATTTTGCCACCATGTCTGTGTGCAGAATGATCAGGCCTTGCAAGTATATTCTACATCAAGAAATTTTAGCATCAAACATAAAGATGACAAAAGCATAGTTATCATCCAAATATCAATTTATATCAATTAATCTGTGAATCAAAAAGCATAATTATATATTCATATTTGATGAAGCAGAGTAATTACAGAATCACAGAATCAGAGAATGGTAGAGGTTGGAAGGAACCCCTGGAGATCATCTAGTCCAACCCCCATGTCAGAGCAGCTACATCTAGAGCAGGTTGCACAGGACTGCATCCAGGTGGGGTTTGAGTATCTCCAGAGAGGGAGACTCCACAACCTCTCTGGGCAGCCTGTTCCAGTGCTGTGTCACCCTCACTAGTAAAGAAGTTTTTCCTTTATCTTCAGATGGAACTTCCTTTGTTCCGTTTTGTGCCTCATCCTCTGGACACCTACCCTTTAGGTATTTCTAAGCTTTGATAAGATCCACTCTCAGTCTTCTCTTCTCCAGGCTACAATAAATAAAGCATCTCAGAAGAAATATTTAGGGCTAAGGATTATTTAATACATTTTACTTTTGCAATTATAAAATCAGATTAGACCTTTGACTGAGGAAAATTACTAGAAGGACAAGTTTTACTACTAATTATTGAATGTCTTGCTGTAGTTCTCTCTGTATATTAAAAAAAAAAAAGTTTTGCTCTTCACACCTGTATTTATATTACCCAAGAAAACGCTGACAATTCTTTTTCTAGAATTGCATAAAAGTTTCTATAATTTCATTGTCATAAAATGGCTTGGAAACCATGGTGCTGAATATTGTGTAAATTACTTCATACAGTCTACTCGATGTTCTCCATTAATCACGCACATGTTCAGTGGTGATAATTTCAAAACAGACTAAACTCAAGTCTTCCGACAAATATTAGGTATAGTTACAAAAGTGGTACAGAATATGAAAGACAACTATCTTACACTGTGGTAGGCCAAGAAAAGCAGAATATGTGTGATTAATAGAGATTTTATACACTGATAGAGATTATAATATACAGCTGTAAGCATCAGAAAAACGTAAATATCTGGAGGGTAAAGGAGATAATAGGCAAAATAGAGAAAGGAAAGGCTGCAGCAATGTTGCAGTCAGAGAAAGACACAACTCCCTCATATTTTTCAGACAAAGTTGTCTTAGAAATCTAATTGCTCAATTATAAAACTAGATGAAAGTAGATGAAAATCCACACTACTGATTTGTCTCCATTGAAAAGTCTCAATTTCTGCATTTTCAGTGAATTTCAGATCATACATAGCTGTAAAAAATTATCACTATACATTTATTTTCTGCTAAGGACATGCATACATGTTTAACATGTTAGACCTGGTAAGACCACAGACTGTAATAATGAAACCTTTCATTTTAGAGTCCGTGAGATTCTGCAGCCACTTGTTCACACATTTCTCATTGTCAAACTGTTGCATTTAATCACCCTGTCACCTATAACCAGAAAAAAGACCAGAGTTACTTTTGAATTAAAGAAAATTATAGTTGACAAGGGATGTGACAAGAAAGAACAGAATGAGACCATTACATAGCCATTACTTGAGATTGCACAGAAACTTATTTTGTTGAAAGTAATAGCAGTGAACCAGATCTTACTATATCACATGGAGTAGATCGTCTGATAAGGCCCACATTTTCACTCTGTACTCAGAAGTTCAAGCAGCAGACCTATGAAAAATATCTCATAAAATTGGCTCACTGCTGGGAAAGAGGTAAAACCAGAGTTACAGCCTTACATGGCTTGGCTTTTCTATTTTCTTTGCTGTAACAAGAACCAAAAATTATCTGCCCATATATTTTTGCAAGATAATTTTGAAGTCCTTTCTTTCATCTCCATTTTATAGACATTATCTCTTTTAAAGAAGACCACTTTAAGTAAAGCAAAAATTATGGTATATTTAAGTCCCAAGAGGATCTGATTGCTTACTTTTGAGAGAACTAATGATGAGCCTTCATCTGAAGTGAAAGGGGAAACTGTAAAAAGGATGTTTAAAAGAATCAGAAGAAAGTTTGGAGGCTTAGACCTGAAACAGAAAAAGAAAGTCAGTAGATGAGTGAAGGTACTTAACAGGTTGTTCTCAGAGAGTACACCTAATGTAAAATATGCATGTGGAAATTGCTTTCTGTGCTTGATCATTTCAAAGTATTATTTTGATTACAACTGTGAATCCTCTTAATTTTTTTTTAATGGGAATCAAAGCATCTTGTCAATAAATTCTAATCTTACTTTCTGCAGTTAAGCTTTCTATTTAATAAAAGAGCATATTATTCAAATAAAAAATTAAAAAAAAACCCTTCTCAGAGGATTTCCTTACTTAGGTATGTTTTAAATTACAAATAGAATCAGTCTATAAAGTAACATCCGATTTTATTATGAATTATGTGTACTAATTGCTAGGTTATGTGATAACATGTTTGTTTCCACACAGGATTGTACTGAAGAAAGAGGTAAGGAATGCTGACAATAGCTTGATTCATTACACAAGCCAGATCCTTTGCCCGTTTAACACCTTATCACTTCTGCTGATTTAAAGAACGTGTAAGAAAAAAATATAGCCTGTAATCAGCCTTAATAGAGATTATACAACAGTGACTGTGCATGCAGACCAGTAGAAGGATTGGGTTACATAAATGCTCAGAATTAATACACTTCTACTTTTATTCTCTCTCCCAGGTATGCACTGACTTCTCAGATGGTGGGCACCATTCTGCAAACAACCACACCATGTGCCTTTGAGCTTCTCTATGGTCTCCTTCAATGGTTCACCATGTCCTTCCAGGCCAAGACAGCTTTGATTAAATTGTCCTAGAGGCCAGATTCACCCACAGCTGCTGGCTGGATCACCTTCTTGAAGTGATTCCTATCTTTCCCTCAGCTTTATTTGCCTGTGACTGTCCAATAGGTTTCCTGTTTTTATTTATAAGCTGTTGCTGTAGTGATGATCGAAATGCAAATCATAAAAAGCCCAAGACATTTTCAACAGTGAAGCTAATCTAAAACAACAATTTACAACATGAAAAAATCCTCATAAAAGAAGACACCATGTATTCCTCTAATTGGACAAGCTTTCTGATTTCTTTTGTCATCTCTAAATTGATGTTAATATGGCATAATGAAAAAGTATATATTAAGAACTTATTTTGTTATGCATTTCTTTTCACACTGCATTTTCAATAGTGAATCACTATTTTCAATTTCACACAATTTTCAATAGTCTGTGAGCTTGGGTTTAGCTGATTGCCTGAAGAAATATTTTAACAAAATAACTATTTTACTGGTTAACTGCTCAAAAATACCTGTAAAGTATAAGTCTTTTAAAAACTATTAACATGCTAGCTCCTCCACTTATGGTATAGAAAGTAAAACTGGTCTTAATGAATTCCCAGACTTCCCCTACCTCACTGCAGCTTTAACCAATTATAATTAGAAGCAGCCTTTTACTTTTTGAGCTCCCCCTCACAAGGTGTGCCATTGCAGCTGTAGATGTTGGCACCAACAATCATCCAAGCAGATAAGTACCAGACTTAGAAGAATCATCAGGAGAAATAATTTAAAGATAACACTTAGCTAATAACCAATTTCTTTACACCTACCATCACATCAGATACAAAACAAGAAAACAGTCTCTCCTACTCTAACACAACAGCACTAAATTATGTGAATGCAAAAAAAAAAAAAACAGAGTGTAGCCACATTAAGAAATCCCTTCTTTTTATGGAATGTATAAAGGAATGTAATAATAATTTAAAATTAATATACTATTTTATCATAAAAATCCTACATAATTGACCAGTGACTCACTTTCCTGTAGTACACTGCATAAACTGTCATTAAGGGCTTAGAAACAATAGTAAGACACTAAACTGGCTGAACGTGGAACTTCTGACAGAGGGGAAATGCAAAAAGCAGAAGTACAGGAGGTGGGAGAAGAAACACATTTCCAAGGAGGAATACAGAAGTATCACCTGGCTTTTCAGAATAGCACCAGCCGGAGGTGAACCTGGCAATGGAGATGAAGGGCAACAAAAAGGTATATCAAAGGCAAAAAGAATTAAAAGGAAAATGTGGGCCTGCCTCTAAATGGAGTAGGCAACCAAGTGATGAAGGATATGGAAAAGTATGAAGTACTCAAAACCTTTCTGTGCCTTATTTTACTGGCAAGGTCTACTCTTAGGCCTCCCAGGCCACCTTGTTCAGAAGGAAAGTTTGGGGGAGTAGACAGTATCAACTCTTGTAGGGAAAGATTAGGTTAGGTTCTGCTTAAATAAATTGCTCACATTGAAGTTCCTGGGACCATGTGGGATGCATCCAACAGTGCTGACAAAGCTGGTCAATGTCATTGTGAGGCCATGCTTTATTTATCATCTTTGAAAAATTGTGGTGATCAGCAGAGGTCCCCAGTGGCCTGGAGAGGTCTGATGATAAGGAACAACTTTAAAAGGGAGAGGAAGGGGACCTGGGCAACTACAGACTGCTCCTGCCTCATCTTAGATCCTGGAAAGGTTATTGAGCAGTTTTCGTGAAAGTAATTTGTAAGCATATGAAGGACAAGAACAGATTTGGAACACTCAGCATAAATTTACCAAGGGCAAATCATACATGACAAACCCAATTCCCTTTCATGAAGAAATTCCTGGCTCTGTGAGAGAGAAAAGCAGCAGCAAGGTTTTTGACAGACTCATTGAAACCTTGTAGCCAGGCAGGAAAGACACAGACTAGATGGGTGGATTAGAAGGCAGACAATAATTTGGTTGGACCACCCTCAGGCTCAAAAGGTAATGGGCAAGTGGGTCCAAATCTAAGCAGCAGCTAGGTAAGAATGGAGTTCCACGGGAGTTAATACTGGAGCCAAAACTGATTAACACTTTCAACCACTGCCTGGACAGCAAGATGTAATGCACCCTCAGCAAGTTTGCAGATGACAGCAGAATGATGGGAACACCTGATACACTGGAGGGCTGCCATTCACAAGGCCTTGGCAAGTTGGAGGAATGGCATGACAAAAATCATATAAAGCTCAGCAAAGGCAAAAAACAACCTAAGTTCAGACTATTATTTGCTGTTAACCTGACTTTTAAAAAGTTTATCTCAAACTTTATCTCCTAATTATATAACCTGCAGTCGAAGAGGGCTATACAATGTTTTAGATTTTTTCAGATACATCTGTTGATTAAAAGTAACTATCTCAATATGCCTATTTTAAACAGCAATTGTACATTTTTTTTCTTAAACTAGAAAATACATGCATGCATACTGTTTATCTGCAATTTACAGTAATGTCCATTTCTAGTCTATGCTACATAAATAATTATTTCAAAGGGCAAAGATGCCATTTTTAATGTTGAAGAATCTGAAAATTTACCACTGCTGAATAAAACAGTAGCTTTTGATCAGAATTACAATTTTTAAAAAGGATTTCAGAATGGCTAATGCTGGACTTGACACAGTATCTGCTGTCCTCCATAGTCTGTGTATCAGATCTAAATAATCCATTTAATGCCAGGCATAATTTAAAATAATCATTTTCCTTGGAATATGAGGGGCTAGAGATAAGTGGGAGATCTGAAGTCTTCCAAAGATATTAAGAAATACTATTATGTGAGTATTCTGGTATGGGACCTGCCTCCTTCACAGCTTCCTCACCTCTCTTCATCACCTCGTCACTGCAAGTCTTGACCAACAAACAGAGCTGTTTTTAAGTTGTTCTTAAAAATTGTTCCAGAATATATATAGCAACATAGAAATCATTGACGCTGGTCACCAGAACAGAAGACTCTCTTAAAAGCCAAGGCCTGCATGCCACAAAACATTAAAGCTTCTAATGTCGACTTACCACATAAATTTACACTGATTTTTCTCAGAGATAGATCTGAGCTTAAATGCTGACTTACTTTTGGTTTCCACACTAATTAAATATGCTTTTCTTTGTAAAAGATATTGCAGTCAGATAGAGTTCTAGGAGACTTTGTCAGTATGATAGAAATATAGGTTCAGTGTAAGTCCGGGTGCATAACAAGTTACGTGTTTAACTCCTACTATTGACAATTAAAAACCTTCTCAGATCTGGTCAGTAAAATTCTCCTTGACACACTAAGTTTATTTTTAAAAGTTGAAATAAACTGGAGGCATCTTTTTTTTTTTTTTTCCCAAGCTCCATGCTCAGCTTTCTAACAGGTACTATAGGCTAGATACCAAACCAGGAGCCAAAAACTCTTGACCGCTGCTGATAGCTTTATTACTGGTTTGTTCCGAAGCCTTGGCCAGTTGCATTACTCCTTCGTGTGCAAGTTTTCCTATGCATAAAATTAAAATAACACTACTTGCTCACTAACTGATCTCCCAAAGGTAACATGAGGATTTTCTCATGTTTATAAAGCTTTTCAAATAAAGAAATGTGCAATAAGAGTGATAAGAATTATTGTGATGGTCTCCATTATTCTTAACTGGAAGGTGAGTCAGGGAGCACAGCTGCTGTTGAAAACAGCCTAGACCAATTAGAACCTTCCTGAGAAGAAGAAGTACAGCTTGGCAGGCCCAAGATCATAATCCTTAGTTAAAAAATAAATAATAGCAAATTTTCCTTTTTTTTCCTCTCTCATTACTATATAAACCATAATTCCCACTTACTTTCACTATGTACACTATCCTACTGAAATGCAAACAAATAAATCTGAAGAGCAGCTTTTCCCCAGCATTTTTTTTTAATTACATGTTACTCTGGTAAGGTCCAACATTAGTTTCTTAATAACTAAAATTTAGAACATTAGTTTCTTAATAGCTAAAATTTAGAATTCTAGCTGTTGTTTTAAAAATACTTGGCTGGTATAGTAGGTGAATAACTGTAAATTTATGGCTCAAGATTCACCCATTTAAGTCATTTAACATTTGAAAAAGCTTTTCTTGCCCTGTCTACAGAAGGCAAAATCTTTGAGGTATTGCTCTGACAGGGAAAGACAATGAGAGAGCAAGTGGTAGACATTAAGACATTTAGTTCAGAATTAGGACTCTCAGTCTGTATTGCCCTAGTATCAAACTTACCTTGATGATGCTTAATAACAATTTTCTAATAATTCCTTCCAAAACAGATATTAAAAATTGCATCTTTAAAGGGCAGAAAGAAAAACTGGGGATAATTTTAAAACAAGTTTCTATGTGATCTCTAATATAGAGAGTTTTGATTGCTGCTTTAATGGACAATAAAACACAGATGTTTTTAAGAAGTACACTTCTTATCTAATCCACAAAATTTAAGAAAGAACTGATAAATTTAGACAGAAGGAACATTGCAAAGAAGATTCTTAGGAAATTAACTAACATTTAAGTCATTCTTGTAGCTCCTTGGAGTTTCATAAACACACTGAAATACACACTTTCAGTTGTACATAAGCAATACGAAAGCAATTTAAAATAGATCTTAGAAGATCTATATGCTATCCTACCTTCTTCTATCCCATCTCTCCTGAGTTAAACAATGCAAAGAGATAGTTTCCATAACAAATGTAACTGAAGAGACTTTTATCATATTTCATGAAGCTTTGGACAAATCTCGTGGCAAGAAGCCTGACTATTCAAGAAGCATTTGGACAACGCCATCAGGCACGTGGTCTGAATCTTGTGACTGTCCTATGCTAGGGCAAGTCAGACTCAATGATCCTTTTGAGTCCCTTCCAACTCATGTCATTCTATGATTCTATGAAATCAATACCATCTTTACATATAGATTGGACCAACTGTCCTAAATCACATCGAAGTGTTTGAAGAAAGAAATAAAATTTATGGTACCATACTAACTATCATAACATAAATATTTGCTTGAGTATTGAATCAGGGTGGATATTGGGAAAAAAATATAGAGAAAAGTAAACCTTCTTTGAAATAGTTATATAGGAGGTAAGATCCAAACAAGTAAGTTCCAATGTATAGGTCACCCTCACTTTTAAAACCAGCTGCCTTGGCAAAAGCAAAAGTATTCTGCTGTTGATCACTTCCTAGCTGTGCATCCCATCTTAAATTGCATTGAAGCTTTAACCTACATCAAAACTGTTGGTAAATTTAGTTATACTCATTTAAGAAAATCTGGCAAAATTTAGAGCATGTGGTCAAATGCACACTCCAAATATCCAAACTATCCTAGCTTACAGTAAAATACTGTACCAAATATACATAGCGTCATAGAATGCTATAGGTTGGAAGGGATCTTAAAGATCATCTATTTCCAACACCTCTGCCATGAGCAGGGACACCTTCCAGTACACCAGGTTTCTCAAAGCCTCATCCAATCTTGCCTTGAACACTTGCAGGGATGGGGCATCCACAGTTTCTTCAGGCAACCTGTTCCAGTGTCTCACCACCCTCACAGGAAATAATTGCTTCCTAATACCTAATCTAAACCTACCCTTTTCCAATTTAAAGCCATTTTCCCTTGTTCTATCACTACCTGCCCTTCTAGAACATTCCTCCCCAGCCTTCCTGTAGGCCCCTTCAGGTATTGGAAGGCAGCTATAAGGTGTGCCTGAAGCCTTCTCTTCTCCAGGCTGTACAGCCCCAACTCTCTCAGCCTGTCCTTGTAGAAGAGGGGCTCCAGCCCTCTGGACTTACTCTAGTAGGTCCCTATCCTTCTTACGTTAGGGGCCCCAAATCTGGATGCAGTACTCCAGGATATGGTTATTGGCCTTCTGGGCTGCAAGAGCGCATTGCTGGCTCATGCTGAGCTTTTCATCCACCAGTACTCCCAAGTCCTTCTCTTCAGGGCTGCTCTCAATCCATTCTCTGCCCAATCTGTGTTTGTGTTTGGGATTGCCCCAATCCAGGTGCAGGACCTTGCATTTGAACTTCATGAGGCTAGCACAGGCCCACCTCTCAAGCCTGTCAAGTTCTCTCTGGATGCCATCCCTTCCCTCCAGCGTGTCAATCGAACCACTCAGCTTGGTGTGGTCAGCAAACTCGCTAAGGGTGCACTCAATCCCACTGTCCATGTTGTTAACGAAGATGTTAAACAGCGCCAGTGTCAATACTGACCCCTAAGGGATGTCACTCATCACTGGTCACTCAGACATTGAGTCGACTGCAACTCCTTCAATTGCAACCATCCATCCAATTCCTTATCCACCAAGTGGTTCATCTGTCCAGTCCATGTCTCTCCAACTTAGAGACAAGGATGTCATGCAGAACAGCAACAAATGCCTTGAACAAGTGCAGGTAGATGACATCAGTTGCTCTTCCCTTATCCATCAGTGCTGTAACTCTGTCATAGAAGGCCACCAAACTGGTCAGGCACGATTTGCCCTTGGGGAAGCCACGCTGGCTGTCACCAATCACTTCCCCACTTCCCATGTGCCTTAGCATAGTTTCCAGGAGGATCTGCTCCATGATCTTGCCAGGCACAGAGGTGAGACTGACCAGCCTGTAGTTGCCCAGACCTTACTTGTTTCCCTTTAATTAATTTTATATTATGTATATACAGGCTAAATATATTTCTTATTTAAAAAAAAAAATAAAGGAAAAACAGAGATATCAAAAGTAATTGCCTGCCTGTTTCTAATCCTCCCCATAGGATGTCTGGCAATTGTTACATGTCATAATATAACTATTGCTACCAGCTGCAGGCTTAGTCTATCAATTTGCAAGCACTTGTTTTTATAGCTCACATTATCAATTAGCAATTTTGCATGTGTAACTCCAATGTAAGACATAAATCCTTCATCTTAACGATGATCTTTATTATTGCCTCAGTTTAACCTGTGTGAAAAGAATCAGAATCAGGCTCCCTGCATGCATGGAAAGAAAATAGAAGGATGAAAGAAATGACAAGACACTGTAATGTCTTCATAGAGTCAGAAGAGTAAGAGTTTACACAGTGTGAAAGATCTAGAAAAACATTACTGAATATTTACATTCTAGTTTTTCATCTACTCTGATGGGGTTTTTTAAAAAAAGAGAAGGTTTGTTTGAATTTCTGTAGCTCATTCCTCTACAAAGCTAACATAAAACCAGAAACAATCCTGAGACTTTGTAAAGATAAAAAAGAGAAAAAGAGAGTAAAAAAGGGAGTACGTGTATGTGCATGCATATATGCATATTTAGGAATATAATCCATATTCCACTTCACTGTTTTTAGTATTGCACATTACAAGTATTTAAATCACAGCATGAAATGTGTTATAATGCTGCCTTTGGGATCTTTAACATATTCCTCCAAAACCACACATTTGGAATTTAAGATGTTTCAGTGGTGAAATTCTTCTGCCTCAGAATGAGTTTCTATGACCAAAATACTCTTCTGCCTTCCCTTACCCACTGGAGACAGAATCCTCCTGACTCCTACCCTCATTTTGGCTTCCTTTTCTTAACTGCACATTTCCATACGTTTGAAGGCAATGGAAGTAAGCTATATTTCCACATATACAATAGGTCCCCTAATTTAGTGTACTTCCATGTAGACAAGAAGTCAGATAAAAGGATAGCTTTATCCAGCTGTTCAGCTGGCATTACAAGCACATAAACGGGAAGTACACAGCTGACTGGGAGAGCTAACAACTGAAAAACAGCACTAAACATCCAGAGAAATTTAATTTCCTGAATAATATTCTTCCTGTAGCAGCATAATTGCTCTTTAGCTAAGAAAGTATCAAAAAAGCTAAAGATTTTATATTACAAATAAATGCCAAAATTATAATTGCTTCCGCTGTTGTGTTCAGTTTTGGTTTGTTTGTTCAAACAGTCTGGCAGCTCCATTCAACAATCTGTAGATCCGCTGTTTCCCTGTCACTATCAGAAATAAACTTACTTGTAGAAAAAAATCTTGTTTTGTCCAGTCTCAAAATACATTCTACCAACCACAGGAAAGAATGGCTTAGGCAGGGTACAAAGTTATCTCTTAAAGTCCAGGACAGATTCTTAGCCACAGAAAATCCTCTTACAGAGCACTGTGTTCAGTTTTGGGTGCCACAGTATGAAAAGGACATAAAGCTAGCAGAGAGCATCCAGAGAAGGGCCACAAAACTGGTGAACAATTTATAGGGAAAGCCATATGAGGAGAGGCTGCAGTTGCTTTGTTTGTTCAGCCTAGAGAAGAGGAGACTGAGAGGAGATCTCATCATGGTCTAGAACTTCCTTACAAGGGGAAGAGGAGTGGCAGGTGCTGATCTCTTCTCTTTGGTGACCAACGATAGCACCAGAGGAAATAGCAGGAAGATGTGCCAGGGGCAAGTTTAGGTTGGACATTAGGAAAAAGTCCTTCAGACAGAGGATGGTGGAGCCCTGGAACAGGATCCCCAGGGAGGTGATCATGCTACCAGGCCTGACAATATTCAAGAAGCATTTGGAAAATGCCCTCAGACACATGGTCTGGATCTTGGGATTGTCCTGTGCTGGAGTAAGAGTTGGACTCAATGATGCTTGTGCATCCCTTCCAACTCACAATGTTCTACGATTCTATGATTTCTCTCAGTACAGCAGATAGCAATCCATAATAACCAATATGTTTTAGGTTTCTTTATTTGAATATCCTTCAAACTATCTTGCTTTTGCATATTTGAATCTAGCCTAGAAAATAATGCAGTCTCCAGAAATCTATAATCACTTAGACTCTTTCATAGGACAGAGTAAAGTTTTTATTCTGCTTTCTGACCTTCTACAACATCAGGTGCATACATATTATTTTTCAGTCAGTGTTAGTAAAGCTATCAACATACAGACTACCTCCTGTGTATTACACAGTTTACACAGGACATCCCAAATACTATTGAAGCTTCAAAGCCAAATACTCTGAAATTTAGAAAGATCAGGAATGTTAACAGTAATCATTCCACCTATACTTATTTTCCTTCCATATCTCAAACCAGCCTTCTCTCCCACCTCTGTGGATAGAAAATGAAAAAAATCAAGACACTATTCTATCTTCAAAATGTTACTAAATGACATTATATTCATGTGTCCAAATGATATTTACATTTGTAGACAAACAAAATGTTTACTTGCTTTTATGGATGTAGTCAGTGTTTCTAAGGGCATGTTTCAAGAACTGATCTCTTATTAGAAAAATAAGGATACTCACATGGATATAAGATCTAGGAGGTGATACTCAAAGTTAGTATTAGATTTTTTTTGCCATAGCACCCTAATGAATACTTCTGTTTTTTTCTCATGTACTACAAGTCCTACATTCTTTTCACAGCTACATTATGCTGAACACAGTATTCTCTCTGAAGATATGTCCAAGAGTTCTTAAACCCTACATTTCAGATCTCAGTATGTTCATCTTGCCTTTTCCTTATATATTCCCAGGTTAACAAATGTCTGCACTGCCTTTACCACTATAAGCAACAATTTCATACTAACCAATTCATATTTTGGAAAATAAAAACAGAAAATAGGATGGTATCAGAAATATTTAAGAACAGGAAAAGTTACTCTACAAAACATGCATGATATAAGAAGTCACAGATGTAATATGAAGGAACTATAAGACAAATTACAATTACAAAATATGTTCAACTATTTACATTACAAATATGGTAGCTATACAGGAGCAGGTAAAATCCTGTCATGATTCCTTGAAACTTGTTTTGAAACCGTATCATTTAAAAAAATTTCTGTGTATAAAAAGGCTACTGTCTTCATTATAATAAGAAAAAAATGGTTATTCAAGCCTCCAGAAGTCTTATGTCTGAATATAAAGTATTAGTAATGTTCAGAGAAAATGTTTTCTAGTTTTTGTGTTTGAACATGACCAAAAAGTTTATAAGCACTATTATCAAGTGTCAGCCACAAATTTACATATTAGTATTTTATTTTTATTTTTCACATATTTAGGAGACTTAGAAGAGAAATAAACTTCTGCCCTAGAAGAGGCATCTGGTGTCCTGCACCTGTCACTGAAAATGTTGAATCAAAAAGAAATTGCTGGACCTTACCTGCTGGACTCAGCAGCCGTAATAGCAATCAGAGGAGGAATCCTCAGTGGAAGAGTCGTGGGCCTTGAGATAGTCTCAGTATCATTCTTTTTATCCCAGTCTGCCTGGTCTAACTGCCTGAAAGCCAGCGGGGGAAGCTGGATAGCACGGGATGATAATCTCCGTACAAGATAGGGCTCCATTCCCTGGAAAGACTCTTCATCCTCAGTGCTGTGCTGCAGAGCTTCTTCTGAAACCTATGATCAAGGCAAAAAAGTACCCATCATGTAAAAAAATACCTGTAATGTTAACTTGGTTACTCTTTTTATTCCTTTCCTTATGCTAGTTTCTTATAAATATAGTTTATACTTTACTATCATTATTGGGAAAGCTAAAAAGAATGAAAAAATGCAATAAAAAGTTTTCAGAGTTTAGATAATCTGTGGTTTTAAAAGCAAAGAGAAAACTATTATATTATGAGATTAACACACTGCTTTCTAAAATATGTATTCATACCTGTTTAGGGAACAAATAGGTTCCGTGTTAGACAACGCTCACTCTCATAATATGCTTGCTTCCCTACAAGTTAACTACCTTTGGAAGAAGAAGGAGTCCGGGTACCAGTAACAAAATAAAAGTAGTAGTTAGACATTTGCAACTATACACCTCTCAACCGAAAACAGAAGGAAAGTCACCTTAAATTATCTCAGCTGTCCCAACTCCCATCTTTCTCTCTTGCTCACAGTAATTTCATGCTAATAGTAAGTGATGAGTACTTTAAACAACCACAGTAGTGCTAAGGATCAGGGGATAATTAGAACCTCTGAAGGTCAGGCCCTAATGAAATCTTAAGTCTAAGCATTAGTAAACATTATTTTTAATTTAATCTTCTAAACCACTGGTAATATTCTCTGGGTCATGGAAGAGTTGCAGAGGATTGAGAAGGAAATCTCCAACTGCTATCAATTTAAAGGGGAGATAATGTCTTCAGAAAGTTTTCTGAACTTTTAACAAACAGCTCACCATTGTGAGAAAAAATTATCAAAGATTACCTTTCTGAGAGCACTGATATTCAGAGAAGTCTGCTCTAGTAATGAGGAGAAATTGGCTTTTTTTCTTCATGTCTTACACAAAGTCTTTTACCGTTACTTGATACAGCACAGATACCACTGTCTGCACATATTGCCTTGATCATTTTCCTGTGAAGAAACCTGAGTTCTGACCAAGTCTAAAGATTTTCTACATGTAAACTAAGAATTAGGAATACAGCATATAGCTATTTATTATTCCACCTTAGTCAGGTATAAATAGCTTTGTAGTCCCAGTACAATACTTGAGACTGGTATACTGAGTATTCACTTCTGCCAAACTGGAATTCACATGTATGTTACGGTATATATATGGTATACTAAATAAAGCAAGCTAGACTATGAACACAATTTACAATCACAGCTCCAGTTACAGCGTAGATACAGCCTTCAGTTTGACCCGTCTCATGAGGACTGATACACACCTGCAAGAAAATCTTGCATGGCAGTGTATTTATTCTGTCCACATGGGGAGACCTATTAGTGAAACACCTTTCATGATGAGTAATATTAATAAGCTCCATTTATACTCAGAGCTTGAGCAGTTGCTGTGAGCAAACTATTTCTAATTAGATTTTTAATCACAAAATCTAAATTCATAATTTAGCTATTTTTCTTAATCTATCTCTAATACAGTTTAAGAAAAAAAAAGATTATAAAATGGTATGCATTAATGCATGTACTCTGAAGCAAATCAACAGCAAAATCAATCACTGTGAAAATACTACAAGAATTAATGTGTTATAGTCATACAGAGAGAAGTTTAACTTCAGGCTTGCATTTTCTGTGTGTACATAGTGAATATTCAAGACAGCTGAATAAATTAAAAATAATAATGAAATTAATTATAGCTCTGCAAGAAATGAAAAATGCTGATATCAGAACTAAAAAAAAAAAAACTATCAGACAAGGTTATTTGATTCACTTCATCCATTGATTATTCGGACAGCTATGAAAAACATAAAAATCCTTGAATTGCAGCCACAGACAATCAGAATGAGACAGCTGAACTCAGAAAGTGAACTCACTGGGGAATGCCTTCTTCAACTCATGCAAAAACTTGAGAGGTAGAGATAATGGCATAACAAAAAACATAAGGGAAAGGGAAGAATTCCAACCCAAATATTAAAGCCAAGCATTGGAAAAATCATCATAGAATCATAGAATGGTTTGGGTTGGAAGGGACCTTAAAGATAATCTACTCCCAATCCCCCTGCCATGAGCAGGGACACCTTCCACTAGACCAGGTTGCTCAAAGCCTCATCCAACCTGTCCTTGAACACTTCCAGGGAGGGGGCATCCACAGCTTCTGTGGGCAACCTGTTCCAGTGTCTGACCACCTTCACAGGAAAGAATTTCATACTAATATCTAATCTAAACCTCCCCTCTTTCAGCTTAAAGCCATTTCCCCTTGTTCTGTCATTAACTGCCCTTGTAAAAAGTCCCTCCCCAGCTTTCTTGTGTGTCCCTTTCAGGTATTGGAAAGCAGCTACAGGATCTCCCTGGAGCTTTCTCTTCTCCAGGCTGAACAGCCCCAACTCTCTCAGCCTGTCCTCATAGCAGAGGTGCTCCAGGCTCCTCGTGGATCATTCTCATGGCCTCCTCTGGACTCCTTCTAACTGGTCCATGTCTTTCTTGTGTTAGGGGCTCCAGAACTGGACACAGCTCTCCAGGTGGGGCCTTACGAGAGGGGAGTAGAGGGGGAGAATCTCCTCCCTCGACCTGCTGGCCATGCTTCTCTTGATGCATCCCAGGATATGCTTGGCCTTCTGGGCTGCAAGTGCACATTGCTGGCTCATGTTGAGCTTCTCGTCCACCACCACTCCCAAGTCCTTCTCTTCAGAGCTGGCCTCAAGCCACTCATCGCCCAGCCTGTATTCATGTTTGGGATTGCCTCAACCCAGGCGCAGGATCTTGCATTTGGCCTTGTTGAACTTCATGAGGTTGGCACAGGCCCACCAATCAAGCCTGTCAAGGTCCCTCTGGATGACATCCCATCCCTTCAGCATGTCAATCACACCACACAGCTTGGTGTCATCAGCAAACTTGCTGAGGGTGCACTCAATCCCCCTGTCCATGTCACTGATAAAGCTGTTGAAGAGCACTGGTCCCAATACTGACCCTTGAGGGACACCACTCATCACCAGTTTCCACTCGGACTTTGAACTGTTGACCACAACTCTTTGAGTGCGACCACCCAGCTGGCTTCTTATCCACCGGGTGGTCCATCCATCAAACCCACGTGTTTCCAATTTAGAGACAAGGATATCATGCAGGACAGTGTCAAACACCTTGCACAAGTCCAGGTAGATGACATCAGTTTCTTTAGCCTTGTCCACCAATGTTGTAACCCCATCATAAAAGGCCACCAGTCTGGTCAGGCGCGATTTGCCCTTGGTGAAGCCATGTTGGTTGTCATCAATCACCTTCTCATTCTCAATGTACCTTAGCATAGTTTCTAGGAGTATCTGCTCCATGATCTTGCCAGGCACTGAGGTGAGACTGACCGGCCTGTAGTTCCCCGCATCTTCCTTCTTTCCCCTTTTAAAAATGGGGGTTATGTTCCCCTTTTTCCAGTCTGCAGGAACTTCACCAGACTGCCATGACTTCTCAAATATGATGGATAGTGGCTTTACAACTTAATTCACCAGTTCCCTCAGGACCCATGGATGCATCCCATCAGGTCCCATGGACTTGTGCACCTTCAGGTTCCTTAGGTGCTCCCAAACCTGATCTTCTCCTATAGTGGGCAATAATAATCAAACAATAAGCACTCACTGTATATTTCAAAGGAATGGAAAATTAAATCAATTTGCGGAAAACCAGGCTACAGATTCAGGCACAAATACTCAGGCTTTTAAACCAGGAAATGTTGATCATACTGATTTTACTCAAAAACATGCATTGCTAGTTTTGGCTTATTTGTGAACATAGTTGTAAAGAGCATTATGTTCTGATTCTGATCACAGAATCATAGAACTGCTGTCTGGACAGGTTCTCCTGAGGTTGCCCAGTCCAACCTCACACTCAAAATAGGACCATCAACAACACTAGATCACATCAGCCATGGCCTTGTCTGAATCTCAAAAACTCCAGCAACAGCAATTCCCCAGCCTCCACAGATAACCTGCAGGGCTGCAGCACATTCCCAATGAAGAAGATTTTCCCAATGTTCAATGTGACCCTCACAATCAGGGTCCCTTGCCCCTCCTTAAGCAGCCTGCCACCACTGAGAAGAGCTTGAATTTGCTATTTTTTGCAACTACCCGTCAAGTAGCTGCAGGTTGCCATCAGATGGCCTTTCTTCTCCTCCACAGCAGACTAAGTGAGCTCAGCCCCCTCAAGCGCTTATAATAGGTTCAACTCAACATGGGTTCTAGTGGATTAAGTGGATCACACTGATAACACAACAGGCTTGAACAGGAAACCCTGACCACTCAGGAATGCTGGAAGTGATCATGGACTACCCAGAGGGCCAAAACTTCAGAGTGTCAACAGACATGACCTGTGCATAATCACATAATCACAGAATTGCCTAGATTGGAAAAGACCTTTAAGATCATCAAGTCCAATAATAATAAATAATAATAAATAAAATGAAAAACAATTTGCCCTGTTTAGAGATGGATCCTGTTGTATTACGGGAAAAAAACAAAGATGGAAAGCTGCTGTGTGGAGTCCTACAAGACAACCTGCAGCAACTGCTGAAGGAAAAGTTGAATCAAGTCAGTTTGCAGAAGAGAAAGCCATCCAACTGGCTTTAGACATTGCTGAACAAGAAAAATGGCCAGTACTTTAACTATATACTGACTCATGGATGGTGGCAAGTGCTCTGTGGAGCTGGCTACAAAAATGGAAGCAGATCAACTGGCAGGACAGAGGTAAACCCATCTGGTCTGTAGAATTGTGGCAAGATATTGCTGCCCAGGTGGAGAAGCTGGTTGTAAAAGTACATCACACAGATAGTCACATACCCAAGAGTCATGCCACTGAAGAACATCAAAACAACAAGCAGATGGACCAGGCTGCTAGAATTGAAGTGGCTCTGGACTGGGAAGATAAGGGTGAGCTACTTATAGACGAATGGCCCCATGACACATCAGGACAACGAGGAAGGGATGCAATATACAAATGGGCTTATGATCGAGGGGTGGACTTGACCATTGATGCCATTACACAGGTTATCCATAAAAACCAATTCTGCAACTGCCTAATTTTTGAGTGCTTGACATTCTACCTTAGTGACTTTTATGACAAATTTGTCACATAACATTTATTTTTCTTTCAGAAAATAGATTGCACATTTTGATCATGGGGAGTGACACTGATACACACTTAATTCCTCTGCTGAGCTGAAACTTTTAGACTACAAAAAGCAGTGACACTGAAACAAATATTTAAATAGAAGTAGTAAGTTGTTGTTAGCTAGTCATCTATTTAGACCTGTAAACAATGCAAAATAAGCACTTTTCCAGTGAATTCTTCAAATAATCAGTATGTAAGAAAACATTATTATTTAGGAATTTTTTTTTTTGTTTTCTGTCAGAGGCCTGGATTCTTTCTCAGGCTAAATATTTTACAGAACACGGGTTATTCGTTCTCCCTCACCCCAAGACTGTCCCTTTTCCCTCACACAACATGTTGCTGCACATGGAACTAGCAAGGGACTATCACAGCTTTACAGAGCAGAAACACCCATTCTAAAGGTTGCAGGGAATACGCGGAATGTAGTTTCTTCTTGGTGAGAAAGAATACATGCCATGTTTTGTTTCCCCCACTTCCCACAGAAAAGTAGCCAGGGAGGCTCAGAAGCATCTTGCTAGAGTACTGTTGCTGATCACATCTGCAGTAATAAAGAAGATACTTGCTCCTGGATGCTTCAGTACCATGTGTTTTCCACACAAACACTTTACTTTTCAAACATAAACTCAGTTTTTCCTCTGCTTCCTCAAAATCTAGCAAAATTGTCTTCCCTAATCATTTTTCTTCTCTTGCCCTGCCTTTTGCTCCTGTCAATATCTTTAATTGGATAATTATTCTCTTTTTATTTTCTTAACATCAACAGAAGGCCTCCAAGATCCCACTGAGGGCAGGGGAAGAAGGCAGACCACTGTGTGACTGATTATGTAATTTGCTTTGACATCTGTACTGGGTCTGGCTGGGACGGACTTAATTTCCTTCATAGCAGCCCACTCGGTGTCATGTTTGGAATTTGTGACCAAAAGAGTGTTGATAACACACTGATGTTTTAGCTATTGCTGAAGACTGCTTACACAGCACCCAGGCCTTCTCTGTTTCTCATGCTGCATGCCCAGGCAGCAGGCTGGGGATGCACAAGTTGTAAGGAGTCACAAGCAGAACAGCTGGCCCTATCTGACCAAAATGGTATTCTTTGCCATACAGTGTTGTGCTCAGCAATAAAAGCTCAGGGAAAGAATGAGTAAAATTGAGGGCATTTGGGGTTATGACACTTGTCTTCACAAGTATGACACATACTGAAGCCCTGCTTTACAGGACAAAACAGGATTGAAGAATAAACTTCCCACCCCTCCCCTCCTCCCCGCCCCGAGGTTTATATTCTGACTGTTCCTGGCAAATTTTCACAAGAATGGCAACAGATGCATCTGCTATCTAAAGTGTGAGCGTGTTAAGTTATTTGAAAGAAAGTTTATAATAACTTTTTAACTAGTGAAAAAGCTTCACTCTTGTTAATAGTTGAAGTATCCCAAGCTAGAGTTGTGAAAATAATTATCCTAAGACAACTGATATAGATTAATGTTATCCAAGGTTGTAATTAAGGCTTTCCTCTATTGTAAGCAGTTTATACCAGCATTCTATCTGGTTGGGCAGATTATTATTTGCCCAACCACTCTATCTGGTTGGGCATTCTAGTTGTTGGGCAAGGATAAAAACAGCCAGTGCTGTCATTATCATAAAACCACCAAGAATGACAATCAAGCTTTGGAATGGCAGGTATCTGACTTTGCTACATAGAGTGATTCAAGATGATAATTGCTAATAAAAACAAAGCAACTCTAATAAATCGTTCTGCTCCTGGCATCTCTCAGAATGTACACAAGAGAAAGGAAGCTCTTGTAAGGTGTCTGTTAATTAAATCAGTCAAATAGAATATTGAAGGTTTTCTTTTTTATGTTAGAGGTCTGGAAGAGTCTGTTAATCTCTGCTCTGTAACCAATTAATTGAAATCTAGAACATGACATCCTTTTAGTTACCAATTAACCTATTTCAGCTCTTTTTGTATAGAGCAGACTCCAGACTGGGTCATTTAAAGTGTCTGCCTCCTTATTCCATTCCTTCCTTAAGTCCCCCTGCTAATTTGATGAATCATTTGCTGGCTAACATAACGCTCATGATATTATTTGCTGGCCTTCTAATTAGCAGGTAAGTTTCCTAGTTCTTATCAGTGATTGCTCATTAGTAGGCATAGATTTATATGCAACAATAAATTGTAATTGAAGGAACAAAAGTCAGCCATATGTTACAACCTTGCAAGAAAAGAAAAACGGCCTGAGAGAAGTCAAAAAGGAAAGAGACCTGACATGGAAACATAGATGGGAAATATTTTGTTACCATTTTTCTGTACGCCTCTTGACAGACTTAATAAGATTACCTATTTCCCACCTTCCCTAGCTTTTCTTTTAAAACATTTTTTGAAGAATCATATTATGCATCTCTAACAAAGTAGTTGTGTAGTGACAGTTCTTGAATCATCCATAACCAACCCACCATGACACGCCCTTCCATCCTTCCCATCTGCTGCTCAGTCTTGTGACGTGGATCAAATGACTACTGACATCCTAAAGTTTACCCATTCTCTTCCAAGAACAAATAAGGAGACTTCCAATTTCTTAAAAAACCCCAATATTGCAGTCATTCTTCTAACAACTTTGGCGTGCCAGCATAGTACTTTTTAAAGGAATACTAATTGGGGGAAAAACAGTACATCTTCTTAACCTCTGTGTGTGTCCTTGCATTACCATGTCATAATATACATCATACTCACACAACATTAAAATTAAACTAGAAGGTAGCTGAAAAATAGGTAAAAATAATCACCTTTGTTTATTTGCAGCCCAGAGGCATACTGAGTACCAAAGAGCCAGAAGCCACAAAGCAAATTAATTTTAGAGGTTTGACACAAGGAAAATGATTTCTCCTAATGAATGATGAAGTTGGCTCTTGCCCACCTACAGAACACCTTCTTGACTCTGTGGTTGGCTTGGGTCAGGAAGTAATTATCTCTAATAATTCTACCTACTTCTGTAAAAAATAATTCTCTCATTTGCATCAAACTATTTTGAGTAAACTGCACAAATATTTGCTTTATATTTTTACTTAGAATATTTAATGATTATTGTATGCTTCACTAGAAGCAGACATAGTAGTATTTATGCTAACTTAAAGTGTTCAAACAGTTCATCTAAACAGACAGTGGGTATGTACTGAGTGTTTCACATAACAGTAATATATTTACAGCACACAAAGAAGAGGTGGTGGCTTGAGAGTATTAGCACCTGGACTTTCTTCTCAGCTTTACTATGGATGTTCACTGTTAAACTGTCAATTCTTTCACCATCACCATACTTTGAAAATATAAGCCAAGGAAACTATCAAACCAGTAAAATGTTCTTGCTCTTGGATTCTTTTATTTTTATTAAAAAGTAAATAAGCCTGTATTATGCACAGATCATTTCAATGTTGCATTTCACTGTGATTAGATTCATTGCTACTCCTTATTTGCACTATGGAAAAAAGATAAAACAGTCATGATTCATACTTTTAATCTCATAGTTAAATAAAATGAGCTTCTATACAATCAGACAATTCTTTTCCTCTTCCATCTATGATGAAAATATTTTTAGTGGAAAAACACCTCTAAAACATGCTTAGAATAAATTTTTTAGCATATCTTTCTCCAAATGGTTTAAAATAATTATATCCTTTAAAAGGTGATTACATATCTCAGCACAAGTTAAGTATTAATGTACATAAGGAATTGATCAATTCTTAGTGATAGTACAGTTTATTAGATGGAGAATGCGGAATTGTTAATGGTGCAAGAAATACCTATGTTTATTTCTGTTTTGTATTTAGAAGGATGAAAATTATTTATTCAAAGTAAATGAAGCGGAAGTACTTTTCAGGCCATTATTATGGAGAGTTTTCTAAGAAAATAAGTTTTAGGTCAGCAGATCAAACGATTTCTGCAGAGTCCTTTAGCTCTCCTAACAATAACAAATCTTGGAAAGCAAGGAAAGTCCTAGAGGACTGCAAAAACACCTGTTCTAAGAGAACAAATTAGATGACCCAAATTCCAATAGAAGAGCAAGCCTACCAGTACCACAAAAAGAAATAAAACATATTACTAAAAAGATGTAAGAATAATCCAGTGAATCTGATTTCATAGGAAACAGATTTTCTCAAACAAACCTTTGGCATTTTGTTTGTACAGACAACAGAATTTTGTAAGGCACTAACATGAAACAGATGACAAAAATAAAGCTACACTAATAAGACTGTCTTTGAGGCAGTTCTCAGAGCCTACTGGACTCTTTCAGGTTCCCAGACCCATTTCCATGAGGTTTTAGGCTTCTTAATTTAGCAGAGAATTGAGCTCTCTCTGGATCTGAGCTTTATTCTTAGAATCACAGAATCATTTAGAATGGAAAAGACCTTTAAGACCAGCAAGTCAACCATAAACCTAACACTGTCAAGTCCACCACTAAACCATGTCCCCAAGCGTCATGTCTACACATCTTTTAAATACCTCTAGGGATGGTGACTCCACTACTTCCCAAGGAAGCCTCTTCCAATGCTTGACAACTCTTTCAGTGAAGAAATTTTTCCTGATATCCAGTCTAAACCTCCCCTGGCACTACTTGAGGTCATTTCTTCTTGTCCTATCACTTGTTACCTGGGGAAAGTGATCAAGACCCACCTCACGACAATCTCCCTTAATGTAGTTGTAGAGAGCAAAAACATCTTCCCTCAGCCTCCTTTTCTCAAGGCTGAACAAAACCCAGTTCCCTCAGCTTGGAGGGAGCACAGTAATTAGCAAAATCCAAATCGGCATTTGGATACATCAGTGGAATATTCCATATCATATAATGTCATGTTCAGTATATTAATGAGGGTTGACCAAAAAGCTGGGGAATTCTCTCAGATAGCTTACTCTTCTGGGATTGTAGTTCCACCTTCAGGGTTGAGTCTGCTCCAGGATCACTATCTGGGGACAGGCTTGGCACTGGTCAGTGAGTGGTGAGCAAGTGCATTGTGCATTATTCATTTTTATATTTTGTTATCATTGCTACTATTCTTACATTAATTATTATTTTATTTCAATTATTATTTTGTTTTTATCTCAACCCATGCATTTTCTCACTTTTACCCTTCTGATTCTCTCTCCTGTCCCATTGTGCCAGGATGAGCAAGTGTTTGGCCTATCTACATATCCAGCATATGTTTTGACATTTTTCAGGTTTACATATTGCCAAGCTTGCAAAATCAAATCCATTTCAATTGAACACCAAGCAGGTATCAAGTATTAGTCACTGAGCAAGATTAATATCAGAGAAAATATGTTATTTCTCTAGAAGACTTCAGGCTCCAGGATTCAAGACAGTCTTCCACTGCATATTCTTTAACTTCACAGATATTTAACTGTAAAAAGGTATTTACAGTGTGCTTACACATTGTTATCCCAGTATTTAAAGACATCTTCAGTATACTTCCAAGGTGCTAGTTTACCAAATCTGGTAACCTATAGGTCTGAGTCTTCCTTTCTACCTTCGAAAACATAAAGGGTTTTGCCTTTCTGTGGTGGTTTGACCCACAAGGGGACCATGCGGTCCTGCATTCACTCCCCTCACCTGGTGAGATGAGATGGGAGACACAACAAAGGGGGCATAGGATTAGGAACGAAGGACAGGAATGGCTCACTCACCAGTTATGGTCACAGGAAAAACAGACTCAACTTGGGGAAGAAAAATCAATTTAATTCATTGCAAATCCTCTGAATAGACAAAACAACCACATCTTACAACACCTTCCCCCACCCCTCTGTTCCTGGACTCAAATCACTTTGCTCCCAATGTCTGTACCTTTCCCCCCACCAGCGGCACAGGGGACAGGGAATGGGGGTTGTCAGTTCACCTCTGCTGCTTTTCCCAGCATGGAAGTCCAGGAACAAGATGTTCCAGCACGAGCTTCCCATGGAGTCAGAGAACTCTTCTGGCTCCCAGCTCCAGCATGGGGAATCCATGGGCTGCAGAATCACCCCTCACTCTAGGGGTCCACTCCTTGCTATGGCTCAGGGTTACAATTTCAGTCACACTTGCCCTCAGGCTTAACTCCTCTGCTCCAGTGTGGGGTCCTCCATGGCCTACACACGAGTTCTGCTTCGCCATTGAATCTCCATGGGCTGCAGAGGAATTCCTTTGTCTTCTACTCCATCAGGTGAACCAGGTGTGTGACTCTTTGTCCTTCCTTCTCTTTCTTCTAGCAACGAATCTCTCTCTCTCTGTGTCCCTCCTTTGTTTAGGCTGATGGTCCTATTATGTTTGACAACGGCCTCTCCTCCAGGTACCCCACCTTCCTCTTTTCAGGACAGTCCTTCGCCTCACAAATATGGATTCTCAGTGGCGTTTTTCTCGTGCTCATTGGCCCAGCCTGGGCTCTGGGGGCAGGGGTCTGCTTTTGGAGCCAGGGGAACTTTTAGCTCTCATAAGGTCATCCTTCCCCCACTACCAAAAAAACCCAGCTTTCCCCCCGCCCACACACAAACAAACCCAACACACTTTGTTACACAGCCTCTCTTAGAAAAAAAGCATTGGGCACTTCTTACATAATTTTTAATACCAATATTTCTGGATTATAGTCTTCCAACCATCCAGCTATTACATTGATATCATATAGAAAAAGTATGCCAAGTTGATTTGTTTCAAATAGCTAGTATGGTTCCTTTTCCTTTAACTCTACATTTCTTTGGTTTTGAACAAAAAAGAGAAATAAATGAAGATTTCTTATAAAACTGAAGAACTGGTAGATCCATTGACCAAAAACACATTTCACAGACCTAACATCTAAACAAAAACACAGAAGATGATCTTTGAAGTTCGAGAATAATTAATATAAAACCGTCAAGCAATCATTATTAAAAGTTAACAGTAGACCCTAAATTTTTTTCCATCTATATGTCACACATACCTCATGTTTTATCTCCAATGTTCCTGTACATAACAGACAGAAATACCAAACTTTTGCACAAACTAGAAGTACAACTTATAGAATACTAAACGTCATTCTACAGAAACATAATTAACAATGGAAATGAGAGAGCACGTTCAACGAATTCATTCCTTATCTGTGCATTCTGCAGATCATCACAGAGTCTGCTGAAGAAGTATTTTACATCAAGATTGTGAAAAGTTTCTACTCTTACCTTTCTGCAGATAGTGAAGACAGACAAAAAAGGGAAACAAAGGAAAAAATTACACTATGGTCTCTCCATTAGGGACTTGATATCAAGTATTACATTTTTTGCTTTTTTGTTTTTACCATCAAGACATAAACATAAAACAGATGGGTTTTGTTTTTCTACCCGCATCCCTGCATGCTCAGACAGTATCTTGGTATTTTACCTGGGTCACTTGCCCCTGCCTTCATCTCTTGTACACTTCCTTTTAATATTTGAGCCTTTTTCCAAGTTCTTTCTCCATCCTTGCAGGCCTCCTGCAACATCTGCTTGTTTTCCCCTTTGTTGGCATGCACCAAGTTCTTGAGCTTGGAGAAGGTGATCCTTGGAAATCAGCTAGCTCTCCTGCACCCCTCTTCTCACCAGGGCTGTATCCCATTCCTAGCAGATCCCTTAACAGGCCAAAGCCTACTCTCTGGAAGTCCAGGGCCATGATCCTGCAGTTTGTCTTTTCCCTCCTTTCATGATCCTGAACTCCACCCATCTCATAGTCTTTGCAGCAAAGGCTGTGCCAACATTCAGTTGCTCTACAGGTTTTCTTTGTTTGTTAAGTAACAGGTCCAGCTGAGAGACTCTTTTTGTTGGTGCCTTGGTCACCTGTGTCAGGAAGTTGTCATCAAAGCACTCAAGAAACAGCCTACATTGCAGTGCCTTTCTGTGAAGTCCTTCCAGCAGATATCAGGGGGGTTGAAGTCCCCCATGATGACCACAACCTGTGAATGTGAGGCTTCTTCCAGTTTCTCTACTCATCTACTACCTCTTCCTGATCAGGAGAGTTGCAGCAGTCCCCTACCACAACATTGCTGATGTTGGTCAGCCTACTAACCCCAACCCGTAAGCTCTCAGCTGGCTCATCCCCTATCCCCATGCACAGCTCCTTGCTTTCCAGCTGCTCTGTTGAATGAAAGGAAACTCCTCTCCTCACCTTCTTGGCCTGCTCTTCTTAAAGAGCCAGTATCCATCCATCACAGCACTCCAGTTATGAAACATCAGGCCTTCACTCACCTGCTGTCCTCTCAGATGGACTTCATTAAAGTATTGGCTGTGCTGGGTAGGTCTTTCTCAATTTCTCATGCTGAAACAGATCATTACCTACAACTAATTTATTTCAAGGTAGGTAGGTAGAGAATCACTCTTCATCTAAGTAGACAAGTTATTGGCTAGTACTTGTTTGAATTAAATATATAACGGAACATCACAATGCATGTGGAGAGGAGAGAAGAGCAAGGAATTTAATAATTTTAACCAGAAATTCAGTTCTGTTTCTAGGGTAATCCTCAGTGAATTTCAGTCTTCACAAATTGTTTTATTTTCTAATAATAACAGTGAATTAAAAATCTCACCATATCCATGTTATGGAACCTTGAATACATGAACTGATACAGTTAGTATCTACAGTAAGGTAAAGGAAGTGTTAGAATGTAGGATGTGGTCAGGTAAGTCTTGTTATAATGTAGGATGTGCTCATACAAGTTCAAAATGTGCAGTTTTGAACTTGTATGCAAAAGACCTAGGAAGGGAGGGTTAGTCTCTCATCGTCTACAAAATACTGTGTACAGCAACAGCAACTACAGTAAGTTACACTAGAGACAATGATTCAGCAACTACTCCCTGCAGTAGTAATTTCTACCAGAAACAAACAAACAAACAAACAAACAAACAAAAACTTTTTTTTTTTTCAGTGGAATTCCATAAAGAAGTAGCTATGAGCTATATTGTTCATTGGATTCAATTTTTACAGAGAGAACTTTGTAGTTCTGACATATCATTTTAGCATTAAAAAACACAAAGATTTTTTTCATATTAGAATGCACTGTAGGAGCTGGTTGTTCAGAATGTTTGTAAGTGGGAATGAAGCAATGATACAGTAAGTGCTTCACTGGATGTCAGCATGGTGAGCAAATCCAGCCAT